>LR544770.1:177173-356611 GCA_900536305.3 Caenorhabditis sp. 40 LS-2015 | reverse complement strand
ATGGGGCCCCCCCCCCCCCCCCCCCCCCAATTATTGCTCATCCTTAATTTCAGGCTCAATGATCCAATGGGTGTGTATTGGCTCTCAATTATCCTATTCTCTTTCTCCCTGTTTTTTCTCTCTATTTCTCTCATTTTTGCACTCTCTCTCGCTCCCACCGTATTTAATTCTCTTGTCTGTCCAAAGAAAATGAATTCATTGATTTTTGAAAAAATGGAAACAGCAAAAAAAGTTTGAATTGAGACAGCATTTGCTGTGCCCGGAAACTAATCAATCGATTATTGTTCTGCTGTTTCATCTAACTGAAAAAAAACTAACCTAATATTTGGAATTCTAATCCGAACTGATCGGTTTTAAACTGTCCAAATAGTCTGATTTTGAAATGCTCATAGTTCCGAGGACTTCATTAGCATGTTCATGGTTTCGAAATGTCCAGTTTTGAAATGCATCGGATTTGCAGTCAATGAACACTTCATCAGCAACCCTTCATCGTTGAAGATACCCTTTATCTGGAAGTTTTGAAACCTTGACATTTCAAAACTTCTCAACTTGTTTAGCTCTCTTGAGCATTGAAACATAGATCTCTAGGACGTTTCGAAACCCTGTTATTTTGGAGTTGGCGACTTCGAAACCAGTTTTGGAATGGTCACTTTCAAAACGTCCCGACTAATCTTGTGATTTTTTATGACCATTTTGAAACCGATTTTGAAATTTCTCAGTTTGAAATGTCCTAGGAAGGTCTATTGCTTCGATACTAAAAAATGACTTTGTGGACGTTTTGAAACCGAGCCATTTCAAAACTGTTCGTTTCGCAATCATTTTAGTTTCGAACAGTCCTGGAAGCAAACGTTCATCCATTACTCCTCCATGACAATTAACGCTTCAACACTCAAAAAATAGACTTTGTGGACGTTATGAAACCGTGCCATTTCGAAACTTCCCAAATCTTGCCGGTTACCAAATGTCTCTAACCCCCCAAAACTTGCTTCTTTCACTAACTCTAACCGTGTGATTTTGACTCTAACTAAAGTTTCCAGAGATTCTGCCTTCCTCCACCCGACAAATGCTACTTGTGCACCAAGAACGTCTATAGGGCTGAGCAATTTCAATGCTTTGGATTACTGTATCATGTGAATTGCTCCCGATGCGTGAATTGTAAGCAGGCGTTGAGGTCAGTTGAAGAAAATTTTTGGACTAAATTTTTCGAAATTTTTTTTCAATAATTTTTTTGTCCAAAATATCAAAAGCTTGTCGTTAACTTGTCTTCAAGAAAAATTCAAACTCCCGCCTTTTCCAGAGTCGAAAAAGCGCACCGATGTCAAAAATCCGGAGACCTCTACTGTCGTGTACACTTCAAACTCATGGAGGAGAACATGAATCGAAAAATGGTCGAGGAGGAGAATAATAATAATGAAATGGACCAGAATACAACTACAGAGGCTTTGGAGGAAGTTTCTGAAATTTAACTTGTTTTCAAAATTTAAAAAAAAAATTTTGAAATTTTTTTTTGAAATTTTTTCTCTGACAAAATCTGAATATAACTCTTGCTCATCCTTATAAGTCACACACTTTTGATTCAGTTGCCATCATTTTCTATGCATTTTTTCGCTTCTCTTGACATTTCACTTATGGTTCTTTTATGTATGAAAATTTTTATATGGAATACTTTTTTTTGCTTCCAAGAAACCGGAGAAAACCAATGCATTGCAAAATAAGCGTGCCAGGGTTGCTGAAAAGGGCGGGGCTTACATATGTCGTCGTTCTAAAAACTCTCAGTTTCTTGATTGTGCCAACAGGTAATGATTTGGAAATTGCATAGTTGCAAACGGGCCGGCCCGGGCAGATGGCGGGCCGGCAGATAATTCGGCTTCAGAACAAGATAATTGGACGGATTTGGTATCAAATGATAGATCTCGACGAGGTCCATCTTAGCTATATCACACGGGCCGGCTTCGGGTCCATTTACATGCCGCGGGCCGGGCTAGAATGGCGAAAATCCCGATTTTGGCCAAATTTGCCATTCTAGCCCGGCCCGCGACATGTCAATGGACCCTAAGCCGGCCCGTATGATATATCTAAGATGGATCTCGTCGAGTTCTATCATTTGATACCAAATCCGTCCAATTATCTTGTTCTGAAGCCGAGTTATCTGCCGGCCCGCCATCTGCCCGGGCCGGCCCGTTTGCAACTATGGGAAATTGTGTCAGTGCAGGATCCTTGGGATGAACTGCGTTTCATGGCTGCTTCCGTATCTGGGCGCATAACCTTGCACTGAAAAAAGCATGTTTTGGGTCATAATTAAATTACAAAAAATTCGTTCAAAAATTGGCTCCCAACATAATATTGTTCAGAAAATCGCTAGCTATGACCTCACCAAGTCCCTTCAATGGCTTTCGAAACGGTTATTTCACGTGAGCTAGGATATCCTCAGTCCTTGGAGGAACTTTGTCAGGGTAGAGCTCATACCATGTGAGCATTTGGCCAATTTTTATTCCAGAATCTGAATGGTCAGGTTAGATTTTTCCTTGACCCAAATTATGAGAGTTCAACCCGACTTTCCGAATAATGTCCTGGGCAGATCGCCATTCTTAAATTTAGGGAAAACTGGAACAACAAACAACAGTAACAAAAAATACTATTCCATCAGAATCATAAATCTCTCTTAATCACTTTTAAACTGGTATTTCGACAACCGTGCCTCTTAAGAGATTTGAAGCTTTTGAGGGGACTAGGTATTTCTGGACTTAAAAAACAGGTGTCTTTGATTTCTAGAGTTTAGACCACAAAATCAGACTGAAATCTCCATTTTTCAAACACCGCTTTCCAATACCAATCTGGACCGTATAAAATTAGGGAGAACCTTATCAGTGATTACATGGAATCGGATGAAAGTTCAAATGGTTCAAACGTGATTTCAAGGTTAAGAGGGACAAACCGGGGGCATTCGGCCAAACAGCAAAAAAAGTTAGAATTGAGACAGAATTTGCTGTGCCCGGAAACTAACCAATCGATGTTCGTTCTGCTGTTTCATCTAACTCAAAAAAAACTAACCAAAATTTTGCAATTTTAATGCTAACTGATTCAGTGTGTGATCTTCGACGGCAATCGAAAAAAATTTCGAAATTTTGTTCGAAACGCATTTCGAAATATTTTGTTCGAAATTTTTCGTTCGAAATTTGTTCGAACAAAAGTCGTAAAATTTTGCTCGAAATTTTTCGAATTTCGCTCATTTCGAAATTTTTTTCTCGAAAAACACACACTGAGCTGATTTCGAAAACTAGTTGCACAATTACCAGTTTTAGAATGGTTTGGTTTTGAAAAGTCCTGAAGCTTCTTGAGCAGTGAAACAGAAATCTTTGGGACGTTTCGAAACCCTGTTATTTTGGAGTTGGCGACTTCGAAACCAGTTACGAAATGGTCGTTTTCAAAACGTCTCGGCGAACCTTGTGATTTCAAATCTGTCCATTTCGAAACCGGTTTCGAAATTTCTCTGTTTGAAATGTCCTTGGAAGATCTATCGCTTCGACACAAAAAAAAATGACCTTGTGGACGTTTTGAAACCGAGCCATTTCGAAACTGTTTGTTTGGCAACCATTTCAGTTTTGAAACGTTCCGAAACAAAAAGTTTAGACTTCACATCTAACGCTTTAACGCAATGCTTCAACTAGGGCATCCATGCGGGCGCCGCTCGAGAGTGAGGGCGTTTAGCGGGCGGGCGATAGGGCGACACAGCGGGCGTGCGGGCGCCGCGCAGGGCGGCGGGCGTTTTCCCTCTCCTCGCCCGCATGGATGCCCTAGCTTCAACACTCAAAAAACTGACCTTGTGGACGTTTTGAAACCGTGTCATTTCGAAACTTCCCGAAACTTCTCGGTTTCCCAAGTGTCTCTAACCCCCAAAATTTGCTTTTTTCACTAACTCTAACCGTGTGATTTTGACTCTAACCAAAATTTCCAGAGATTCTGCCTCCCTCCACCCGACAAATGCTCCTTGTGCACCAAGAACGTCTATCGGGCTGAGCAATTTCAATGCTTTGGATTACTGTATCATGTGAATTGCTTCCGATGCGTGGATTGTAAGCAGGCGTTGAGGTCAGTGGACTAGAAAAAAAAATTTGGACAAAATTTTTTTTTCAAATTTTTTTTTCTTGAAATTGTTTGTCTGAATCTTCAGAAGCATGTCGTAAGCTTGTTTTTAACAAAATTTCAAATTCCCGCCTTTTCCAGAGTCGAAAAAGCGCACCGATGTCAAAAATCCGGAGACCTCTTCTGTCGTGTACACTTCAAACTCATGGAGGAGAACATGCATCGAAAAATGGTCGAGGAGGAGAATAATAATAATGAAATGGACCAAAATACAACTACAGAACCTTTGGAGGAAGTTTCTGAGATCTAACTTTTTTTTCAAAAAATTTTTAAAATTTCAAAAAAAAATTTTGTTGTGAAATTTTTTTTCTCAAAACCTGAATATAACTCTTGCTCATCCTTATATGTCACACACTTTTGATTCAGTTGCCATCATTTTCTATGCATTTTTTTCACTTCTCTTGACATTTCACTTATGGTTAACGTTTTAATGAACATTTTAAAATGGAGTACTCTTTTTTGGCTCCCAAGGAACTGGAAAAAATCTGTGTTTAGCCCCCGATGTCAAATAGCATGCGGCATCATTGCAAAATAAGCGTGCCAGTGTTGCTGAAAGGGGCGGAGCTTACTTATTAGAGCGACATATGCGGAGTGTCGTTGTTTTCATGAATCTCAGTTTCTTGATGGTGCCAATGCGTTGTGATTTGGAACTTGTTGCAATTCGTGCCATGGAGATAGTGGTGATTTCTGCCGAATTTCGAGAATTTTCACAAATTGTCCATGATTCACAATAAGTGAAAATATAAGCCCAGCTGTAGAAAAAACTGGAACAACAAACAACAATAACAAAAAAATACTATTCCATCATAATCATAAGTCACTCATAATCACTTTTAAACTGGTAAATCAATGCATAAACTACCATAGTCTTGTAAGAAATTCGGGTCGTTTGAGGTGTCTCCAAGTATCTCCAGACTTGAAAAACAGGGTTTTCTAGACAAGGTTAGTCTGGACTGCGAAACCAAACAGAGACCGCATTACTTTGCCTTAATTTGAGAAGTGTGATACTTTGAAAAAAATTGTCAATTTTTTCGTATTTAAAAAATGAGAAATATAGAGAGTTATGAGTTTTAGATGCAAGAAGTTACATAGCACGTTGGGATAATTTATTTAAAAATTCATGCTTTTGTTTTCATTCTCCTATATTTAGGTTATTCTATGTCACCTCAGAGTAATCTAGACGATGTTTCGGCTTCCAGCTCATTCAAGGAGTTTTAGGCCACCAAACCAGTGATTTCCGTTCGATCGATTGCACTCTTGCCATTGTGAGTGTATATGTGAGTGTTTGGAAACGGTGAAGTTTCTGCATTTGAGCGTCGGCACAAATGTTTGAAAAAATAAGTTTGACTAGTTTCGAGAGAAGCTAATTAGGTTTGCCAATAGTGTCAGAAAGTCTATTGAAACACTGAAACAGAAAGCGAATGGAAAATTTACCATTGCATCAAAGTGATGAGATATGCATATACATTTTACATCTGTTCTTTCAATTATCACCCGGAGCATACCCTTTTTACAGAAAAAGTACACTCAGGACCTCGTTAGCATTACTTTGCCTCAATTGGAAAGGTGTGATACTCTGAAAAGGAAACGGAAAACTTTTCATTTTTTTCGGGTTTCAAAAATGAGAAAAATAGAAAGTTCTGATGCAAGAATTGTTGGAGGCGTATTCTATGTCATCTTAAAGTGATCTAGACTGAAAAAGAGGATTGTTCGGTTTCCAGTTCATTCTAGAAGTTTTAGACCACCAAACCCGAGTCTCCAATTTCCAGCCACAGGTTTTGACCTAAATCAGAACTGCACAATCGGAGTGACGCTATTGGTGATCGGAGAAAATCAGTCGCAGCTGTGTGCTGTTGTAATTTTCACTTTGAATTTGCGTTTATTTCGAAAAAAATTTCAGACCATTCAAAGGATACCGACGTAGCAAAAGAGCATTCGAATCGGTTCACTCGTGATAGAATAATGAAACCGGAGTTAAACAATTGATCGATTGCGCTCTTGCCGTTGTGAGTGCATATGAGGGTGTTTTGAAACTGTGAACGTTCACCTATCCAACCTTCTAGAAAACCCTCTTCGTTGGTACTCCCGACTCTTATTTCAAACTTTCTTCTTCCGACAGACGACCTATGAGAATCACGTGCCTCTCCCCCTCCTCTAATGATTTCTTTTCTTTTACTATCTCGTATTGAAATGCTATAGTCTGTAATTGCATTCGATTTCATTCATCGTCCCATCAAAATCGCAAAGAAGAAACAGAAAGAATTCACGGGTTTATTATTTTTCACGCTTGATCACTCTGGGAAAGATAATTTTAACATAAACCTTTCAGGTTGTTCAACTCTTCTCCATTCTTGTCGGCCTTTCTTTGTCGACTCTTTTCAATCAATATTTTCTGAAAGGGAAACTGGAAAAATTTCAAAATTTTTTCCTGTTTCATTGATGAGACGTATCACTCTGATGCAAGAATGTGCTTGGTTCGATTCTGTTATATTCAGGCGAGTCTATCTTTATGTCACCTCATAATCAGAGTAATCTAGATCGAAAAAGTGGATTTTTGGGTTTCTAGCTCATTCTGTGAGTTTTCAGCCACAAACCCCGAGTCTCCCACTTTCAGCACGGATGTTGAAAATTGGCGCGAAATTTTTGATTTTCCAAACGGGATCGTTTGTCTAGATAGTTGTAACTGGAAATCTTGCCATTTTGAGTAAATATGAGCATGTTTAAAAACTGTGAAGTTTCTGCATTTTAGCCGCATTTTTTTGTCCAGTTCACTTTCTGCAATTTTTTAAAAAGTGGCCTGTCGTTCAAAGTGCGCCAAACTTTCCATAATGACTAGTGAGACTGTTAAACACATTATATCCAAAAATCAGCCTGAAGGGACCAACTTTGAAAAAGCTTTTTTTAATTTCCGGGTGACGTTTACATCTGAAAGTATTCTGAAAATTCTGAAAACGTTCGACGTGCAAAAAATGTATATCTGTGTTACTGAAGACTTTTTCTATATTTTACAAGTAAGTTTATGAGTTTTGGACAAGTTGCAAAAACGTTATGAATTGAACAAAGTGACAATCACCATTTCTCCCCACTGTATGTATGTTCCGTCGACCACCTAGAGCCTTATTACCCATTTTTTGAATAAGTACAATAAGTACGGCTATGTATTCGATTACTTTGTCATAAATTGAGAAGTGTGATACTCTGAAAGGGAAACGGAAAAATGTTCAAACTTCTCGTGTTTCAATGATTAGATGTATCTGATGCAATAATTGTTGCATTTGTTGTATTACACGTGGGGATAATTTTTTGAATTTAATGGTGTCAATTTTCGTTTATTTAGTTTATTATATGTCACCTTAGAGTAAACTAGACTGAAAAAGTGGATTTTTGCAGTATGGCTGCTTGTTTTTTACCTCGGTTTTCGGTTTTGCGACAGTCGAGATTGACGTAGCGAAAAAGCATACGATTTTGTTTTTTCATGATAATACCATAGACCGAAGTTATGGAAATTGATTGAGCTCTTGTTCCGCAACTATGCTGCATACATTATTTTGCCTTAATTTATGAAGTTTGATACTCTAAAAGGGAAACGGAAAATTTTCAATTTTTCGTGTTTCAAAAATGAGAAAAATAGAGACCTCTGATGCAAGATTTGTTAGTCGTATGTTCGCGGTTACATTCCATTCTGTGTCACCTCAGAGTGATCCAGACTGAGAAAATGGATTTTTCTGTTTCCAGCTCATTCTAAGAATTTTAGACCGCGAAACCCGAGTCTCCCATTTCCAGCCACAGGATTTGAACCCAACATAGGCTGTACAGTCGGAGTGCTATATCAGTGATCGACGGAATCAGGTAAAAGTTCAAAGGATTCAAGCCGTGTGTTGTTGTGATTTTGACCTTTGTTTCCGGTTCATTTTGGGGGACATTTTTAGACTGTTCAAAGAAGATCGACGTGGAAAAAGAGCATCCGATTATGCTCTCCCATGATAGTATCATTTAAACAAATGATCGATTGCGCTGTTGCCATTGTGAAGGGATATGAGCGTGTTTTGAAACTGTGAAGTGTCTGCATTTTAGCGTTATACGAAAACGTAAGCTTATTTCGTATTCTTTTTCTCCACGCTAGACGGCAGAGGGCAAAGGGCATCCATAACGGTTGCTCCTTTGATCTCAGTATGACGAATCATCCCATCATCTATAGCCTCTTCCAGACGCCAACGCTCAAACGCCCCAACATTCCAAGACGCCCACAACAGACGACAGTATAAAAGGGAGCTCCATCAGAGCTCCTCTTCATTGTTACATTTATTTCTGTTATCTTTATTTCTTTATCTTTTGTTATCTCTATTGTTTGTTATTCTTTTATTGTTATTTTCTTTCCTTATAATAAAAGGTTTAATTACCCAAGTTTGAGGCATTCTACTCGCACGGTGAACAACCAAAGCATTCTACCACAATCCACCAGGGCATCATTTACTTTAAGCGTCGGCCCAGATGTTTGAAAAAATAAGTTTGATCTGTTGTAATCATGAGAGAATTAATAGGTCTGTCAGTTGCATGAAATTATTGAAAAATTTCAATCTTTTTCGTGTTTCAATTATGAGAAGTATAGACTTCTCTGAAGTAGTAAAATGCTATTCTCCGTCAGCTCAGAATGATCTAGGCTGAAAAATAAAGAATTTTTGGGTTTCTCGGTCATTCTAGGAGTTTTAGACCTCCAAACCCGAGTCTCCCGTTTACAACCACAGGTTTTGATCCCAATCTGGACTGTGATCCTATTAGTGATCGGACGGAATCAGATAAGAGTTCAAATGGTTGCAGCCGTGTGTTGTTTTGAACATATTGTAACACCATTCGAGAAGTGTGATATTCTGAAGGGGTAACGGAAAATTTTTTCGTGTTTCCGAAATAAAAAATATAGACAGCTCTGATGCAAGAATTGTTGCGTTGGCCATCTCGGTCTGGGATGATTTATTGAAAAATTCATGGATTAAATTCTCGTATATTAAGGTCATTCTGTATGTCACCTGACAGAAAATTCTCAAAGCCCCTCTGAAAACACCTTGCTGGTGAGTAATCTAGACGATGTTTCGGTTTCCAGCTCATTCGAGGAGAATTAGGCCACCGAACACGTGTCCCCTGTTCGATCGATTGCACTCTTGCCATGGTGAGTGCATATGAGGGTATTTTGAAACTGTGAAGTATCTGCATTTTTCACAGACGATTAAGAGAATGAGTTTGACTAACACCTAACACAGTCTTTATGAAGCATCCGAAACTCAATTAGGCCGACCAGTTGCATAAAATCTGATGGAAAACTGAAACAGCCAGCGAATGGAAAAATACTATTGCACCCAAATGATGAAATATGCATATATACTTTACACCAGTTCTAGAGATTGCCCACTTTCAGAAAAAAAAGTCAAAGAACAATGTAAACGTTACTTTGCTTTAATTTGAAAAGTGTGATACTCTGAAAGGGAAACGGAAAATTTTTATTTATTTTTCGTGTTTCCAAAATGAGAAAAATAGTGAGCTCTGATGCAAGAATTGTTGCATCCGCGTATTGGCATAGTTTATTTAAAAAATTCATGATTTTAATTTTCGTGTATTTGTTCTATGTCACCTCAGAGTAATCAGGATTGAAAAAGTGGATTTTTCGGTTTCCGGGTTGTTCTAGGAGTTTCAGACCACCAAACCCGAGTCTCCCATTTCCAGCCACAGGTTTTGATCCCAATCCGGACTATACAATGATCATATCATTGATTGGAGAGAATCAGATAATAGTTCAAATAGATTTTTGTTGTGTTTTTTAACGTTGGTTTTCTGTTTCTTCGAAATTTCAGACCGTCAAAATGAGATCCACTAAGCAAAGATCCGATTATGTTCTCTCATGATTGTCCCATGAAACCGAAATCAAAAAATTGGGCAATTGTTGGAAACACATAAAACGTGTGAAACAGGAAACACAAGCTCAGGTTTCAAACTATCCAGTTTCAAATCGTCCCCCAATTCCAGACAAACGATTTGGTGAGCTAATGCTCTCTGTAAACGCAGAGGTAAGTTTCTGAAGGTCGAGAGTGGTCGGGAATTCCGGACCGTTTTGACAGGCTTTTACCGACGAGGAAGCCATTAGGATCCTTGACTTCCAGAATCTTCCAGAGTCCTCTGGAATCTTTCTAAACGCCGTACAATTATGCCGGTTACCCTGTGATTCTCCTCAAGAAAGACAGAAAAGCAATACATCCAATAAAAAAATGTTTATTTATTTGAAACCCGTAAAACCGAAATTATATGTATATCACAAGTATCTAGAAAACCATCACAAGCGAGAGAACAAACGGAATGAGAGGGAGCAGAGAAGCGGATGCTCTTGGCGCTTCTGTCGGACGCATCACACGCTTCTCGATGCGGTTTGTGTTGATTTTCGGAGTGAAGCCGGTGGGGTGGTCGTACTGAAAATTGGAAAAGATTTCGGGGCGGTTTTTCGAAAAAGCTTACATTATTTCCAAAAGTGATCGGGTTGATCTGCTCATCAGAGGTGATTGGGAAGGAGTGCGAGTCTCTGTTGAGTTCGTGAGCGTTGACTTCTAGAAAAGAGAGGTTTTGTGGGATTCTGGATGATTCCAAAGGATTCAAACAACTCAAGAAAAAGAATGCATCATATCTTCAAAGTAGGCGGAGCTAGCAAAAAACAATCATCTACAAAAATGTGCAGAATTTTACGCTGAGCAATGCGTCAACACTTTTCTAATTGCTCTCTCCATTTTAGCGATATAATGAAACCAAAAAAATAGTGATTTTCGACTCACCATCCGGCTGAGCCGACCCAGTCGCAGCCATCAAAAAGAATGGAGAGTTGAGATTCCAGATGAGACCGTTTTTGTTGTCGATTTGAGGCATGATTTGTTGGGTGAACTCGCAGACGAGTCGTGTATCCACCACTTCTCCGGCAACGTCGGTGAAGAGCTCCGCGTGCTCATCGTCGTTGAGGAAGACTCGGTCGTTGGATTTTCCTGGAAAAAGCGTGGGTTGAAAATGTAGGTCATTCTTCCTCAAAAATAGGTCAAGCTAACTCAATGGTAGGTCAATCTCCCTCAAAAGTAGGTCAAAGGTTTCTAGGTCGAACTGGGTGGTTAAAAATAGGTCAAACTAACTCAAAGGTAGGTCAGAAAGTAGGTCAAAAAGTAGGTCAAAAACTGGGTCAAACGAATAGGTTAAAGGTAGATCAGAAGATAGGTTCAAAGTAGCTCAAGAAGTAGCTCAAACGTGTGTCGAATGGTAGATCAAACGTAGGTCAAAAAGAGTGTCAGAAATTAGATGAAAAAAGTAGGTCAAGGAAACTCGAATGATGGTCAAACTATGTTGAAAGGGGGTCAAGTGCTACGTCAAAGGGAGGTCAGAAAGGTAGGCTCAAGGTAGGTCGGAAAGTAGGTCAAAGGTGGATCAAAAAGTAGAACAGAATGTGAGTCAAAAGTAGGTCAAAAGGTAAGTCAAAGGAAGATCAAAATTAGATAAAACTATGAGCCAAACGTGGGTCAAACCAGTAGGTTAAACCAACTTGAAAATGGTTTATCGTGTAAGTTGAGGTCTGCACAGGTCCATGACTGAGGTCAAGGATTCTCGACCACCACAGAAATCTGCTCACCTTTGTTATAAGACACATAGACTTCCGGCTCAAAACCAACGAACTCCCCCATGTTGCTGATTACACACTCGCTGACAGAATCGTTGCCCTGGAAATAGGAAAGTTGGTAGAAATCATATCGAAGTTTTGGAACCGAGGACGTTAGGAAACCAAGACAAGTTGAAAGCGAAAACGTTTGGAAACCGGGACGTTTTGAAACCCCCACTCACCATGAGCCTATCATGAGAGAACGCGATCGCGACGTACTGCTGTTGAACCGGTGGAACGATGGTCTGAAAGAAGTGTCACCAATAATCAAGGTCAAAATCAAGCAAGGCAAACATACGGCTGCAACCATTTGAACTTTCATCTGATTCCGTCCGATCACTGAGAGGGTCACTCCGATTGTACAGTCCAGATTGGGGTCACAGCCTCGCGGGCGGAACATGCAGACTTTGGTGGTGCCGCAGCCGGTGCTGAAAACAATGAAATGGCTGGTTTCAGAGTCTAGAAGTCATGTGGTGGTATTGAAACCCAAAAATTCAGATTTTACGTTTTAGATTACCCTTGGATGGCCTAGAAACCTCTAGACTCATTTTGACGGTCTAGAAACCGTTAAAAACTACCTGAAAACTTCGACAAAGTTGGTGGCCTAGAAAACCCAACCCTACATCTTCCAGGCCAAAAACTCACGTATCAACATGGATCCCATTTACTGCCACTATTCCAGCCACAGCCATGCAAATCGTCAGGACAAACGACCCCATTTTGAGAATCTGAACAAAATTATTTGCTTTGAGAAACTGAAAAAATTTCCGGTCGATCTGCGGTCGAGGAGAGACGAAACGAAAAACCGAAAAAAGGGAACTGAAGAAGGAGTAATGACCACTGTGTTTCCTTCATCTCCATCTCTCTATCCCTTTTCTATTCCTGGTCAAGAGAGAGAGAAACGGAGAAACAAAAAAGTCGGGCGGTTCAGCAGAATGCAATGACTGAGTGGGTGATAAATTGATGGCTATTAGGAAATGAAGGGAGCGAGATTGGAGAGACACAGAGAAGGAAGGGGAAAAGNACAATCAGAATTGAATCACGGTGTTAAGCACCATTGCACTAAGCTCAGAATGACGACTTCACAACTCTTCACGATGAATTTCCGAGTTGACTCATACTCGGCCTAACCACATTTTTTGGATACTTTTCTTGACCTTTTTGGGTTATGACAACTTCACTCATTATGTTGTTTAGACTGTGTTACTTGGGTTTTCTCTCTTTTTATCATAGTTGCAAACGGGCCGGCCCGGGCAGATGGCGGGCCGGCAGATAACTCGGCTTCAGAACAAAATATTTGGACGGATTTGGTCTCAAATGATAGATCTCGACGAGGTCCATCTTAGCTATACCATACGGGCCGGCTTAGGGTCCATTAACATGTCGCGGGCCGGGCTAGAATGGCAAATTTGGCCAAAATCGGGATTTTCGTCATTCTAGCCCGGCCCGCGGCATGTTAATGGACCCGAAGCCGGCCCGTATGGTATAGCTAAGATGGACCTCGTCGAGATCTATCATTTGAGACCAAATCCGTCCAAATATCTTGTTCTGAAGCCGAGTTATCTGCCGGCCCGCCATCTGCCCGGGCCGGCCCGTTTGCAACTATGGGGAAAAGGAATCGATGAGGAAGAAGAATTGCGATTTCAGACTTCCGTTTAGTAGACGCTAGATAAAACAGCAAAATTGGACGATTTGTTGAACAGAAAAAATTGAGACCCAGAACTCACAACTCACTGTCAGCCAGTGTCTTATTCTTGAGGAACACTATCAGTGTCAAAAAGGCCTAATAGTAGGCCCCGCCTCTTTTTGGCAACCTTAGATTTTTCTAAATTTTTATCCATGAATCTAGTGAAAATTTTTTCCGGTTTTCAAATTTTCACTTGTCATCAGAATACCTTTCGTTCGGTATTTTGTACAGGTCAAAATTTATCTCGATTTCATAAGAGAAATGAAAGCAGTGAAATTTATAGTAGTTCCACCATGACACAGAATGATGTTAACGAATTGAACCTCTAAAAGTGAATATGGTGAAACGGGTAGTATGTTATGAAAACAAAGCAACACTTGTCCAAAGTGAACAATCATTATGAGAAAAATGAAACGGTAGATAATCACATTAGACGTCCTTACTTTGACTAGCTATATCTCGGTTTCTGAATCAGATATCGAAAAGTGATCAACTAACAAAACGTTCCTCTTTTTATTTTAAACATTTTCTTAATGGACCACTTCTCGTTAACTGTTCCAGAAACCCAGATAAAACTGATCAAAATCACCGTTTCAAGTAGTCGATTTGGTGTTAGAGTCTTGGGCGGTTGCAGTTATTTGTCGTCCATAAGTGGTTTTAGCAGGGCTGTCCAATCAAAAGCCTTGCATTTTAAAGATGGAACTTCGGTGCAGTAAACGGCCTTGTACACCCCAGGCTGTAGGCCCGAAAAGCTTTAGGGCCTGAGGCCCTGAGGCTTTTCAGGGCGGCTGTTTGGGGGATGGTCCAAATAAGTGGAAAATTTGCACACAAATGCAACTTTTTGTGTTCTACAAGGCCGTTCATTGCACCAAAGTGCCATCTTTAACGGAAAAGCCGCTAAATCACAAAAACGAAAACGCGAGGCTTTTGATTTGACATCCTTGGATTTTGAAGAATTTACTAAAAATGGTCCAAGAAAAATATGAAAACTCGGTGCGGGTTGAGTTTTTAGACGCTTCAGGCACTTCGTACAAAGAGGCATTAATAATTGGCTGTAAAGGTAAGATTTTATTGCATTTCGAGGAAACAGAATAACTTGAAGCATTATAAACTGTTTCTAGTGGCCAATATGATTTCGACTATTTTGAAATTCTTCGATAATCTTGTCTTCGCTTGAGGTAGTTGCTTCTCGTCAAGGAAAATTTAGCTGAACATTTTGCGCGGAAAAGACAATTTTATAGATTTTAGGAATCATTTTTCACCCAAAGTTAACAATTATTATGAAGAAAATGAAAAGTAGATTGTCACATTAGAGGTCGTTACTTTGAGCAAATTTATCTCGATTTCTGTAACAGATATCAAAAAGTGGTCAACTAACAAAACGTATCTCTTTTTTGTCCTTAACATGTTCTTAGTTGACAACTTTTCGATGACTGTTTCAGAAACCCAGACAAAAGTGGCCAAAATCCCAGTTTCAAGAAGTCGATTTGATTTCAGACCCTTGGAAGGTCGTAATTCAAGTTTCTCTTTGAGGGCGTTCATCAAACAAGATTTCAGACAATTTACTAGGAAACTGTGCCAAAAAAAGATAAAAAACCAAAACAGATAAAAGGAAATTCGGTACACGATGAGTTTTTGGAGGTTTTGAAATTTCCGTCCGTACCATAGGCTGAACTTCAGATGCTCATCGCCCAAAAAAGGTTTAAAAGCCTCTTCTTATGACAATATTGTATGTCGTTTTTTGAGGACTTTCTGGAAGGCACTATTTCTGACAGCACGAATTGGTTTTAAAACTATGATTTTGTCTTTGCGTTTCAATGAAACAGAAAAATTTGAAGCATTATGAACTGTTTCTAGTGGCCGATATGACTTTGACTTTTTTGAAATTCTTCGATGATCAACGTTTTTTTTTCAACGATCTTGAAGTGCTTTCAAGAGACAGTTTTGCCTCATCATGAGAAATTTCGCTAAACTTTTTGCGCGGAAACAATACATCTTAAAATTTGACCATCATTATTTATCCAAACAGAACAATGATTATGAGGGAAATGAAACGGTAGAATGTCACATTAGTTGTCGTTACTTTGAGCAAATTTATCTCGATTCCTGTAACAGTTATGAACAAGTGGTCAACTAGCAAAACGTATCTCTTTTTGTCCTTTAGATTTTACCAGCGGAAATTTCGCGGCTACGCCGCGAATTCCCACTGGTTCTCACTCTGGTTTTTTTTGTAAAAGGAGACGTGTATTAGGCAAATGGGAAAAATGCGTCAGCGCTCCACCGAACTAAAGCGTTAAAGGCATGAGCCTTTAAGGAGTGTCCACCATTTTCGATGTATTTTTGGGCTTGTGTCTTTAGCCTTCGTTCGAAATGATTTATTTCGCAAAAATTTTCAAAAACGGTGGGACAGCTCTGATAGGAAAGGGTTTTAAATGGGCCAGTTCGGAGAAGCGCGGGCGCATTTTTCCCCATTTGTCTGATAATAAGAGTTGTATCATCGTCCATTGAATTCCGAACCGAAAGATCTCCCGATCGGAACTCAGTTCGAAAGTTTTTTTGAGAATATTTTCGATAGGAATTTATTCAAAAATTTCTCGGAAGTTTCGGAGGTGACATGATTCTGAATTCCGTTTATCACAATCTTCCTTGGGTTCTGCTCCAGCCTACGGCACAATTCAACTTTGCTTCCGACCCTTCTCACTAATTCACGGAGAGTTCAGCTTATCTTTCAGAACTTTCGATCTTTTTGAGAAACTTCAAGACGTGCGGTAACATTCAACAGAGATTTCGCGTATAATGATCCCAACCGCAAGAAATGGTCCCAGAAAAAAATGTTAGATGTCTTAACTTTAAAAATTATACGGTTCGGGTAGCGAAAGTTGACAACTCCCCATCTTTGCGAGCCCTTTTCTGTGTTCTAGGCTCAGTAAATGCAGAAGAAATTCATACTTTCTGGGACTTTTCTAAGCCTGAGCAATGTAAACGCAACTTTTCCAATTTGACATTACGAAAAAACCTTGGGACCATTCAATTCTCAAAACATTTTTCACTCAAAAAAGTGGGACCATTCTCTGCATTTGAGACCATTATACGCCCTTAGAGCCGAACATTCTTACTAAGGATTTCTTAGGCTCTCAAATTTTCAAAATAAGACATCTGACCTTTCTAACATTTCCACGGGGCCGGGGACCTACTTTTCTGTGCGCTTTCTTTCATTCTGAAAGACCCGTGGCTCAGTGCTAGATGCAAATTCGTCTTCCGTCGCCCACGGCTGTAAAAGCCTAGCGCTCCTTTGAAAAAGCCTTCAGCGTTTCTCAGGCGTTTCAAAAACCTTTGACTTATCTCCCAGATTTAGCGAGCCTGATGTTATTTTCAGAGCATTCGACCCCTGACTGTTCGCTATTCTCATGAATCTGACAACTTCCGTCACTTACTTTTGAAGTTTTTGGCTTCCAAGGAGGCTATTTTCTTTTTGACAGGGGTTTTACACTTTCTGCAGTTTCCCTGTCAAGAAATGTTTTATCACACTCGTCGAGAAATTCCAAAACTTCATGTCAATAAGAGGAACTGATGCCAAGTTTGCTTTGTCGTTTGAATAGGAATTCGACTTTTCAAATCACTGTATCTACCGACTTTGAGCACAGAAAATTCCGATATTTCCCAGGCTTACTCTTGATGCTCTGATTGCGCTCTAACTTCCATTCAATACGGGCCACTTTAGAATGTTTTCAATTACTGTTGCTACCGGAATTATTCAAAAATTCGGGATTCGGGATCAGAGCGCTCGGGTGATCATGGGTGATCGCAACTTAACTTTGAAACCTCTAGGAAGTCCCACAGCCCTACTAAGAAGCCTGCAGCACAATTCACTTTTTGTATCAAAACTTCAAACAGGGACTTTAGCTCAATGGAATCAGGAAGCTTTGAATCCACTGTTGAACGCCTTAAATTTTTCAAAAAAATGTGTAGACCCTGAAGCTCCATTTTCAGGAAATGTAGCTCTTTTTGGAATCATTGAGATCATGCGGTTTCAAAAAGAAGACATCCAGTGAGCAAATCCATTGATCCGTAGCTCTTAGATTTTTTTTTTTGAATCCCCGCCTAAATATTTTTGAATCCCCGCCAAAATATTTTTTTTTGAATTCCCGCCAAAATATTTTTTTTTGAATTCCCGCCAAAATATTTTTTTTTTGAATTCCCGCCAAAATATTTTTTTTTGAATTCCCGCCAAAATATTTTTTTTTTGAATTCCCGCCAAAATATTTTTTTGAATTATCGCCAAAATATTTTTGAAGTTGAGATGCAGTTCCGAAACGTTCTGGAACGTTCTCGATTTCTCTAGAATGTTCTAGAACTCAACACTCAAATGGCTGTATCTATCGTCTTTTTGTACAGAAATTTCTAAAATTTCACAGGCTCACTCTAGGTGTCCTAAGTGTGCTCCCATTTGAATTTGGGCTCATCTCGTTCAAAACTGGCCATTTTAGAGTTTTTCGGTTACTGTAGCTACCGTAATCCGACAGTAATCGGACCATCTAAAAATATGGAATTGAAGCGCTCGGGTGATCATGGGTGGTCCTCAAATATGAAAGCAAACGGTACAGTAGGAAAAAAGTTATTCAAGGTAGAGCTCTGGACGGACACACAAACAGAACTATTCCTTTAGTAAGGAGAAGATCAGTTGACCACTTCTTGTTAACTGTTACAGAAATCCGATAAAATTGTCGAAAGACACCGTTTCAATAGTATATTTCATGTCCGAGGCTATCCAAGGTTATAATTTTTTGAACTTCTGTGTTGTCGTTCATCAAACAAGATTTCGGACAATTTACTAGGAAATGATGCTAAAATCTCTACGTTTTTCCTCAATTATCTTGAAGTGCTTTCCGAGAGACAGTTGTGTCTCGTCATGAGAATTTCGCCAAACTTTTTGCGCAGAAAAAAGATATCCCAGAGCTAATCCATCATTTTTAATCCAAAGTGAACAATCATTATGAGGAGCATGAAACGGTAGATAGTAACATTAGAGGTCTTCACTTTGACCAACTTTATCTCGATTTCTGTATTAGCTATCAAAAAGTGTTTAACTGACAAAACGTTTCCCTTTTTGTCCTCAACATTTCATTAGTTGATAACTATTTGATAACTGTTTCAGAAACCAAGATAAGCCTTTTTCAAAGTTACTGTTTCAAAAAGTCGATTTGATTTCAGAGCCTTGGAAGAGTAATTCGGAATTCGAAAAGCTCCTTCTTATGCAAATCATGTCGGTTTTCGAGGACTTTCTGAAAACCATCATATTATGCTAACAAGGGAAAACTTTAAGTTATCCGGCTGACTCGGTTAAGTGAACCAGTGTAGCTCATAGAAGGATATTGGGGCTATCCATACAAGTTTTCAAAACCTGCTTACGAGACCTCTGAGTAGCTTAAATTTCGGTCTGAAAATACCCCATTTTTAACACTGTTTTGCCTTGTTTTTCGAGAGGTGACCTCACGTTTTTCCCTAGTTTATATCCGCCCTCCGTTTCACTATCGAAATGTGTTCGAATGGCGCAGTGGCTGTGGGCGCGGGTGGTAGTCTGGTGGTGGTATGCTCGACTCCCTCATACTGTTTTTTCTTTTGCTTTTTTCGATTTTTCATTCCGTTTCATTTTTCCTACTTTTTAAAAGTTAAAACAGTGTTAAAAATGGGGTATTTTCAGACCGAAATTTAAGCTACTCAGAGGTCTCGTAAGCAGGTTTTGAAAACTTGTATGGATAGCCCCAATATCCTTCTATGAGCTACACTGGTTCACTTAACCGAGTCAGCCGGATAACTTAAAGTTTTCCCTTGTAAGACAATAATTGGTTGTAAAAGTAAGGTTTTATTGCATTTCAATGAAACAGAAGAACTTGAAACATTGTAAACTGTTTCTAGTGGCCAATATGATTTTGACTTTTTTGAAATTCTTCGATGCATCTTGCTTCTGGTTTTTGTTTTCAAAATTTTCTATATTTTTAACATTTGGTGCAAGCTATTATTCACGCATTTTTTAGGTTCGAACTCATTTTCCCCGTTATCAATGCACGGTGTTGCAAACGGGTACTCGAAGCAAGCGCGCAAACGGGTACTCGAAGCAAGCGCGCTCTAACTTTCGAGAACGAATAAATCATTTCTAATCCAAAGTCAACAACAATTATGAGGAAAATGAAACGGTAGATAGTCACATTAGAGGTCGTTATTTTAACCAAATTTATCTCGATTCCTGAAACAGTTATGAAAAAGTAGTCAATTTACAAAATTGGTTATCTTTTTGCCCTAAACATTTTAACAGATGACCACTTTTAGTTAACTGTCACAGAAATCCGAAAAAATTGTCGAAAGACACCGTTTCAAGTAGTCGATAAGGTGTCAGATCCTTGGATGGTTATAATCCTTTGAACTTTTCCGTTTCGTTCATCAACAAGATTTCGGACAAATTATTAGGAAACTGTGCAAAAAAGATATGGAATTTCGTTAGGCGTCCGCACAATAGGCTGAACTTTAGACGTTTATCGCTCAAAAACGGTTCACAAGCACCCTTCTTATGACATTTTGCATGTCGTTTTTTCGATGATATTTTGAGTAAATATTTCCGATCGTAGTATTGGGTTTTAAAATAAAGATGCTCTATTACGTTTCTATGAAACAGAAAAATTTGATAATTAAAAACTCTAAACATTACGAACTGTTTCTAGTGGCCGATTTGATTTGGACTTTTTGAAATGTTTCGATCTACTTTGGTATTTTTTTCCTTGTTTTCATGGTATTTTATTCCCTTCAAATTAGGTTTTAGCTTTTTTCTTCGCTTGTTTTTTATGTTTAAACTCATTCACCCGTTATCAACGCCATCATCCATTTTGACCATTTGAAAGTCTGTGTCCAGTAGCAACTATGAAACGACGATGACGTTGATTAAGAGGGAAAATGTGTTCGAGCCTAAAAAATGCATGGAAAATAGCTAAAACTAAATCAGAAAGAAGATGGAATACTTTGAAAACTTGCGAAAAAAACTTCAATTAGTTATGAACCCGTTAATAGCTTATGAACTCGTTCAAAACACCAAATTTAGAGCATTGTTTTTGTACAGACCTACTAGAGAGAACAAGAATCATTTTTAAACCAAAATGAACAATGATTATGAAGAAAATGAAACTGTAGATAGTTAGTTTTGCCTTGAACATTTTTTCAGTTGACCACTTTTGATAGCTGGTACAGAAACCCAGAATAAATTGTCCAAAGTCACTGTTTCAAGTGGTCCATTTGGTTTCAGGCATTGAATATGTTGCTAATTAAGACATACCCAGTATTTACCATCGAAATCAAGGGGATAGTGTATATCGACAACCATCAAAAAATGGATAAGAGCACCAAAAAGAAATCCTAATGTTGAAACATTAAAAAATTTCAGAAAATTCTGACTTTCAGATGACGTCGTCTGAATTATCAGAATCGCCTTACGAAATTCCCAATAAACAGTTAAGGCATACTCGATTAGTTCAATTTCTTCTGATGAGAATCGAGGAACAAAATGAAGTGCACATTTTTTTTTCTCCTAGTGGAACGTGTTCCTTTGTTTGGTGAGCCTTTTTTGAGCTCAATATGGTCTTGGATCAACGGAGCTTCAAAATTTTGCATCATAAAAGTTTCCCCAGAATCCGGATTGTGCTCTATTGAGAAAAACGCTGGCGGTATGTCTCACCATGAAAAATTTCTCTAAAATTTTGGCGAAAATACAACAGTTCGCTTATTCAGCAAGCCACAAAACAACTATGAGAAAACAGTGATCATTTTTTCTCACAGTTTTCTCTGTTTCCTCGCCTTCATTTCTAGTACTAAGAAGTTCTAGCTGACAATCTCAAGTCTCTATTTCCAGTGATCCACAAAGAATACACAAGGACTGGAAAAGTGGCGAGAAATGGAGCACGATGCTACAATCACCAAACGGTCTAACTCTCGGTCTATAAATTTGAGGTCAATGAAGTTTCTAGTTCTATGTCTATGAAGGTCCAGGTCTACTCAAGGTTTTTGAAGTCGAGGTGTAAGAAATCCCTATGGTTAGATCTATGAAGTCCAAAAACCCATCAAATCAGGCCACGAACGTGAAATCTATGCACTTTTTTCAAGGGTTTAAAAGGTCCGGAGTGGGGTATGAAGATGAAAATGTGGGGTTTCTTCTTTGCATCAGGAATCGAACGGGGTTTACAGATTTTTGTGATTTCTGATCGACAACCATCAAAAAATGGATAATAGCACCAAAAATCCTCATTGTGAAACAAAAAAAAATTCCGAAATTCTGATTCTCAGATGACGTCGTCAGAATCATCAGCATCGCCTTACGAAATTCCAGATCAACAATTAGTGCATCTTTACTATTAACAAACGCAAAATTCTATGTGTGTGTGTGTCTGTTTGTGCCGTGTCACCCGCTCTAGCGAAGTCCCCTCTGGACCAAATCTTCCCAAATTTTCACAGGTCATCAGAATCGGGCTCTGAATGATGCCCGTCTTTTTCGATTTTCGATTCATCAAGAAATGAGGTCATGAGGTCCCGAAAACCTCATCAATCAGTAATTTCAGTTTTGAAAAGGGAGAGAGACGAGTTCACGGAATTAATTTACACATTTTCAAAATATCACGTTTGCCCGAAGGGCCCCAGAGGGGCATGCCTCTCTGGTACTTGATTAGTTCAATTTCTTCTGACGAGAGAAAGAAAATGAAGTGGAATTGTTTTTTCTCCTTCGGAACGTTCCGAAATTCCGAAAAGCTCATTCCGCACAACCCTGGTCTGCATCAAAGATAAACGGAAGAGAAGATGTGCTCCGGAAAAAAGAATGAGAGACGGAACGAAAAAATTTTCCGGAAGCCGGAAGACATCATTTCTGGGCCGCACAATAGGAACGGAGCTCAGACGCTATTTTGCAGTGAAGCCCTAAGTCAATTTCTGACTTCAACACCGTTTTGGAATGGAAATTGAACTCCGGAGCTGATTTCGGACGCCAGAACGGTCGGTGCTCATCTGGAGCCAACATTGTCCATTGACTTTATGTTTGGCTACAAAATTGGGTTTTTTTTTGTTTTTGAGTCCAAGATGGTCTTGGATTATCAGGATTCAAAATTTTGCTCCATAAAAGTTTCTCCAGAATCAAAATGGTGCTCCAATGTCGTTTTACTATTAGACCACGCTCTATTGAGAAAAACGCTGGCGGTGTGTCTCGTCATGAAACATTTTTTTTTTGTCATGGTGAAAAAACAACAACGGGAATCTCTTGTTATCAGTTCGCTTTTTCAGCAAACCACAAAATAACTTTCAGAAAACAGTGAACATTTTTCTCACAGTTTTCTCTGTTTTCACGCCTTCATTTCTAGTGCTAAGAAATTCTAGCTGACAATCTCAAGCTTCTACTGCCAGTGATCCACGAAGAATACAAAGACTGGAAAAGTGGGCGAGAAATGGAGCACGATGCAACAGCTACCACATGGTCAAACTCTAGGTCTATGAAGTCTCTAGTTTTAGGTCTTAGGAGGTCAAGAGAGGTCCGGAGTGGGGTATGAAGATGAAAATGTGGGGTTTCTTCGCATCAGAAATCGAACGGAGTTCACAGATTTTTGTGATTTCTGATCGACAACCATCAAAAAATGGATAATAGCACCAAAAATCCTCATTGCGAGACAGAAAAAAATTCCGAAATTCTGATTTTCAGATGACGTCGTCAGAATCATCAGAATCGCCTTACGAAATTCCAATTAACAGTTAGTGCATACTTGATTAGTTCAATTTCTTCTGATGAGAATCGAGAATGAAAGTGTTTTTGTTTCTCCTTCTGGAGCGTTTTTCTCTTTTTTGATTTGAATTGTCCTGAAAACTAGATCTTTTCGGGCTCAATACGGTCTTGGATCTTCGGGATTCGAAATTTTGCTCCATAATCATTTCCCCAGAAATTGTGCTCCGGGAGCCACTTTATGACCGCGCTCTATTGAGAAAAACGTTGGCGGTGTGTCCCGTCATGAGAAATTTTGCCAAATTTTTCAAGGCAACAATGTCAATAATTCTCAATCTTGGTTTAGGTGGCTCATGACAATCCTCAAAGAAACTCTCAGCCTGAAAATAACTTGAAGAAAACAGTGAATATTTTTTCTCTTCCACGCCTTCATGTCTAGTGCCGAGAAATTCTAGCTGACAGTTTTACGTCTCGAATTTTGGAGACCTCTATGAAGCCTTCATAAAGACCCGGGGTGGTCCACCAAAAGCACAAAAAGACTGGAAAAGTGGCGAGAAATGGAGCACGATGCAACAGTTACCACATGGTCTAACTCTCGGTCTGTGATGTCGAGGTATATAAAGTCTCTAGTTTTAGGTCTTAGAAGGTCCAGGTACTCTTGGTATATGAAGCCCAAAAAAACCCACTGCGAGAAAAATCAGGTCACCAAAATGAAATCTATGCACATTTTGAGAGGTTCGGAGTGGGGTATGAAAATGAAAATGTGGGGTTTCTTTGGGATATAGGCAACTATCAAAAAATGAATCATAGCACCAAACAAAATCCTAATTGTGAAACAGAAAAACTTCGAAATTCTGATTTTCAGATGACGTCGTCAGAACCGTCTCACGAAATTACAATTAACAATTAGTGCATACTTGATTAGTTCAATTTCATCTAACGAGAGAAAGAAAATGAAGTGGAATTTTTTCTCCTTCTTCTGGAACGTTTTCCTTTGTTCGGTTTGAATTGGAGTTTGGCTTTAAAACTGGGTTTTTTGGGCTCAAGAAGGTCTCGGATTATCGGGATTTAAAATTTCGCATCATAAAGTTTCGCCAGAATTGAAATTGTGCTCCAAAATTGTTTTTTGACCACGCTAAGTTGAGAAAAACGCGGACGTCTCGTCATGAAAAATCTTTGCAAAACTTTTGGCGCAAAAAACAACAATGTCAATGATTCTCAATCTCCATTACTCAAACATACAGCAACCCACAAAACACAGCAACCGGAAAATAACAATGAGAAAACACGGAAAATTTTTCTCACAGTTTTCTCTGTTTCCTTGGCCTTCATGTGCTGAGAAATTCTAGCTGACAATCTCAATTTCGCATTTCGTAGACCTCTATGTCGTCTTCATGAAGACCCGGGGTGGTCCACCAAGAGCATACAAAGACTGGAGAAGTGGCAAGAAATGGAGTACTATGCTACAGTTACCATATGGTTTGTCCTACAGATATTGCGTACGATCAACAAAAATGGATAATAGCACCAAACAAAACCCTAATTTTGAAACAGAAAAAAATTCCGAATTTCTGATTTTCAGATGACGTCTTCAGAATCATCAGAATCGCCTTACGAAATTCCCAATTAACAATTAGTGCATACTCGATTAGTTCAATGTCTTCTGATGAGAATCGAGAAAAAAAGTGGTTTTGTTTCTCCTTCTGGAACGTTCTCCTTTGTTTGGTACACCCACCGGGAGAACACTGCATACAGTAACCTTGAAAATGCCGCAGTTTCGAATACTAACACACTTTGAGGGAAAAAAAAGGTGAAACAGTAAAAAAATGGAGGACGAAATTGGAGGACACATTCACTCATTCTCTCGTTTTTGGGAGAATGACAGTTGTAAATAGAATCGAATTAGAGAAGAAAGAAAGAAGAAGAAGACGTCAACGTCTTCTGAATTAGAAGACGTTTTGAAGTGGAAATTCTTCTCTTTTGAACTTGGAACGAAGAAGTTTCGAAAAAAAATTGTTTTTCAAGTATTGGAAGTTAGAACGTTCTGGGAAGAAAAAATAAAACATTGAATGCAGATGGTGATATGACTGAAAAATATGAAAATTTTGAAAGTGAAAATAAATATTTTTTGAAAATAATCGAAAATTGAGGTTTGGAGATACATACCATCCAATGAATTGCGGAATGAGGTGGGAAATGTTAAAAGAAATGAGAAAAAGAAATTTTTTGAAAAAATTAGACCACATCGTAAAAAACTTAGAATCGGATTCACATAAATCTTGGTTACTTCAGATTTTCGGACAGTTTTTTTTAACGTTTTTTTGTACAGATAGTAAGTAATTGAAACCCCTTATGATTCTGGATGGCGGTCCGAACATTTCGAAAACTATGTGAAACTGAAAATCACAAGGAATTTTTTGTATTTTAACTATCATCTAATCTAGCCATCATCAAGTTGTCAATGGGTGGAGCATAAGTAATTGAAATCCCTAATGATTTTGGAACGAATGATAAGATTCGAAAGTCAACTATAATCGAATGATTTGCGGAATGATTTGGGAAAAGTTGATAGAAATGAGAAACTTCTTTTTTTTTGAAAAAATTTGACCACATCGTAAAAACTTAGAATCGGATTCACATAAATCTTGGTTACTTCAGATTTTTGGACACTTTTTTCAGAGTTTTTCGAGCAAGGTTTTCAATCTTGTGATCTAGTGACAAAGCGGATTTTTGAAATTTAGATTGAAAAATTTACTTCTAATGGAAGAAACAAAATTGTCGTGGATGAAGATCAGAAAACTTTTAAAAATTATGTGAAACTGAATTATTTTTGTTTGAGAAAAATCAAATTTTGCCGTTCGCGGTCGATAAAAATATTTTCTGGCGAAAAAGGACAAGGAACGAATCCTGTGACTGATCTCTGCCAAAATAAAAGCTTTAACCTGAACCGAATGTTCTTATTGTCATACAGTGGTTCCGAAGAACAGTCGCCAAAGTTTACGGAAATAAGAAACAAATTTTTTTTTTGAAAAAATTTGACCACTTCTTGAAACTTTGGATCGGATTCACATACATCAAGCATCTTAAGATTCTTGAACTTTTTTACCAATTTTTTTTAGATCAAGATTCTCAATGTGATTCAGTGACCATCAAAATGAAAGTTATTTGAAAATTTAAATTTTGATTTGAAAACATTATCGAACCAATAAGACGAGCTGCTATGTCATTTATAACGATGAGAAAACTTCAAACAATTATGTGAAACTGAATTTTTTGAAAAATCATAATTTTCACTCATGTGCGAGAAAAGGATTCCCCGGTTCTGGCAAGAAAAGACAATG
This sequence comes from Caenorhabditis sp. 40 LS-2015, assembly GCA_900536305.3. Classification (NCBI taxonomy): domain Eukaryota; kingdom Metazoa; phylum Nematoda; class Chromadorea; order Rhabditida; family Rhabditidae; genus Caenorhabditis; species Caenorhabditis tribulationis. The sequence continues at coordinate 330,029 of LR544770.1, read as the reverse complement.
AACAAGTCCCTTGACCGATCTCTGTCAAAAAATTATTTTTCTGATTCTCGGAGAGTGGTTCCGAAGATCCGCCGCCAAGATTCAATGCTTTTTTTGATTGACGGCGGTCCGAACATTAGAAGCTATGTGAAACTGAAAATGACAAGGAATTTTTGTTAGCTAGCTATCATCTAATCTAGCCATCATCCAGTCGTTAATGGGTGAAGCATAAACAATTAAAGACCCTAATGATTTCGAAACGAAGAATAAGATTCGAATCTCAAGAGGAGAACTTTAATCTAATGATTTGCGGAATGAGTTGAGAAAAGTTGATAGAGATGAGAAACATAATTTTTTTTTAATTGATCACATCGCAAAAACGTAGAATCGGATTCACATAAATCTTGGTTAATTCATTTTTTTGGACAGTTTTTTCAATGTTGTTTTCGAGCAAGATTTTCAATGTGATCCAGGGTCCGAGTGGTCAACAAAATGAAAGTCATCTGAAGTTTAAAAGTTTTTTTGAAAAGTATGACCAAAGTATAACAAATTGTCGTGTATAACGATCAGAAAACTTTTGAAAACTATGCGAAACTGAATTTTTTGAAAAATCTCATTTTCCGCCGATAAAAAGATTCGGCAAAAAAGGACAAGGGACAAGTCCTGTGACCGATCTCTGCCAAAAAAAACACGTTTATGAAGCCGAATCTTCTGATTTTCGGAGAGTGGTTCCGAAGAACTGCCGCCAGGATTTATTGTATCAAAGAAACCCTGTGGTCGATAAAAGCATTTACCGGTTCTGAACAGGCATCTATAAATTACAAAAAAAACTCTGTGCTATCTATAAGAGACAATAAGCAAGTCTTGTTGGCGATCTCTGCCAAAAAATGTTTTTAAAAACTGACCATACGAAATATTGAATCTTTTGCTTCTCGGACAGTGGCTTCGAGAAAAGAAAACTATGAAAGTTCGAAAAGAAACTGAAAATCTCAACGAATCTATAGGTAGGATGGATTGTGGTTGATGGCGGTTCGAACATTTCAAAAACTATGTGAAACTGAAAACAACAAGGAATTTTTCGTATTTCAACTATCATCAAGTCGTTAATGTATGGAGCATAAACTATTGAAACCCCTAATGAATTTGGAACGAATAATAAGATTCGAATCTCAAGAGGAGAAATTTGGGCCAATGATTTGCGGAGTGAGGTGGGAAAAACAGTTTTTTTCAGTATTTTTCGAGCAAGATTTTCCATGTGATCCAGTGACCAAGTGGTCATCAAAATGAAAGTTATTTGAATTTTGAAATTTCGATTGAAAAATTTATCACACCGAAAAAGAATGTCGCTGATAACGATGAGAAAACTTTTGAAAACTATGTGAAACTGACTTTTTTGAATAATCAAATTTTCCGCTCGTGGTCAATAGAAGAATTACCCGGTTTTGGCATAAAAAAATAGGACAATGAAAGATTCCTGTGACTGATCTCTGTCAAGAATAATGCTTTTATGAAACTGAATCATTTTCTGATTTTCGAACAGTGGCTTCGAGGAACAGCCGCTAACGTTTACGATTTCAAAGAAACGTTTTCTTTTTCAACCGCAAAAAAAATTAATCAATGTAACATTTGTTGTTGTGGTTGATGACGGTCCAAACATTTCGGAAGGATATAATTTTCGTGTGCTTTTGAACATGATTCAGTCAATAATAATGGTCGTGACTGAAAGTTATGGAAATTTTGAAAGCGAAAAAAACAACTTCTAGAAACATTTAAAAGCGAAATTTTTAAAACCAGTGAAAAGACTATTTAAAGGAGACGCTCGGTTGAATTTCTCGGGAGACGACTGCTGGATCCCAAAAAATTCGGCTCCGCGACATTGGGGAAGTAACTCTCTACAACCATCACTAAATCTCAATGGAATCTGTGTTTAGAAGAAAACTAGATGAAACCGGAAAAGAAGATTTCAAAGACCATTCAAACTCAAACTTTCTGATTCATGAAGGCTATAGAAAAACAAAACAAAAATGCTCAACTAATGCGTGATTCTTTGACGATTTTAAGATGACTACTACTTTGAAGACTTGAAAAATGGTTCATAATGACCCAAATTTTCAGAATTTTACGAGGATATAGAGCAACTCTAGATCTTCATTTTTGACAACATCTATTGAAAAATGAAAACTAGTCAGCTAAAGTATGCAGAAAAAAAAACCGGCACAAAGTATGTAGGGCGAAGTAATTATTTTCAGACCGCTCTAACTTTCTTCATTGCGATTTTCGTAAAGAGTTGTCAACTACAAAAATGAAGATTCACAAGGAGAATGCACGAGTTCTTGGGTTGAACTTTTTCTCATATATAATCTGGGTGAAGGCAAAACCGACCATGTAGATTCAGATTCTGAAGTCAAAATCAGCAAAATGCTCACGTGGTCCGAGTTATGACCTCACAAAGTTACGTCCTACAGTAATATTGACAGTATATTTTAGGGAAGATATAATTTCACGTCAAATATCACTATAAGCCTAAACTTTGTGAGGTCATAACTCAGACCACGTGAGCATTTTGCTGATTTTGATTTCAGAATCTGAATCTACAGGGTCGGTTTTGCCTTGACCCAGATTATGAGAAAAAGTTCAACCCAAGAACTAATGCAATCTCCTTGTCAGAGTTGTTCTACATTCTCATGAAATTTCGAAAAAATCTGGCTAATACGGATAATTTTTCCAGTCGACATAGGTTTTCATCTTCCAATCTACAAAAAACCAAATGTTACTGTTTGAAAAGGTCTTGAAACTGAGAATGATTCGTTTTCTGGAATAGCAAAATCGTAACGTTAATAGTAAGTAGGAAAGTGTTCGTCAAAAAATGCTTTACAAATAGTCATTTCCTAAACAGGTTAAGAAAAAACTTCCGAAAAAAAGAACAAAAAAAGTGCCAAATTTTCGAAGACACTACAAAAAATTCAAAGAGAAAAGGTCATTCTCATCGTGAGCTGATTCGATTCGCCACGCGAAAAAGACAAAAAACCACTGATAAAATGGGATCCCGAAAAAAATAAACGAAATTAAAAAAAAAATCCTGGGTGAGGCACAACTAATCCTCAGCATCTATTTTTAAAAACTTTCTGATTCATGAATGCCAAAAAAATAAGAAAAAAAATCCTCAACTAATCCAAGGAAAACTAATTGCCGATTTAAGATGGCGACTACTTTGAGGACTTGGTGGATTTGGAGCAACTCTAATTCTTCTTTTTTGTAGTTGATATCTTCTTTTGAAATCTGAAAACCAATCAGCTAGAGTATGCAAAAAAAACCGACTCAAAATGGAGGTGATCATTTTCAGACCGCTCTAACTTTCTTGATTGCGATTTTCTTTAAAAGTTGGCAACTACAAAAATGAAGATCTAGAGTTGCTCTACACCCCCACAAAATTACGGGGAAATCTAGCTGTTATGAGCCCCCAAGAAAATATTACTGTTTGAAAAGGTCTTGAAACTGAGAATGTACCGTTTTCTGGAATTCGATAATTGCATCGTTTCTAAGGAAAGTATCGGTCAAAAAATCCTCATGCTTTACAAACAGTCATTTCTTAAACTGGTTAAGAACAACTACCGGAAAAAAAGACAAAAAAGCCCTAATTTTTCGAAGACAAAAAAGCGACAAAAGTTTGAAAAAAAAATGACTCGGTGGGCATTACTAATTGAATCTGTTTTTGGAAGAAAATTAGATGAAGCTGAAAAAAAAACTTCAAAAACCATTCAGATCTCTATATTTTTGATTCGTAAAGACTACAGAACAAGAACCAAAAATTCTCAAAAAATCCAGGGAAAACTGAAAATTTTAAGATGAAAACTAACAACTTTGAGATCAAAAATGATAACTTCCCGATCATCCGATTTTTTTGAAACTTTGTGACTGTATGGAGCGATTCTCGATCTTCATTTTGGTAGTTGACAATTTTCCACGAAAATTCAAAACCAATCAGCTAAAGTATGCAGAAAAAAACCGACTCAAAATAGTGCAAAGTAATCATTTTCAGACCACTCTAACTTTCTTGATTGCGGTTTTTTGTAAAAACTTGTAAACTGCAAAAATGAAGATCTAGAGTTGCTCTATACCCCCATGAAGTTTCGGAAAAATCGGGCTATTATGAGCCATTTCTGTTTCAAGTCTATTAAACGCTCGACCTTACCAACCACAAGAAAGAAAATATTACTGTTTGATGAGGTCTTGAAACTGAGAAATGTTTCGTTTTCAGGTATTCCAAGGTTTTTATCTGAAGGAAAGTATTCGTCGAAAAATCCTCATGCTTTACAAATAGTCATTTTTTAAACAGGTTAAGAAAATCAAATCGGAAAAAAAGACAAAAAAAAATCCCAAATTTTCGAAGAGACAATAAAAATTCGAAGAGAACAAGGTCATTTCCATTGTGATCTGATTCGATTCGCGTCGCGAATCGAATCTCTCGACAAACAGACAAAAAAAACCACTGATAAAACCGGGTCGATCGGAAGAAGACACCACGCCCTTCTCTTCTTCTTCTTCTCCTTCTCTCTCGACGTCTTCTTCTGAATTCTCGATTCTGTTAATTTTTTGTAATTTCCGATTCAGATGACGTCACGACGTCATCTGAATCTCATCTGAAATATCGAAAATTAACAGAATGTACGATTTGAGTGAAATACCAAAAATTTTTTCGAAAGTAATTGTAATTTTTGGTTTAGGCAATTTTTTTGGCGATTCTTTGAATCTGAAAGTTTTTGAAAAATATTTTTTTTTTGTTTTTTTTCTGTTTCTGAATATTAAAAAATAATATGGGAGAAGCTAACATTTCATTAGACGGATCGTAATTACGAAAAAAATTCAAAAACTGTGCCAAAAATAGGCTCCGCCCACAAAAACTACAAATGTTGCAATGTGACCTGGTGCAGAAAAAAACATGAAATTTTCTCTTTTTTTTTCGGTTTCGGCAAGTTTTCAACAAGGAGTGAGAAACAGATGGCTTCAATAACCCTTCTCCCATAACAGCCTGGCGCCAGAGGAATGTAATCGCGCTCCACCGAGCCGCCCTTTCCGCCTTCAAATTTTCAAATCTTTTCTCCCCCTGGACGAAAATGTTTTCTATTTTTTGACACCAAACGGTTATCAACCCTTCTATTATCCTCACAGAATGTAGAAAAAACCGGAAAAAATGTGAAGGTAATACTATTCTTGATCCCGAATTCGAGTTTTCGCCGATTCTTTGAAACCGAAAATTTTCAAATTTTGTATTTTTCCTTTTCCTTCTGTTTCTTGTTACTGAGAAATTTGAGAAAATAAATATGATTTGTTCGCTTATTCAGGTCTAGGTGACACAATAAAAACAACTCTTCAAAAAATTTCTCAAAAAATAGGCTCCGCCCACAAAATTGCAATTTTTCGGTTGAAATGGACGGATTCTGTTCAGTGTATCCTTTGAACACGGTTGCGAGAGATTTTTTTTCGGAAAAAAATTTTTCTCGGAATTTTTTTGCGACAATTTTTCCGATAATTTTTTTTCGATAATTTTTTTTCGAAAACATTTTTCCGAGGAATTTTTTTCAACAATTTTTTTCAATAAAATTTTTTTCGACAAATTTTTTTCCGACCTCATTTTCACTTTTTTTAACGGAATTTCAAATATTTTTTTTTTGACGGGAACTTCGAACCATTTGTACTTCGAATTTCTCAGTTTCTTCGTTTCGTCAGTAAGGTTCGAAAAAAAAATTTTTGTTAAATTGTTGGATGAAACACGATTTTTGATTCCCTAATATAATTTTTTCTTATCATCCGCCAATTCGTGAAACGAAAAACGATGTCAATGATCTTTGTCAGAAAATAGGAGAAAAAAAAAAGATAGAAAATGAAAAAAATTTTTTTTTTTTTGAAAAATTTTCAACGTCTTCAGAATTCAGATGACGTCAATTTATCAGAATCCGAAATTCCCATTCTCTGAAGATTCGAAGTCTTTTCTAAACTTTCTTATTCAAAAAAAAATTTTCAATTTTTTTCAGAATCTCCACGTCTTCCGAATCCTCGTGAATCCTCCGACGTCATCTACCCCCAAAACTCTGAAAATCAAAAAATCTGACTTCATTTCTCATGTACCTACTATTATCTTACATACAAAAAAAATAAACCAATCAAAGGACATCAAAAACCGAGCGAAAAAAACAAATCTATTCAAATTCAGGACTAATGAAAAAGGGGGCGGAGCGATGAGGAGTGGGACTGGGATGAATCGAGAGAGCGCAGAGAGAAAAAGAAAAAGGGAGCGGGAAATTCACCAAAAAAAAAGGAAGAAATAATAAGTGTGGATTTGGGAAGGATGGATGTGGGAAATCGAATGGGGGGAAAATCGAAAAAATTTCGAAAAAAAATTTTTTTCTGAAAATTTTTTAGACCGAGTTAATGGCCTTTCCACAGTAGGCTGCAAGGTTGGCTTCTCTGAACGCTTCCGAGAGGGTCTGAAAATGGAATATGGTTGAGCGGGAATTCAAAAAATTGAAAAAAAAATCCTATTTTCATTGAAAACGGGCGAAAACCATTGAAAAAAATTCAAATTCCCGCCAAACCATGACTTCAAACAAGGTTTGGCGGGAATTCAAATTTTCGAACGGAATTTCGGCGGGAATTCAAATTTCTGAATGAAATTTCGGCGGGAATCCGAATTTTCGAGTCGAAACCTTCAAATTGTCCTTTTTGTCCGCATTTTCTGTGGACCAAACTTTTCGGTAAAAATCTCAAAAATCGTTTTGAGCCAAATTTTGGCTCATTTTGCTCCAAATCTCCAGTTCTCTCGTTTTTCATCGTTCATTTCCTCTCTACTCACTGGATGTGGATGGCAAACGCGCGCGACATCCTCAGCCGACGCTCCGTACTCCATGGCCAACGTGGCTTCGGCGATCATCTCTCCGGCGTTCTGAAAGATGGAAGTTTCAGCGGGAAATTTGAAATTTTCGGGTCGAAATTTCTCATTTTGACACCCATTTTCATCGCTCAAACGCTCACCGGTCCAATGATGTGCACGCCGAGCATACGGTCGGTCTGCTTGTCGGCCAACACCTTCACGAAGCCCTCCTGGTCGTTGTTGGTCTTGGCGCGAGAGTTGGCGACGAATGGGAACTTTCCAATCTTGTAGGCGACTCCCTGAAAGTTTACAAGGTCTATGGGGTCGGTCTATAAGGTCTATAAGGTCTATGGGGTCGAGAAATGGGTCAAAACCGCTGAAAACTTCAGCAATCTGTTCAAAATCTTTCCAGGGTCAGAATCTGCCTCGAAAATCGTTCAAGAATCAAAAATGGGTCCCCAGAGTAGATTTTCAGCTTAAATTTTGTCTCGAGCTCCAATCGGGGGTCAAAAATGAGCTCCTGGAGTAATTTTCAGGCTCAAAACCCCTCTAAAATACCTAGAAATCTGCTCAGAATCCTTTAAAGTCAAAATTATGCTCCAAATCTGACCAAGGGGTCGAAAATTAGGCTCTGAAGTAAGTTTCGGGGGCGAAAATCGTCTAGGACCATCTGAAGGCCTTGCGCTCTGTTCTAGAGTCCAAATTAGGCCTCCTGAGCAATTTTTCAGTTAAAATTCTACAAAAACCTCCTAAGAACACTGAAAATGAGCCCGAATCGCTCAAAATGAGCTCAAGCCCTAGAAACTCCACTAAAAACTACGACAGGGTTGAAATTCGTTTCCAGATTCGTTTTCATAGTCGAAATTTGGCTCCGGAGCCATTCTTGGGCTCAAAAATGATCCAAGACCATCTAGAGCCGGAGTACTGCCCCAAAGTCGATCTTGCGATCAAAATTCAGCTACAGAGATTCCTAAGCCATTGTTGAGCTTAAGAACCAGACAAAACCACTGAAAATGATCAAGAATCTGATAACGTTGTCCCAAATCACTTTCCCGGCTCAAAACTTGGCTCCTGAGCAATTTTGAGCCCAGGAATCCCATTTTTCCAATGTCTAGCCCCAAAATCATGCTCCAAAGCGGGTTTTTTGGCTCATCAAAGCTCACCTCAGTCTTCAACTGCTCCTCGGCCTTTCCAACCCACGCGACTTCGGGATGCGTGTAGACCACTGACGGAATGCAGTTGTAGTCGATGTGCACTGGTCCGCCGGCGATGCCCTCCACACACAGGATGCCCTCGTCCTCGGCCTTATGCGCCAACATCGGTCCCTCGATGACGTCGCCGATGGCGAAGATCGATGGGATCTTCGTCTGGAAGCGCTCGTTGACGGGAATGCGGCCGCGGTTGTCGGTGTCGATTTGCACGTTGGCGAGGCCGAGACCCTCGGTGTACGGACGACGGCCGACCGAGACGAGCAGCGTGTCGCATTCGAGCTGAAAACATTGCATTTTTTTTGAAAATTCGGAGCGAGAAATAGAGTGAATTGAGCTCAAATTATACTGCTGAAAATAGGGTAAATCGAGGTTCAAAACCTTGCATAATGGCTCAAATTGAACGGAAAACTCTAAAATCGACTCAAAACGCTCATAGAGTCAAAATTTCGCCCCTAGACTGTTTGGGAGGTCAAAAATGGAAAAAAAGCTCCGGAGCCAATCTCAAAGGCTCAAAAACAATCTGGGCTCAATTAGCGTTGAATATGAGCATCGGAACAGAATCTGGGGTCCAAAATGAGCCCAGGGCTGATTTTGAGCTCAAAACTGGCCTGCGCTCATCTAAAGATGAATTTGAGCGTCGGAGCAGAATCGGGAATCAATTTTGAGCTCCAGAGCAGTTTTTGAGCTCAAAACTGGTCTACGCTCATCTAGAGCCGAAACTTGATATCAAAAATGAGTTTGGCGTCAAAATTGTGTTCCGAAGTGGTTTTTGAGCCTGGAAAATCGTATTTTTCGGTGCGAGCTTCGTCTAGAAACTAATAGACTAAAACTTGGCTCCAAAATCAAATGGAGCTGAAAATGAGCCCTCGGCTCTGCTGGAAAAGGTCCAAAATATGGCTTAGAACCCGAAAAACTTCCTATAACCAGAGTTGAGCTGCTAGATCGTTTTCCGGGCTTCAAAATAAGCTCCAGACTCAGTTTCAGGGCCAAAAGTGAGTTTCGAGCTCAAAAACCTAGTGTAGTCAATGTCAGGCTTTCAGCTGGACTTCCGGGCTCCAAAATGAGCTCCGGGACAATTTTCAGCCTCAAAATATCGATTTTCAACCCTAAAACTACCCCAAAATAGCCCTCACCGTCCCAAAATGAGCTCCGGGACAATTTTCAGCCTCAAAATCTCGATTTCCCGCTCAAAACTACCTCAAAATCGTCTTCCTATGATCATCCTTACCGTCTGCTTCTTGCCATCCTTGGCCCCCTCAACCTCAACGCTAATGCTCGAGCCGTTCTTCGTGGCGCCCATCACCTTCGTGTTCAACAGGAACTTGAATCCCTGCTTCGTCAGCGTCCGCTGGAACGCCTTCGACACCTCGCCATCGATGCCCATGCCTCCGACGTGGCCGAGGAACTCGACGGCCGTCACTTCGGCGCCGAGACGCTGCCAGACGGAGCCCAACTCGAGTCCGATGACGCCCGCACCAATGACGACCATCTTTTTGGGAACCTGAAAGCAAAATGGGTCGTTTTTAGGGGGTTTTTAGCCTATTTTAGGGGGTTCCCAGTGCTCAGAGCTCATTTTTGACGTCTAGAAAGTCTAAAATGAGTCAAATTGAACTTTTTGAGCTCTAAAAGTGCTGAATTGAGCCAAAAACAGACTCAATAGCTTGGAAACGAGCAGAGCCTTCTGCAAGTCATTCCGGGCTCAAAATCTTGCTCTAGAACCGATTTTGAGGTCTAAATTAGCTCCAAATGGCACTGAACACCTCCAGAAAGCTCCAGAAAGCACAAAATCGCTTGAAAATGGCTGAAAACCATCGTCGTTTTTGGAGGGTTTTCGCAGTGCTCAGAGCTCACTTTTGACGTCTGGAGGGTCTAGAATGATCCAAGATTCTTTTTGGCTGAAAACTGCACGCTCAGAGCTACTTTTTAGGCCAAAATAGCTGGAAAATGGCTCTATTAGGCTTTCTAGGCTCAAAATCTTGCTCCAGAACCGATTTTAAGGTCTAAATAAGCTCCAAGTGGCTCTGAACACCTCTAGAGAGCTCAAACGCTCACCTGGCCCAAGGCAAGAGCTCCAGTGGAGGAGACAATCTGCTGCTCGTCAATAGTGATTCCCGGGAACGGTGTGACTTCGGATCCGGACGCAATAAGGATGTTCCGAGCGTTGATGGTCTCCACGGAGCCGTCGGCCTTCTTCGCCTGCACGGTATTTGGGCCGACGATGGTGCCGAGGCCCTCGACGTGGCCGACCTTGTTGGCCTTGAAGAGCTGCTTGATGCCGCCGGTGAGCTGCTTCACGGAGGTCGTCTTGGCTTCCATCATCTTTGGCAGGTTTAGAGAGGCGGTGCAGTCGATTCCTGGAGAAAGAAATGGTCAGAAATTCACTGAAATGGGTCTAGAAGAGCTCAGAGAGCTGTGGATTGCTCAGAATGCGAATTTGAAGGTTTCTGAGCATCTAGAGGAGCATTTGAGGGGTAAGAAATGGTTACAGAGGCTCATGGAGTTTTCCAACAAGAATTGTGATATTTTGAAAGGAAAATTCGGCTCAAAACGGGTCAAAATCGCTTCGAGACCATTCCGAATGAATTTGAACGGATTTCTATTAGAGAAAGAGCTCTAAAAATGTCTCAAATCAAATTTTAGGTTTTAACGCTGAAAATCGTCCAAAATCGACCAAATTGAGCCGGGATGAGCTCTGAGAGCAGGGGATCACTTGGAATTGAAATTTGACAATTTTTGATGATTTCGATGGTTTTGGTGGCTCAGAAATCGATCAGAATGAGCCTAGAATCGTCCAAAATCGAAATTTGATAATTTCGAGTCTTCCGGAGCAGTTTTTATTGCTAAAAATGGTACTAGATGAGCTCCCAGAGCTTGGATGGTGTAGAACTTGGACTTGAAGATTTTAAACGATTCTAGAAGGTTTCGACAGCTAAAAATGATCAAAAAACCGTTTTAAGCAGCTTCGAGAGGTTCAGAACAGAAATTGCGAGGTTTTAACTGGAGAAGTCGGCTCAAAATGATCCAAACCTGACTTCCACTGTTTCTAGAGCTTCAGAGCTTCAAAACTGACTCCAAATGAGATTGTTAGCGGTTTTTAAGTGCGAAAAATAGTCTAAACGGGCCTAGATTACCTTAGGAAAGCTTAAAACAACTTCCAAAAAAAAATGAATTTCCCAAATTTTTTCGAGTTTTTTTCAGCTCAAAATCTCAAAGAACGCTCCAAATCTCTCTTCTAACACTTTCCAAGCCCGATTTTCACAACTCTCAAGGTTTTCCAGCTATTTTCCACCTAAAACATCGTTTTTCGCACACCTCTGGCGGCGAAATCGTGCTGAGCCTGATGCAACAAGTGCGAGTTGTTGAGAAGCGCCTTCGACGGAATGCATCCGACGTTGAGGCAAGTGCCTCCGAGCGTCGCGTTCTTCTCGACACACACGGTCTTCATGCCGAGTTGGGCGGCCTTGATGGCGGCGACGTAGCCTCCTGGTCCACCGCCGATGACGACGAGGTCGGCATCTGGAAAAATTGGAATTTTCTGAAGTAGGAGTTGATTTTTGAAGGTTTTGAGCTGCAAATTTGAAAAAATCGGGCGATTTTGACCTAGAATCCCGAAAATTTGAGCCAAAAATGTGAAAACCAAAAAATCGAAAAATTTTTTTTTCAAATTTTCGGCATTTTTTTCCGATTTCTAGATGAATTTTCACAGTTTCTAGCGATTTTTCATGGATTTTGAACCAAAAAATCACTCTAAAACCGCTTTTTCTTCATCAAAAAGTCACTTTTTTGGAAAACGTCTGATTTTGCCAGTTTCATAGGGATTTTTAGGCTTTTTTCACTGATTTTCATCATTTCTCCTCAATTTTCAGTCAGAAATCCCACCTTGTGTGCTGCTATAACCTCTGGTCAACACTTGGAAGAATTGCCGCTTGGCGAATGGCAGCTGACTGGTTCTGGAGAGCGACATTATTACCTGGAAACTACGCGATTTTTTCGAGAATTTTCATATTTTCTGAAAGTTTTTCGAATTCCACATCACAAATGATGCAAAAATCAGCCGAAAAACCGTGGGAAATTGACACATTTTCAATGGAAAAACAGCGGAAAATGCATAGAAAAAGCGGGGCTCGTAAAAAAGTCCGACGGTGCGGCTCTTCCGTGCGAGACGCAACGTGCGGCAAAAGTGCGTGCGCCTTTAAATGATGCAAACGACACTCCGCTGTCGCGCGTCGTTGGCGGCAATTCAAATTTAAGTTTTTGTAATTGAGTGGATTTTCGCGATTTTTACACGATTTTTACATTGTTTCAAAGGGAATTTCGAGAATAAAACAAATTTATAATTGAATTTAACAAAATTTGAGAAAAATTTCAGGGAAAAAAAGTTATTTCAGCCAAACTCCATCGACAGTGACCAACTCATTGCCGCGCTTCTCCACAGTGTCGGGCATCTTAAACCAGTGCTCGCCATCGACCACCTTATGGTGAGTGTCGAGCCAGCTTGCGCTCTCGCCGAAGAATGGTCCGAATTTCTCTGAAAAATCGATTTTCAAAAAAATTCTCAATGGAGCGCACTTACCATCGCACGCCAGCGGGCAGCTGGGGAAGGTGGTTTTGACGAAGACTCGGTTTTGCTCGCACGCCCACCACGTCGCCACACCGTTTTCACGACGGCAAGAGGCGGTTTGGAACGGTGCCGACCAGCAGTTCATGAGGTCTTGGCCGTATCTGAAAATTTGAAAAAATAGGGGTTGCAAATGCGCTCCATTGATAAATGTGCCTTTTTCGGTGTTTAATGCGGTCAGTAAGTGCGCTCTAGCGGACTATTACTCGTCAGTGGTCAGCAAACGCGCCCCACCGAACTCACTTGCAACCATTGACTCCGTCATTCGCCACATTAGTGATGTAAGTCTTCACACAACCCTGAAGAATGTTGGTCTGAGTATTGAGCACCCTTTGTGGACAAGTGAGACCTTCATGCTCCAAAGCTGAAAACATTTTTTGTAGTTTGTAGTCTTTGTAGTTTGTAGTTTGTAGTCCCTTACTATTGATTCCCGGACCGCAGTTGAACGAAGAGTACTGACGATAGGTGGCCTCGCAGGCGTAGGCCTGAAATTTTTTTTTTGAAATTTCGAAAAAATTTTTTTTGGAAAATTTTCGGAACTCACATTGTTGATATCGGTCTTCTTGATGAGATTGGAGATGTCCAAGCATCCACGATTTCCGTGCATGCAGAGGTTGAAGGTTTCGAGAGAGCTGGAAATTTGAAATTTTGAAAAAAAAATTTCAAAAATTTTCAAGTTTCGCGGTTTCAAAAGTTTGTTACATTTCATAGTTTCGAAAAGTCCGTGGTTACGAAATCTGCAGCGTTTCCAAATGGGATAGTTTCGTGATGTCCATTGTTTTGAAATGGGTTGGTTTCGAAATTTCATGGTTGCGAAACGTATCTACAGGTACAAGTTAAGTGGAATGGAGAGTTGAAGTAATATATACTTTCTTCTGGAAACATAATTTTTTTTCGAAAAATTTGAAATTTCGCAGTTAAAATATGGGATAGTTGCAGAATGTACTAGTTTCGAAATGTCTAGGTCTCAAAGTTTCCTTGTTTCGAAATGATTCGGTTTCAAAATGGGCTAGTTGCGAAATGTCAACAGTTTGAAATTTTTCCCGTTTCGGAACGTCCATAGTTGCGAAATGGACAGGTTTCGGAACTTTTTTCCCGACAGTCTCCTTAAACTTGACATTTCGAAAGAGTGTGATTCTGAAAGTTTGAGTTTCGAAGTTTCCCGATTTCAAAATGGCACATTTTCGAAAATTCCAGGTTGCGAAACAACGTGGCTTCAGAATGTCCTAGTTTCGAAAAGTCCATGGTTTCGAAACGTCTTGGTCAGTAAACTTCCGAGTTTAGAATTTCTTTGAAGTCCGAATATTATCGTTACGATATAACCTTCTTCTAGGAATAGAAAATTTTTTTCTCTTAAAAAGGTTTTTTTCGGAAAATTTGAAGTTTCGCTGTCAAAAAATAGGGTTTCTAAATGGCCTAGTTTTCAAACGTCTAGGAGTCGAAGTTTCCATGTTTCCAAATCAGCTGGTTTCAAAATGGGCAAGTTGCGAAATGTCAAAAGTTTGAAAATTTTCACCGTTTCGAAGTTCCCATAGCTGCAAAATGGAAAGGTTTCGGAACTTCTTTCGTAAGAACAGTGTCAAATTTGCCATTTCAAAAGAATGTGATTCTGAAAGTTTGACCTTCAACGTTTCCCCGGTTTCAAAATGGCATACTTTCAAAAATTCCAGGCGACGAAACAACGTGGCTCCAAAATTCCCTAGTTTCGAAACGTCTCGATTTCGGAATGTCCACGGTTTTGAAATGACACGGTTTGCGAAACGCCCTGGACTTCTAATGCGATAGTTTTGGAATGTCCATAGTTCAATGGTTACAAAACGTCCGAGTTTCAAATTTTTCTATGTCGGATCGGTATCGTTATGATATGACCTTGTAAAAATGTATCTTCTCCTGGAAACAGAATTACTTTTTTCGAAAGTATGGGATAGTTACAAAATGTCTTAGTTTCGAAACGTCTAGGTTTCAAAGTTTCCATGTTCTGAAATTATCCGGTTTCGAAATGCCCATAACAAAACGGCCAAGTTTCAAAATTCTCAGTTCAAATGGAACTTCTGAACTCTAAAAGTTTGATTTCGAAATTATGTTCGAGTTTCGAAGTTTCTCGGTTTTGAAATGGACCCATTTTGGAAATGGCATAGTTTCAAAACGACCGGGTTGCGAAATGTCCATGTTTTGAAATGCCCCGGTTTCAGAATGACATAGTTAGAAAATGGCCAGGTTGCTAAACGTTCGGGTGTTAAAATATTCCGGTTTTAAAGTGGTGTCCAAAAGACAGAATTTCAAAACGTCTCGGTTTCGAAATTTCCACAAAAGTAAAGTACAATCGGATTCATAATTCGCAAGTTTGAGGCCAATCATTTTTTCGAAAAAGTTTCGATCGCTGAAATTTTAAAACCCAACATGGCAAAACTACTGCAAATCAAGCCTGCCAGAGTTGCCAAAAGGGGCGGAGCCTTATACTCACTTGCACACGGTCAACATATCGGCAGTCTGTCCGGGGTTTCTTCCGAACATGTACAAAAAGTAGTTGTACATGATGGTGTAGTCCTTGAAGAGCTGGGAGGAGACGGTGTCATTGAGACCCAACTGCATGGCCATGTTGTACTGGCATGCTTGGAATTTTGCGTCGACACATGGGTAGGTCTGTTGCGAGGAGACCGAGGGGCTCAGGACCAGTAGGAGGAGGGCTGAAAAAAAACATGAAATTTGAAATTTTTTGAAACCCAGTTGTGGTTATACTCATTTTGAAGCTCTTGTTGTGCTGAGTTAAAAAATGTAAACAAAAGTGATTTTGGAGCGAAACTGATAAAGTTACATCAGTTTTTCTGAAAATCCGAAAAAAACAAATTTTTTGAAGCTAGTCGTGTTTAGGCTCATTTTGAAGCTCTTGCTTTGCTGAATTCAAAACTGTAAGCGAAATTAATTTTGGAACGCAACTGATCAAGTTACAGCAGTTTTGCTGAAATTCTGGAAAATTCAAAAATTTGAAACTAGTCATGTTTACATTAATTTTGAAGCTATTTTTTTGCTAAGTTCAAAACTGTAAACTAAATCGGTTTTGGAGCAAAATTGACGAAGTTATAGTGGTACCAGCATAGCTGGGCGCCTCCGGCGCGTTCAAAATCTACGTGAAAAAGTTTGAAAATTAGAAAAATTAATTTCGTGAACTTGTCACTCTCTATCGGGAACGTGAATGCGGACATCCTGACCAAGTGACGGAAGGACAAACCTTTAGCGGATTATATATAAGAAAGATTTCTGAAATGCTGGAAAATTTAGAAACTAGTCCTGTTTAGGCTCATTTTGAAGCCCTCAACATTTGAAATGGAACACTGCTCACGAAAAGGACTTTGAAGCGAAGTGGACAAAGCATGAGTATTGACCCAGAATAGAGCAAACTTCGAAACAAACTTTTAATGATATGAAACTGAAACTGTGAACATGTATAGGCTACAGTAGTTTTTCTAAAGTTCTTTGAAAAAACTTGAAAATTTCAAATCTGGTCCTGTTTATACTCATTTCGAAGCCCTTAACTTGATGAGTTCGAAACTAACAATGAGAATCATATTGGAGCACAATGAACCAAGTTACGCTAGTTTTTCTGAAATTGATCTATTTTTCGAAAATCTCAAAGCTGGTCATGTATATACTCATTTTGAAGCCTTGCTGGTTTCGAAACTAAAAATTTCATTTAGTTTTTAGCGGAGCGGAAAATAGCAAGTTAACGTAGTCAGGTCATTTTCCAAGAGCGCGAACTGTTTTGGCTTATTTTGAAGCTGTTAATTTCATGAATTTGAAACTGTAAACTATGTCAGGTTTGGTTCACTATTTACAAAGTAACAGTAGGTTTTTTATGAGTGAAATTTCGAAATCTGCTCACCATTTTCAAACTCTAAATTCGATGAGCTTTAAACTGAGAATTAAATCTGATTTAGAGGAAAACTGAGCAAGTTAGACTAGTTTTTCTGAAATTGAGCCAGTTTCTCAGAACTGGTCATGTTTAGACGCATTTTGAAGCTTGTAAGTTACTGAGTTCAAAACTGTAATCAAAATGAGATTTGGAGTGAATTGAAACACCTACAATACAATAGAAGTATTTTCAAGTTTTGAAAAAAAAACGACAAGTGGAAACCGACAATTTCTGCAAGATATTCATGTTTCAGCTATTCGACAAAGATTGTTTTTTGGAGTTCGAAATAATCCGGGATTGATTTGAAGTCCCATCCAAAAAATAGATCTATCGAACCAATATTTTCGGTTTCAAACCCTAAGGATTTTTGGTTCTTATTTGAATCTGGAATCTTACACCCAATTGGAACTAGATATTTCAAGACGCAAATTTTTATGTTCAGACGAATTTAGGAGCCTATAAGTTGATGAATTCAAAATTGATAGCAAAATTGAATTTGGAGCAAAATGACCCTAGGTTTTCTTTTCTCTGAAAATTCGGAGCTTTTTGAAAATTTCTGAATGAGTTTTTTCAATTTTCAGAATCTAGGCTCTTGAAGCTCGTGACTTGCTGAGCTAAAAACTGTAATCAAAATGAAATTTAGAACGCAATGGACCAAAATAGAGGATTTAGAAATATCGAAAATTTCAAAACTGGTCCTGTATACGACAATATTGAAACTGGAAAGATATACCAAAACATTTGAAAACTTTACATCGCTTTCTTAGCGAATTAAAATCTCCCCTTTGAGACGGTCAAAGGAGACAAGTAGAAACCGCTTTTTTTTTCCAACAACTTATGTTACAGCTATTTTACAAAGGCTCTTTTTTTGAGTCCGAAATAGTTTGAAATCAGGTTTCAAATATAGATCCATCAAATCAATATTTTCGGTTCCAAATCTTAATGATTTTTGGTTCTTATTTGAATCTGGAATTCGACGTCCAGTCACCTCAAGATGCAAATTTTTTATGTTCAGACGAATTTTGAAGCCTATAAGTTGTTGAGCTTAGAACTCTTAGCAAAATTGAATTTGAAGCAAAATGGACCAAATTAGAATAGGTTTCTCGGAAAATCCATAAAATTTGGAAATTTCTAAATTTGTTTTTTCAATATTCAGATTCTAGGCTTGCTTGTGCTCATTTTCAAGCTCGTGACTTGCTGAGTTCAAAACTGTAATCAAAATGAAATTTAGAACGCAAAGGGCCAAGTTAGAGGGCTTAGCAATATCGAAAATTTCAAAACTGGTCCTGTTTAGGACATTGCTGAAACTGTAAAGTTATGCAACAACTTTCTAAACTTTTATATCATTTATCTAGAAAATGGAAATTTCAACCTTGAGCCGGTCAAAGGAGACAAATGGAAACCGAGATTTTTTTCGCAAGAAATTCATTTTTCAGCTATTTGTGAATAATAGTTGTTTTAATGAACCCATCCAAGTAAATTGATCTATCAAACCATTATTTTTGGTTTCAATTCTCAACAATTCTTGGTTTTTATTTGATTTGGAATTTAAAGTTCAATTTAAACTAAACACTTCCAGATGCAAATTTGTTCTGTTCAAACGAATTTTGAAGCCTACAAGTTGTTGAATTCAAAACTGTTAGCAAAATTGAATTCGGAGCAAAATGTACCAAGTTACAACAGGTTTCTCTGAAACTCCCGAAATGTTTGAAAATTTCAATATTAGCTCTGAAATTTTCTTTCAATCTTCAGATTCTTGCCGTGCTTATGATTATTTTAGAGCTCGTGACTTGCTGAGCTTGAAACTGTTATCAAACGGAAATTTGGAGCGAAATGGTCCAAGTTTCCATAGAATGTTATACTGTCGTAAAAAATATCAAAACTAGACAATTCGAAACCGAAATTGTTTTTCATGAAATTCTTGTTTCAGCTAGCTGGCAAAGATTGTTTTTCTGTGTTCCAAAAAAAAGGTATCAGTTGTACAGCTACGATCGAAAATTTCAAAAACTGGTCATGTTTAGGATAATATTGAAACTGGAAAGTTGTACCGAAATTTTTCCACAGCTTTAATGGAGTTTTCCCATCAGCGAATTGGAATTCCAACTTTGAGACGGTCAAAGAAGACAAACAGAAAATGAAATTGTTTGTTAAGAAATTCATGTTTCAGCTGTTTGACAAAGATTAGGTCCATTTTGAAGCCCTCGTTTTTTTCTGCACTTAACACATTTCTTCGTTGTTTTGTGAAATTGAGCGAATTTCGAATGCTTTAAATTTGATCTTGTTTAATGTAATTTTGAAGCCTCATAAGTGTAAGTGTTTTTCGATCGAAATTTTCAGTTTTGAAACGAACAAAGGAGACAAACAGAGACCGAATTTTTTGCCAAAAACCCATGTTTCCGCTAGTTGACAAAGATTGTTTTTTTTTTTGGTTGAAATAGTACGGACTCAACTTTGCCGTCCCATCCGCAAGTTTTTTTCTCGAAAATTCGGAACTTTTTGAAAATTTCTGAATTAGTTTTTTCAATTTTCAGAATCTTAGCGTGCCTGTGCTCATATTGAAGCTCGTGACTTGCTGAGCTCAAAACTGTATTCAAAATGAAATTTGGAACTCAATGGACCAACATAGAAGGTTAATCGAAACTTTCAAAACTGGTCTTGTTTGGGATAATATTGAAACTGGAAAGTTATATCAAAACTTTTGACAGACTAAAGTAAGCGGAACACTGAATTGAAATTCCAACTTTGAGACGATCAAAGAAGACAAAAGGAAACCACAATTTGTTTACAAAAAAATTCATGGTTCAGCTAGTTGAAAGATTAGGTCCATTTTGAAGCCTTCGTTTTTCCGAGCTGGACACTATGAACGAAAAAAAAAGGAAAAAAACCGATCCTGTCACTATCCACATAATATTGAAACGGGAAAGTTATACCAAAACACTCTTGACAAACTTAACAGCATTTCGAAAGACCGAATTGAAATTTCAACTTTGTTTTCAAGAAGACAAATGGAAACCGCAAATAATTTTTCGCAGACAACTCATGTTTCAGCTAGTTGGCAAAGATTTTTTTTTTGAGTTCGAAGTGATCAAGGAACCGTTGAGTAAAAAAAAATCAAGCTTTTCTGAAATTGACAAATTTTTCGAAAATCTCAAAACTGGTCATGTTTGGGCTAGTTTCAAAGCTTTTAATTTATTCGGTTTCAAATCTTGAGGATTTTTGGTTCTTATTGGAATCTGGAATTCAAACTTCATTAAGAACCAGTGACTTCAGGATGCAAATTTATTTGAACTGATCATGTTTCGGCACATTTCGAAGCTTATAAACTGCTGAGTTCGAAACTGTAATCAAACGGAAATTCGGAGCGAAATGTACCAAATTGCCATAGATTGGTTAGACTCGTAGATTATTTCAAAACTGGTTCTACTTACTATTAGGATAATATTGAAACGGGAAAATTATGCCAAAACTATTGAAAACTTGAGATCGTTTACTTAGAGCTAAAGTATCGAAATTTCCCCTTTGAGACGGTCAAAGAGTACATGTGGAAACCGACAATATTTTTGCAAGAAACTCATGTTTCAGCTAGCTGACAAAGGCACTTTGCTTAATATTTTTTTAATGTAATCTCAAATTCGATATTGGAACTGAAGACTTCAAGCCGCATCGTACGTTTTCTGATTACCAAATTATTACAGAAACCAATACAATTCTCGGTTTCAGACAGTTGACTTTTCGAGTTCATTTTTCCAGCCGGTATTAACCTAACAGTCCAAAGTGTTCAATCAAAAAACAAAATCCCCAGGAAACTCACCAAAACCAGCTAGACTCCTCATCATCGTTTCAGTTCAGTGTGTCAGGAAGAGCACTGCTAACTAAACTGAAAATGTGTCGTGGCACCTACACACATTTCGAATTGTTATCGGAAAGGGAAAGGAGACGCCGACAAAATCGCATAAAAATTTTCGCCACTCTTATCACACTCTTGGTTATTTGGCACAGCCAATAACCGACACAAAATGCCATTAAAAGGTAGGGAAGAGGGCGCGGTTCAAAATTTTTTTTCTTCGAAAAGGGGTGATTTTGGAGACTCGTGGATGGACACAAGTTAGGATAATAAGGGTACTGTTTAAACGATAAAACATCGGCAAGGGGCGGGGCTAGCGAGACACGCCCATTTTTGCAACTGCGGCGTGTCGACGTTTTATCGGACAGATAATAGCATCGAGGACAGTTTCCAAAATAGGCTCCGCCCACGATTGTCAGTTTTGCCGCTGAGAACAACCATTTCAGAGAAAGTAATGAGGGTAGGTAAAAGAGGAATGTTATCCGATAATTTTGAAACTGGGAACTTTCTGGAAAAAAGTACTGATTCAGTATGTTCTTGAGTATAACTAAGTTCGCGCGGGGATAGTTATACCAGACAACGTTACACTGAAAATACTGTCAGCTCTCTTTAGGAACCCCCTGACACTCCAGGAAGGTTGTGCCAAGGAGCTTGACTCCATTTTTTCTTCATAATTTCAAAACCACTGTAACAATTCGAAATGTGTGCAGCTTCACGACACATTTTACCGTTTAGTTAGTGGTGTTGGATTGCTTTTTTACTGGTGCTCCTTTTGACACTACTGAAAACTGAATCGGATGATGAGGAGTTTTCAGGCGACTTCATAGTGATCGACTGAAGATGAACTCGAAAATTTAACTTTCTGAAACCCAAAATTTTATTTGTTTTTGTAACCTATTGCTAATTCAAAAAAGACCGTGAAACTGAAGCTCCATGTTCCGATAAGACCGAAAATCCTTAAGATTTGAAACCGGAAATGTTGGTACAACTCTTGCGGGTTAGTCCTTACTTTTATTCGTTTTATACTACCCCTCACTTGTTCTGTCAAATCACCTCTATTTCTTTCTTACTTTCAATAAACGAAGCAATCAAAGAAAATGTTGGTTTGATAGATCTATTTTTTCGGATAAGGTCAATAAAGGTCAATCCTTGATTATTTCGAACTCAAAAAAACAATTTATGTCAAATAGCTGAAACATGAATTTCTTGAAAAAAGTTTCGGTTTTTATTAGTCTTCTTTGCCCATCTCAAAGTTGAAATTTCAATTGGATAAGATCTAATGTGCCTAAAATTGTAAAAGTTTTGGTCAACCTTTTCAGTTTTAACATTATCCTAAACATGATGACCAGTTTTGAAGTTTTCGATCGAAGTATGAAATCAAAAGAAGCTATTATTGTAACTTGGCCTATTCCGTTCTAAATTTCAGATTTGTTTTTTTTTTCATTTCAGAAAAATTAGTCTTACTTGATCAGTTTTTCTCTAAATCAGATTTAGTTCTTAGTTTCGAGCTCAGCGACTTGAGAGCTTGAAAATGAGTATAAACGGGAACAGATTTCGAAATTTCGCGATTGCAGAAAAAAAACTGCAAAATTGAAAATAAACTGTAACGCAGTTCGTATATGTTGTTTGAAAAATGATATTGGGTGTTGGACACAGCAACAAATTTCGATCTGATTTAGATGGCTGGAAATGTTGCGGTCCAGGTGGTGGAGGAGGAATTTAACTGGTTTTTGTGAGTTTTCAGGCGATTCTGTTTTCATCGAGAACTCTAACCAGATTGACAGCTTGAATAAAGTCTGGAAAGATGAACTCCAAAAGTCAGCTGTCTGAAACCGAGAATTTTATTGGCTACTAACCAAACGCTAATTTCAAACACGGACCGTGAAATAGGAACTCCAGATTCCGATAAGAACCAAAAATGCTTAAGATTTGGAACCGAAAATATTGATTAGACAGACCTATTTTCTCGGATGGATGTAAGGGGTCAATTCCATATTATTTCGAACTCAAAAAAACAAGCTAATATGTCGAATAGCTGAAACATGAATTTCTTGCAAAAAAATCTCGGTTTCCGTTTGTCTTCTTCCACAGTCTCAAAGTTGAAATTTCAATTCGTTAAGATCTGATATGAATAAATTTGTAAAAGTTTTGGTATAACTTTCCAGTTTCAATATTATCTTAAGGATGACCAGTTCTGAAATTTCCGATCATAGTATGAAACTAAAAGAAGCTATTATTGTAACTTGGCCTATTTCGTTCCAAATTTCAGATTGATTTTTTTTTTCATTTCAGAAAAATTAGTCTTACTTGATCAGTTTTTCTCTAAATCAGATTTAGTTCTTAGTTTCGAGCTCAGCGACTTGAGAGCTTGAAAATGAGTATAAACGGGAACAGATTCCGAAATTTCGAGAATGCAGAAAAAATAACTGCAAAATCTTACTTATATATAATCCGCTAGAAAGTATGTCCTTCCATGACTTGGTCACGTTGTCCGCTTTTGTTTTCCACAAAGAAAGTTGCCCGCGCACAAAATCGAACCCGCGACCTGCGCGTAGCAGACCAGCGCGTAACCAACTGATCCACACGGACAACTTGGGAAAGAGGGCACTTTGTCGCATAAGAAATTGCGACTTTTAGAACTTAAAAGTGAGCTGGTTGAAAATAAACTGTAACGCAGTTCGTATATGTTGTTTGAAAAATGATATTGGGTGTTGGACACAGCAACAAATTTCGATTGGATTTAGATGGCTGGAAATGTTGCGGTTCAGGTGGAGGAGGAGGAATTTAGCTGGTTTTGGTGAGTTTTCAGGCGATTCTTTTTCAATTGAGAACTGTAACTGGATTGAGAGCTTATATAGTACCGGCCGGGAAGATAAACGCGAAAAGTCAACTGTCTGAAACTGAGAATTTTGTTGGTTTCTGTAACCAACTGCTAATTTAAAAAAGGACCGTGAAGCACGAACTCCACATTCCAATAAGAACCAAAAATCGATGCTCCCGGATTATTTCGAACTCAACAAAATTATTTATGTCGAATAGCCGAAACATGATTTTTTTTGCAAAAAAATGACATTTTGCTCTAAATTCAACTTTTCTAACAGTTTCGAATTCCACAACTCATAGGCTTCAAAATTCGTCTGAACATAACAATTTTAATCTTGAAGTTTTAGTTCCATTGGAAATCGGATACCAGATTCCAATAAGAACCAAAACTCCTTAAGAATTGGAACCGAAAATATTGGTTTGATGGATCTATTTTCGGACAAAATTTTCTATCAAATCCATATTATTTCAAAAGCAAAAAAAAGAAACGATCTTTGTCGGCTAGCTGAAACATTCTGCAAAAAATTGTCTCCAAATCTCGCTTTGATTACAGACTTGAATTCAGAAATTTACTAGCTTCAAAATGCGTCTAAACATGACCAGTTCTGAAAATTGCGATTTTGTTTTCATTCACTATAGCTGGCGTGACAACCTGAACAGTACCAGCTGATGAAGATGAACTGGAAAAGTCCAGATTTCAATACGAACCAAAAATCGTCAAGATTTGAAACCGGAAATGTTGGTTTGATAGATCTTTTTTCTCGGATAAGGTCAATTAGGGTTTATTTAGGATTATTTCAAACTCAAAAAAACAATTTATGTCAAATAGCTGAAACATGAATTTCTTGTGAAAAAAATGTCGGTTTCCATGTGTCTTCTTTGATCGTTTCAAAGTTGAAATTTCAATTGGATAAGGTCTAAGTTTGTAAAAGTTTCGGTCAACCTTTTCAGTTTTAACATTATCCTAAACATGATGACCAGTTTTGATTTAGATGGCTGGAAATGTGGCGGTCCGGGTGGAGGAGGAGGAATCTAGCTGGTTTTGATGAGTTTTCAGGCGATTCTGTTTTCATTGAGAACTGTACCTGGATTGTCCGCTAAATAATACGGACCGGGAAGGTGAACTCGGAAAGTCAACTGTTTGAAACCGAGAATTATATTGATTTCTGTAACCAATTGCTAATTCAAAAAACGATTGAAAAAAATAGAATTCCAGATTCCGATAAGAACCAAAAAGAACCAAAAATCCATAAGATTCGGAACCGAGAATATTGGGTTGATAGATCTATTTTCTCGGATGGGTGTGCGACGTTAATTCCGAGTTATTACGAACTCAAAAAAACAATTTATGTCGAATAGCTGAAACATGAGTTTTTATGCAAAAAAAATCTCGGTTTCCATTTGTCTTTTTTGACCGTCTCAAAGTTGAAAATTCAATTTGATAGGTCGAACTTGAATTAAATTTGTAAAAGTTTTGATAGACCTTTTCAGTTTCAAGATTGTCCTAAAAGGGATAAGTTTTGACATTTTCGATCGTACTTCAAAACTATTTTGGTAACTTTTTCATTTCGCTTCAAATTTTAGTTTGATTACAGGTTTGAGCTCAGAAATTTGTAGGCTCAAAATGAACCTAAACATTACCAGTTTTGAAAATTTGTTTCATTTCAGAAAAACTTGTCTAACTTGTTTAGTTTTTCTCTCAATCAGATTTAATTTTTAGTTTCGAGCTCAGCAAGTTTTGAGCTTCAAAATGAGTATAAGCACAAGTAGATTTCAAAATTTCACCCAGAAAAAAAAAATACTGTATGCGAATTGTGCACCAAATCTAACATTGTTTACAGTTTCAAATTCATCAAATGAACA
This sequence comes from Caenorhabditis sp. 40 LS-2015, assembly GCA_900536305.3. Lineage (NCBI taxonomy): Eukaryota > Metazoa > Nematoda > Chromadorea > Rhabditida > Rhabditidae > Caenorhabditis > Caenorhabditis tribulationis. The sequence continues at coordinate 304,913 of LR544770.1, read as the reverse complement.
GCTTCAAAATGAGCCAAAAAATTACAACACAACTCGTACTTGAAAAAATTACCTAGAGACTACTGCAATTTTGGTGTTTTGCTCTCCAAACTTGACACACTGTAAACTGAATCGGAACGATGATGATGATATGGAGCAGAGTTGAGCGGGAGATGCCTTTCGGGAAAACGTTCGGGAAAAACTTTTCCCGATCCAAAAATTCGGGAAAAACCGGGAAATTTTGGGAAGTTCGGGAAATTTTTGTTCGTCGATTTTCTCGAGCTTTTTTTCGGTGATTCCGACTGTTTTTGGCTCAAGTAATGATGTTAATCTTTCCACAATCAGTTTTCTGGACACCGGGGAAAAACCCCCTCAAGTCTGATGTGGAGTTTTCAGGCGATTTCGTTCTGATTGAAAATCTCGACTTGTAACGGGATTGACCGAAGATGAATTCGAAAAGTCAACTGTCTGAAACCGAGAATTTTGTTGGTTACTGTAATCAATTGTTGATTTGAAATTCCAGATACCGATAATAACCAAAAACCTAGAAGATTTGAAACCGGAAATGTTGGTTTGATATACATATCTATTTTCTCGGGGTCAATCGCGGATTATTTCTACCTCAAAGAAACAATCTTTGTCGAATAGCTGAAACATGAATTTCTTGTAAAAGTTTCGGTTTCTATTTGTTTTCTTTGACCGTTTCAAAGTTGAAATTTCCATTGGATAGGTCGAACTTAAATTAAATTTGGAAAAGTTTTGATATTATGCTTGTCTGAAAAAATGTCGCTCGGGACCGAGGAGCGCCGACTTTCCCGCGGCGATATCTCGCCACAAAAATAGCTACCGTACTTTAAAGGAACATGCACAAATTTTACGCCATTTTCGCGATTTTCAGGCTGTTTTCAGCTAAATTAAAAATTAGAAAAATATTTGTACCTTTTCGTAACATTTTTGGAGAAAATTGCTGAAAACAGCTTAAAAATCTGCTCAAATCGCGAAAACGGCGTAAAATTTGTGCATGTTCCTTTAAAGTACGGTAGCTATTTTTGTGGCGAGATATCGCCGCGGGAAAGTGGGCGCTCCTCAGTCCCGAGCGTCATTTTTTCAGACAAGCATAATAGATCTTTTCAGTTTCAATATTATCCTAAACAGGACCAGTTTTGAAATTTTCGATCGAGTTTCGAGCTCAGCAAGTTTAGAGCTTCAAAATGAGTATAAACATGAGAAGATTTCGAGATTTGAAAATTTCATTCCCAAAAAAAACCTACTGTAACTTTGCACCAGATCTACTGTCTGTACAATAAAACGTCGGCGCGCCGCACTTTGCGCAACGACATGCCCCTTTTTGCAATGCGTGCGCATTCAACTTTTTCCACACGTTTCAAAAAGGGGCGTGTCGTTGAAACGCAATTCCCAGCTGCGGCGAGCCGACATTTTATTGTATAGACAGTAACATTGTTTACAGTTTCAAATTCATCAAATGAAATGCATCAGAATGAGCAAAAACATTAAGAGGTCGTTGTTTTTGTAAAAATTTCCGTTTTGAAATCAGCAAGTGAAGCGCTTTAAAATGGGCTTAAACACGATCAATATTCAGTTTTTTTTTTCGAAAATTGGTTGCTGTCAGAAAAACTAGCTTAACTTGGTTCATTGGGCTGCAAATAATTTGTATTGTTAGAACAATGTAGAGCTCAGAAACTTATAGGCTTCAAATATACAACAAACAAGAGAACTTTAAGATATTGGAAATTCGCTTAATTTCACAAAACAACTACTGTAACTTTGTCTATCTTGCTCTTCGCAAAATTCTGTTTATAGCGTCCAGCTCAGGAAAACAAGGGCTTCAAAATGCATCGAAACATGATCAAGGTTTGAAAACTCGAAACTTTCAGCAAAAAAATGCAGTTTCCATTTGTATTCTTTGATAGAGAAAACGAGAAAATTTCAATTCGTGTTTGTGCCATATAGGTAGGTAATTTGTCATAAGTGTTATTCCGGTCTCACTATTGATAGTTTAATTCAGAATCAGCTTAAATATATTATACTACTGTAACTTGTCCATTCCGCTCCAATATTCACTTTGATTACAGTTTTGAACTCAACTTCAGCATATCACGAGCTTCAAAATGCGCCTAAACATGATCAGTTCTGAAAATTTGCTCAATTTCAGAAAAAAAAACTGTCTGACGTGGTCAATGTTTCTCTAAATTAGATTCAACTTACAGTTTCGAGCTGAGCAAACTGAGAGCTTGAAAATGAATATAAACATGAGCAGATTTTGAGATTTCACTCGAAAAAAAAAACGTACTGTAACTTTGTAAATAGTGCACCAAATGTAAAATTGTTTACAGTTTCAAATTCATCAAAAGAACAGCTTTAAGATGAACCAAAACATTTCTTTTCTTATTTCTATTTCTATAAATTCGCGTTCTGCTGGCACACTTTTAAAGGCGCACAGACAAAGTTCTAAGGATATCTCGCCGTACATTTGATCTCTTCCCAGTTCAATTTGCCGCGCGAATTGAAATATAACTTTGGCACAGTGAAATAGGACTGGAAAGAAATCAAATGCGCGGCGAGATATCCTGAAGACTTTGTCTGTGCACCTTCGAAAGTCTGCCAACAGAAAGCAAATTTACAATTTCGTAATTTCCCTAATCCGAGAAAGACTACTGTAACTTGGTCTCTTCCGCTCCAAACTCTATACAAAATTTCAGCTTTGAAATCTTCAAATTCATCATATGAAAAGCTTCAAAATTAGTCTAACCATTACCACTTCACACATTTTGACAATCCGCTTAATCCCAAAATAGAAAGAACGATGGAACGCAGTATATGTCGTTTGAAAAATGATACTGGGTTTTGGAAACAGCAACAAATTTTGATCCGATTTCGACGATTGGAAATTTAGCGGTCTTATGATCCCCTGAACCATTTCACAAGGGAAAGCCAAACAAGAAAACAAAGAATTTGATATACCTAGTACCTGCTCCTCAGAAATAAAACGAGAAATAATCCGACAATTGTTCGATGAAAAAGAAGCCGTCAGATCTGAAATCAGTGGAACAGCAAATATTGAGTAAAATTTCTCTAATCTTGACTACAGAAGACGGTTTATCTTTGGAATGAAGGATGCTACAAAAAAGGTGTCAACAGATAAAAATGGATCTCAATGAGAGCTATCGATTGATATAATACTCAGCTAATAATGTTGATGGTGAGTTGAGATATGACATTTTTTCCGTCTTCCGTCTTCCGTCTGACACACGAAAGACGGAAAAAAGACTATATCTCCGACAAGATTAAAAAACGATTTTTGTATCAATCGATAGCTCTCATTTTGATCTACTTTTTATCTGTTGACACCTTTTTAGTAGCATTTTTCATTCCAAAGATAAACCGTCTTCTGTATTCAAGATTAGAGAAATTTTACTCAATATTTGCAGTTCTACTGATTTCAGAAGTTACCTCTTCTTTTTTTTCGAGCAGTACATCCATCTGGCGGAAGAGTTTTCTACATTTTCTCAGTTTCGTTTTGTCAAACCATTCATTCCTTTTCTCTGTCTCTTGTCCACTCTCCCCAACGATCAGATGTGTTTGCTCATTCTTTTCAACCATGACTCACCCCCCATGAGAGACACACAATGTCTCATTTTTTGCCCTTTTTTCTTTTGACACCTTTGGTTTTTCTTTCACTTTCTTCTTTGTCTGTCTTTTTCGATTCTTGATTTTTCTTGCACATCGGAAAAATGCACCCAATAACTTTTTAAGGCTCTTAGGATTTCTGGTAAATGTGTCCCCAGATTCCAGATGACTTTTTCTGAGGTCCTTGGGGATCAGTAGGGGTCAGAAGGTCTTAAAGAAGATACCATATTTCCTGAACCTGGCACTTTCTCAACACTTTGACCAAATTTATCTCGGTTCCTGTGACAGATATCAAAAAGTGGTCAACTAACAAAATGCTTCCGATAAACATGTGAACATTTTGTTAGTTGACCACTTTTTCATAACTGTCACAGGAATCGAGATAAATTTGATGAAAGTGGTGGGAAGGGGGTGGCGGTTAGTAAGGGAAATACGGTGGCAGATTTCGTTTTTTTTCTTTTTTCGAAAAAAATTTCGGTTTCATTTTAACCATTTTCAGTTAGTCACTTTGCTTTTTTAATGCCTCTCTTTTTTCTACATTTTTCTAAATTTGTTTTCAAGTTTACCCCATTGTGACAAAATGACAGTAAAGCTGTTGGGGTGTGAAGAAGAAGAAGAAGAAAAACTCCCGCATTTTCGAATTCTTATTTTTTCTCAACTATAGGAAAGTTTTGTTAGTTGACCACTTTTTCATAACTGTTACAGGAACCGAGACTGATTTGGTTAAATTTATGGGAAGGGGGTGCCGGCTTGTTAAAAGAGGAATTCGAGCAAACCTTTTTTTTTTGGTTTAAAATATGTAATCAAGTGTGCTGACTCCGAATATCATAATGAAAAAGCTCAAAAACGTCTTTAAACACCCGAAAACGCTCCTCAAAAAGGTCATTTTTCGAAGAAGTTACTTATGCTGGCCTAGGAATTTTCACTTCGGCCATCGAGTTTTAGCCCGTTTTTCAGAGTTGTTCTTGGAATTTTCTTACTAAAACAAGTTGGAAATAACGAAAAAGTTGATAAATTACCGATTTTGATGAGAAAAGCCAGAAAAAAACATGCGAAATAGGCGAAAACTCGAATAGGTAATTTTTTTAGAAAATGGCTAATTTGAGGCGGACTTTCAGGTGTAGAGACATTTTTCAGGGGCTTCATTAAGATATTCGGTATCTGCACACTCGACGTATTCTAGAGAAATAAAAATGTTGCTCGAAATCCTCCTTTAAGGGAAATACGGTAGTAATAGCTTGGTTTTCTTTTTTCGAAAATAGTTTTCAGTTTTAGTTTCACCATTTAAAGTCAGTTGCTTTTTTTCTAATAATTCGTTCGACTTTTGTGTTGTATTTTACGACCTTCTTTTCCAGTTTTTCCTTTTTTGTACTTCATTTTGGCATAATGGCGATTAAGCTGCTGGAGTTTGAAGAAGAAGAAGAAAAACTCACGCATTCTTGAATTCTTATTTTTTCATAACTAAAGGAACATTTTGTTAGTTGACAACTTTTTCATAACTGTTACAGGAACCGAGATAAATTTGGTCAAAGTGATGGGTAAGGAGCGTCCGGTATATTAAAAGAAATAAGGTGGCAGCTTTGTTTTTTTTCGAAAAAAGTTTTCGGTTTCAGTTTCAGCATCTTGAGTCAGTCACTTTGTTTTTTTAATGCTTCGATCATAAATGTCTTTCTACATTTCTTTCCTCTTCCCCTTTTTTGTACTTCATTGCGACAATATGACGGTTAAGCTGCAAAACTCCCGCATTTTAAAATTCTTATTTCGTCTTAAGTGCACTTTATCAGTTTCAGTTTTTTAGGGGGAAAGCGATAGTGGAAAAGCGGGAAAAACCTAACTAAAAATGATGTACTTTTTTGCTGAAAATTTATGACAGTTTCATGGTTTTCATAATTGCGCGTGAATCCCAGAAGAAGTTAGTCCATCGCAAAAAATATGGGAAGAATAAGCTCCGCCCACTTCAAATTGACTATGAGAAAAACGTTCATTTTCAAAATCAGATCTGTTTTTTTTTACAACCAGTTTTGGCTTCCCTAGAATTTCAAAGAAAAACTCAGTCGCGAAACTGACAATTGTGGGCGGAGCCTATTTTTAAACCGCAGAATTTTCCATGGAGGCACAGCAAGACTAAATATTTGATGATCTTCACCTTGAAATCATAAGTTTAAAACCGTAAATTACTGCCGAAAATAAACAAAATTTTCCGATAAATTTTGCAAAAAGTTGTCGGATCCTAGGCCATGGCTGACGTTTTTCAGATTGCTAAAAATTCGACTCCCAAAACAGAATCTTCTGTCTTCTTTCCCTTCAATATTTTCTAACAAGCCACCGCCAAACAAACTAAAAAAACCGCACCATCTTAATCCAATTAAGGAAGAAGACTGTGTCTTCTGCAAAAAAAAAAACCGACACACAATCATCCTTGACTATGCATTCTAATTCCTTTGCCATCCACTTGAAAAATGAGTGAGAAAATTTGGGGGAATATCATCGACCCTACAAAACTACATAGACCCACACACACAAAGCATCAAGATTCAGAAAGAGGGCTAGAAAGGGCAGAAGTGTATTTACCATGGTAAATTTGTTCTTCTAGGCTGTTTTTGATCTACCCGGCTGAAACTTGATCTACCTTTCTTCTTATCCTAACTTTTGATTTCCAAGGCTCAAGCTTGATCCCCCTGGCCTTGATCTATCTTCCTCCATTCTGATCTACCATCCTCACTTTGATCTACCCCGATCAAATGCAAGGCTAAGGTTTGATCCATCGAAGTTACTTCAATCGACCATTCTGACTTTGATCTACCTCCCTAGTTCTGACCTACGGAACTTGAACCTCATCTACCTTTCTCAACGTTTCAACTACATTCCTTAACTTGATCTACCACCTTGGATTTGATCTAAGAGTCTCACACTTGATCTACACTTTCTTGATTTTGATCTACCACTCTTAAATCCTCAACTTTTGATCTATAAAACCTTATTAAACTTGATCTACTAGTCTAGCCTTCATCTACCTTTCTCAACCTTTGATCTACCATTCTACATTTGATCTACCTTTCTCCTACCTGATCTATCAACCCTAAAGTTGATCAACCGCGTCTCTAGCCCACCCTCTAGTCAGTGACGGTTTGACCCCCCTCTCCGTCATTGCATCGAAAACAACACATACACATACACAACATATACATACATACATTCCCCTCTTCTTACCTATTCCCCCCTCTCTCTTCCCGTCTGCGTCTCTCGTGATTCACACACTATTTCTCGCCCATCACTCTCCTTCTCTGCGTCTCTCGATTCTCTCTCCAAAAATGGTCGACGGGGGGAAAATTCCTCACTTCAACCATTATCAATGTGTATAGAGAGAGAGAGGGTGTTTTCTCGATTTTCTCGATTTTTCGTCGCCTTTTTTTTTCGGTCTCTGCGTCTCTCGCTCTCTCTTTCTCTCGATGGCGATCAGAATCATCATCGTCAATCAATTTTTATCGATGCATAGACCCCCTTGATGTGTATTATATCTTTGTTGACAAAAAAAAAGAAAGTTGGAAACTTTTTTTTCGGTTTCGGCAAGTTGTCAAGTAAGATTGAGAAACATATAGATTCAATAGTCTTTCTCCCTATAACTATTTTTTTGAAGACAAATCGTGAAAAAAAACTTGCATGAAATTGGAAAATATGATTTTCAGTGCGAAACGCTCAAATTTTAGGACAAGAAAAATAGTCTTCAAGTTTTCTGATTTTTCTGAAATTTGGCGAGGATATAGAACAACTCTAGATCTTCATTTTTCTAGTTGACGACTTTTTTCGAAAACCACTTTTAAGGCAGATAGAGCGTGTTTCTTTTCATGGTGCAAAATGTTTGAGGTCGACGGATTACACGCGCTCCACCGTACTTGTCAGCAATTTTCAAAAAATTTGTCAACTACAAAAATGAAGATCTAAAGTTGCTCTATAATCCCACAAAATATCAAAAAAATTGAATGCTTGGGAACCGTTTTTCGAGTCTTCAAAGTTAGCACTAAAAATTGAAATTTTCTCGATTCTTTCAAAATGTCATATTTCTCTTTTTGGTTTGTCAAGTTCACCATCAATAGTGTAGTGTACGTTTTCAATCCGATAATTGCGTCTTCTCGAAACTACAGTTTTTCGTGCGTTCTTTTTTCTTCCCAACACATAACTTTTCGCTAAAAAAGTTTTTCGATTTCACTCAGTTTATGTAAGAAGTTTCATTGGTTTTGGATCAGTTAAATTGAGACAGTGTGTAGCTGTTATCAAAATCTTCAAAAACTATGAGCTTAAATGATTGCGACTGGTAGTACTGATGCAATTTGTTTCATACTATTTGAACTTACTGATACCGCGAAAAAACCAAAATCATCTACCGTCCTGAACTTGATCTATCAACTTCAATGTGCTCTACCATCATTAGTCGAGAAATTATTTTCCGTTTCATCAATGTCATGAAACTTGAAAAGATGAGGGCTTTTTTGTTCGAAGTGCTTTTAGTTCGAAGTGCCACAGAATGTTCGCAATATACTCGCTTTGTGTTCTGCCCACACTTTAGAGAATAACTCTGCTCAATTTTTAGTATTTCCTCCGAAAATGCCACTTTTAAGTCAGATAGAGTGTGTTTACTGACGCAACCCCGAAATCCTTGATTCAAAATTTTGAGGTCGTCTGTTTAAACGCGCTCCACCGGACTTGTCAGCAATTTTCGACAAAAATTGTCAACTACAAAAATGAAGATCTAAAGTTGCTCTATAATCCCACAAAGTATCAGAAAAATCAGATAATTATGAACCGTTTTTTGAGTCTTCAAAGTTGGCACTGAAAAATTGCAATTTTTCGATTCTTTGAAAATTTCCTCCCCATTTTTTGTAGGCTTGCGGTCTTGCATCGATAGTGTACATTTTCAATCCAATAATTGCGTCTTTTCGAAACTGCAGTTTTTCGTGTGTTCTTTTTTCTTCCCAACACATACATTTTTGCTTTAAAAAATGTTTTCGATTTCAGTCAGTTTAGGTAAGAGATTTTATTGTTTCTGAATCAATGGATCCATTACAGTCTGTTGCTGTTATCAAAATCTTCAAAAGCCATAAGCATTTCTAAAATCAAGTGCAAATTGAAGTACTGATGCTGCTTCATACTATGTGAACTATCTGAAACCGCGAAAAATCCTGAATGATCTACCATCCTAAACTTGATCTACCATCCAAATTTCTATTCAAAACCTTGAAAACGTCTCTAGGTTCAGTCGAACAATTATTTTCCCGTTTCATCGATGTCATGAAACTTGAAAAGATGAGAGCTTTCCAGAAATATGTCTTCAAATTTTAAATTGAAAAAAACACATATGCTCCACCCCCCTTTTTGCAACTTTGCCGCAGAATGTTTCAGATCAAAAAAAAACTTTCCTGTTTCAGTTTTTCGTAACATACTCGCTTTGTGTTTCATCGGCACTACCGTGAATAAGTTTGGCCTACTGTCAGTAATTCCTCCAAAAACGCCACTTAAGTCAGATAGAGCGTGTTTACTGACATAACCCCCAAGTATCTTCAATCGAAATTTTTAAGTCGACTGATAAAACGCGCTCCACCGGATTTGTCAGCAATTTTCAAAAAAAGTTGTCAACTACAAAAATGAAGATCTGAAGTTGCGCTATATTCCCACAAAATTTCAGAAAAAATCAAATGGTTGAGAACCATTTTTCGAGTCTTCAAAGTTGCTACCTCTTTCAAAATGTCATCTTTCTCTTTTGGGCTTGTCAAATATATCATCAATATTGTACGTTTTCATTCCGATAATTGCGTCTTTTCGAAACTGCAGTTTTTCGAGTGTTCTTTTTCTTCCCAACACATGAAATTTTGCTTGAGAAAATGTTTTCCATTTCAGTCAGTTTATGTAGGAGATTTTATTCGCTTTGAGTCAGTAAATCCAATACACATTCTAACTGTATCAAAATCTTCGAAAAACATGAAATAGATGCGAATGCAGTACTGATGCAATTTGTTTCATACTATATAAACTTTCTGAAACCACGGGAAATCCTGAATGATCTACCGTCTTAAACTTGATCTCCCATCTAAATTTTGATTCAACACCTTGAAAATATCTCTAGATCAAGTCGAGAAATTATTTTTCCGTTTCATCGATGTCATGAAAATTGGACAGATGCGAGATGGTAAGTGAAATTTGTCTGCGTTCAAGTCAATCTGTTAATTGGAAAAAAAATACATAAGCTCCGCCCCCTTTTTGCAACTTTGCCGCAGAATGTTTCAGGTCGAAAAAAGTTTCCTGTTTCAACTTTTCGTAATATACTTTTTCGTAGTATGCTTTCTGTTTCACCTCTAAAGAAAATCACTCTGCTCAATTTTCAGTAATTCCTCCGAAGAATGACGAAGACCGCGAGAATCCGTCATTTCGGCAACCAGAACTACGAGAAGTTGCAAAAGATATGTGTGAAGAAAAAGCAGCCGTTCGTGGACACCCTCTTCCCGCCCACCAATCAATCTCTGTTTTTGGAGCAAGGTCGCAGTTCGGATATCGTGTGGAAACGGCCTGCGGAGTTACACCCGGATCCTCATTTGTTCGTGGAAGGCGCCTCACCGAATGATGTTACACAAGGTACGTGCGGCGGAATTGCCAAAAAAGGAGGGCGTGACTTTTCAAAGATTCGTAGAAGGATGACCCAGTAAAAATCTTCACTATCCCCGATTTTCATGACATCCATGAAACTGCAAAAAACCACCAACACATTTCCAGGTATCCTCGGAAACTGCTGGTTCGTCTCCGCGTGCTCCGCGTTGACTCACAACTTGAAACTTCTGGCTCAAGTCATTCCGAATGCCGACGACCAGGAATGGTCCCCGAAACATGCGTACGCCGGAATCTTTCGATTCCGATTCTGGAGATTCGGAAAATGGGTGGAGGTGGTGATTGATGACTTGCTGCCGACGAGGTGAGGTTTTGATAGTGGAAACATACTAAACAAAAAAAGAAAAAAAGATTGGGCGAGAGTGGGAATCGAACTCGAGTCTATTGATTGGTGGTCAACTCACTTACCAGTTACACTAACAGTGCGCAATGGCGACTCGTCCCTTCTCCAGCGGGGGGTGGGCGCGCTCTGGGCGAAATCCTGCCACTCGCTCTCCCTTATCACTGCCTTCAGTGGGCGCCTGCCTCTTCGCTCGTTTGGTGTACTGGGTAACATTCATGACTGCTAATTTTGATACCAAAGTTCAATTCCTACCTCTGCCCAATATTTTTTGCTTCTTTTGCTGAGCAGGATAACAACTTAGAAATTGTGAAAATCTTAATTTTAAAGTTTTTTCAAACGTTTCAGAGATGGAAAACTCCTATTCGCCCGTTCAAAAACCCCCAACGAATTCTGGTCGGCCCTTCTGGAAAAGGCGTTTGCCAAGTTGTATGGTTGCTATGAGAATCTGGTCGGCGGGCACCTCTCAGACGCTCTTCAAGACGTCTCTGGAGGCGTCGCAGAGACACTTCATGTCAGGAAGTTTTTGAAAGATGTGAGACACTTTTTTCCCTTAGGAACTTTCTTCTAAATCATCTCTCAGGACCCCACCGACCGAGAACTCAAACTATTCAACGATCTGAAGACAGCCTTCGATAAGGGCGCTTTGATTGTGGCCGCTATTGCGGCAAGGACAAAAGAGGAAATCGAGGAGTCTCTAGATTGTGGACTAGTGAAAGGGCATGCGTATGCAGTCAGCGCGGTGTGCACAATTGATGTCACCAATCCACAGCAGAGGAGTTTGACGTGAGTTTTATATCGAAAATGAAAACCACGGAACCCAAAAAATTGTATAAGTTAGACTTGATCTCGTGATTTCTGGGGTTTTCAGGCTTCTAGGGTGAAAACAAGTATGTTTTTCGAGTTCAGCGTAGTCGAAAACCTAGGAAATTATCAAAATCAAAAAGTTGGATTCGTACCCCCGACCTCTCGCATACCAGTCGTCCCTCTTACCGGTTGCACCACTGCCTCTTTGAGCGCCACGCCGCCTGGACTGGCGCGTGGCGCGTGGCGCAGGCGGTAAGAGAAACGACTGCCGGGCGAGAGGTCGCGGGTTCGAATCCAACTTTTTGATTTCGCTGGTACCCTAGGTTTTCGACTACGCTGAACTCGAAAATCATGTTTGTTTTCACGCTCGGAGCCTGGAAACCCCAGAAATCACAACATTGGGAATTTGAAAATCGGGTTCATTTTTGATTGGACAACTGCAAAAACATAATTTTGAAATCGAAATCTTGAAAATTTCAGATCCTATATAATGGGCTCGAAACAGAAGCAAGACCTAATCCGTCTTCAAAATCCATGGGGCGAAAAGGAGTGGAATGGAGCGTGGTCGGATGACAGTTCCGAATGGCAGAACGTCTCCGACTCGCAACTCAAGGCGATGGGTGTCGAGCGAGCCACCTCCGACAACAACGACGGCGACTTCTGGATGCCATGGGAGTCCTTTGTGCAGTACTTCACCGACATCTCCCTTTGCCAATTGTTCAACACCAGCGTCTTCTCCCTAAGCCGAACTTATGATGAGCAAGTGGTCTTCTCCGAGTGGACTACAAACGGGGCGAAGAGTGGCGCGCCGGATGACAGGGCCGGCGGGTGTCTGAACTTCCAAGCGACGTTTTGCAACAATCCACAGTACATTTTCGATATCCCATCGCCAAACTGCTCGGTGATGTTCGCGCTAACGCAAAACGATCCGAGTGAAGGGCTCAAAAAGCGAGAGCCGTTTGTGACGATTGGAATGCATGTGATGAAGGTGGAGAATAATCGACAGTATCGAGTGCATCAAGCCATGCATCCCGTTGCCACGTCGGATTACGCGTCGGGACGATCGGTGTATCTGCATCTGCAGAGTCTGCCGAGAGGAAGGTATCTGGTGGTGCCGACGACTTTCGCGCCGAAAGAGCAAGCGCTTTTCATGTTGAGAGTTTATTCGGATGAGCATATACACTTCTCGCCGTTGACTAAGGTAAGGCACTCTACAAATTGACCAAATTGACTTTTTGGAAAAAAAATATGGGTTTGGTGAAATGGGAAATTTTGGAAGAAAAGTTTGAACCTTGTTTCTGGTCTCTAGAACAATGGAACGCTGGCCTATATCCAAATCGGTTGAAACAAAAATGTTCGGAAAAAAGTTTTTAGTAATTGAAATGAATAATAGTAACCTTTGAGACTTCAATAATCTGGAATTGGTGAAAGTGAAAATTTTTCCAAAGTTATTTTGCTCGAAATCGATAATCGTCACTTTTAAGGACTCTAAAAATGATTCCCCACTACTCGATTTTTCTGAAATTTTGTGGGCATATAGAACAACCTTAGATCTTCATTTTTATAGTCGACAACTTTTTTTGAAAATTGCTGACAAGTCCAGTGGAGCGCGTTTCATAAAACGAGCTCAAAATTTCGAATCTAGATTATTGGGGTCGCTTCAGTAAACACCCTCTATCTGACTTGAAAGTGGTTTTCGAAAAAAATTGTCAACTGCAAAGAGGAAGACCTTGAGTTGCTCTATACACTCACAAAATTTCAGAAAAGTCGGAAAACTGGAGGGTCTTTTTCTTGTCATGAAGTCCTGAAAAATGACCATTTTGGCGCTAAAAATCAAATTGACATTTTCCAATTTCATGCAAGTTTTTTTGGTTTTTTTTTCAACAAAGTTCTAAGAAACGAAGGCGGCATGAATTGAAGCAATCTGCTTCTAACCCCTAGTTGAAAACTTGCTGAAACCGAAAGAAAAGTTGCCGACTTGTTCTTTGTTAATAAGGATATTATGCATACAAGGGGGTCTATGCATCAATTAAAACTGATTGACGATGATGATTCTGATCGCCATCAAGAGAAAGATAGCAAGAGACGCAGAGACAAAAACTACGACTTTTCTCTGGAAAATTTGTGGATGTATCAGAAATCTCCAGATCTCTATTTTTGTAGTTGACAACTTTTCACGAAATTCAATCAAGTCAGTTATGTTGCGTTCAGTCAGACGAACACAAATTTTCTTAGCGGATTTTTAGGTCGCGTCAGTAAACGTGCTCTACCAGACTTTAATGTGGTTTGCTAAAAAATTTGTCAACTATAAAAATGGAGATCTAGAGTTGTCAGATAAACACCCCAAAACGTCACAAAAATCGGACCGTTAGAAGCACCGTTAAAGTTCTCGTATCAAATCAGGGTGAAAAAATACAAATATTTCGAACTGTTGAAAGTGAATTTTTTTGTCGAGTTTGGAAAAGTTCGAAAAGTAACACAACAAATTGCTTCAAAATCAACTCAAAACTTTTTTATTTCTATGTTTTTTGGCCGTTTTTAATTTTTTGAAGCCTTGAAAAATTCTTATGCAAAGATCACCAAAGACATATTTGATTTTTTTCAAATCTGTTTCAAAATCATAATAATGAACCTGCAAAGTTATGAGATTTATTCTGGTTAAGATCGTTGATCCGAGAAAGTTCGACACTTAGTTTCAATGTCGCGTGACCACGAGCGACGTAACTCTCTTCAAAGCAGTTTTCGTGAAAAGCTGTCAACAACCAAAATGAAGATCTAGAGTTGCTTAATACATTCACCAAATTTTTAGAGAAATCGGTCAGTTGAGAACTGATCTACAAGTCTTCTAAGTTGACCGTTTTGCACTGAATATCAACCAATTCGCATTCTTTTTGGCAATTACTGTAGTTTTCGCAATGAATCTCGAAATTTTCGAGATTCGTTATCATGATTTTGAAACTGATTTTTTTTTATATTGAGTCGGTAAACTGTCTCATTAGACGGTACTATAACTCAGCACAGTTCTTTCAAGTGCACCAATTGATAGATTTTTATTGTTCAAAAAACCCGATTAAGATCAACGTTGGAAGCTTCTTCACTCACTTCAAAGCTATTTCCATAAAAAGCTGTCAACTACAAAAATGAAGATCCAGAGTTGCTCAATACATTCACCAAGTTTTTTAATTATTGAGTGATAGGAACATACATTTTCAACTGCTCAAAGTTGACAATTTTGCATTGAAAATTGTCAAATTTTGTACATTGTTGGTGAAATAATAAATCTCGAAAATTTTTAGATTAATTATCATGATATTGAAACAGATTTTTTTCAATCGAGTTGAGTAACTTTTTTATTGGACGGTACTATAACTCTAGCACAGTTCTTTCAAGTGCAAAAATTATGGCTCAAAACCCCAAAAAACCCATTTTTCAGCACGCCCCAAAACTCGGTCTCTTCAAATGCAAGTCCGCTCATAGTGTAACCCGGCTCACTATTCACTGCGTCAATTTCAACTCGGCCTCTCAGGGAACACACTCGGTTTATGCGATTCTAAAGGACTCGAAGAAGTCGTTCCGAACGAAAAGTTTGAGTGGGGACAAGTCGATCGAGTGGCAAGAGGAATTTCTGTTTCATAAGTGAGTCTTTTTTGGTGGATTGGTATTTGGGATGATTGTATGATATCTGCTTCTCTCGGTCATGTGTCTTATAGATCAGGTTTAGAGTGGTAGATCAAAGTTAGAGTACCAGATCGATATTTCCTGGTAGATCAAAATGTTTCACTTCCAGATCCAAAGACCGCCAACAATACAAACTGGAGATCTGGGAGGATCGAAAAATGGCTCGAGACCATCTCATGGCCCAATCGGTGATCATTGCACTAATCGATAACGAGAATCGAGACACCACCCTAGAGCTCGCGGATCCAAAAGGCACTATTATCGGTTCTGTATCGATTACGGTTTCCGCGTTCGATGATCCCATGTACCTTTGAGATGTTACAAAAAAATTTTTCGGAAAAAAATTTTCAAAATTTTTTTTCTTCCCCCAAGCCAAACTAAATCAGTATTTCTCTTCCTCTCTTTCTTGTTTTTCTTGTTATAAGCAATACGGTTCGATTTTTTTCTGTGAAATTTTCTATGTATATCAGTCTAGAATTGGTTTTTTTTTCACTTTTAATAAATGATGATTTTGAATTTTTGAAGGGTTTTTGGATTCTTGGATTCTAGAAGATTCTAGAAGATTCCTGAACTCTCGGAGAAAGTTCGCTCCACCGAACTTCAAAAAAATGCGATTTCCAATGCTATCATCTTTCCATTGTCCTCTTTTTTTCTTATCAGTGAATGACCATTTTTCCATTATGAACTTTTTTCCGAAGTTTCCTCTACTATACGATTTTGTTTTTTCAGTCATGAACATTATGCAGATCAGGTTTTTAATGTTATTTGTGGTGCTGATAGGAATAGGTAAGTGTTTTGAAAGGGTTAAATTTTTGAAATGTTTGAAAAAAAAATTTCTGTTTTTTCGAGGAAATAATTTTTTTTCAAAAATTACAATGTGATTCTGTCATCGGTTTGCGACAATTCTAAAGATTCTTTTGCCAGTATCAAAAGTAAGCTTCATAAAGAAAAACTGTACCGGAATTACAAATTTTACTTGAAACAAATTGTGCACATGATTGACAAAACAGAGACATTTCTTGATGAATGCATATTCTAAATGCGGTAGAACAGAAATATATAGTAACCTGAGGGCTGCGCCCCTCTGGAGCCCTTCGGGCAGGCCTAAAATATTTGATCTACCGGTGCAAAACTATCGCGCGAAGAACTTTCCCTGGAGGAAACAAAAAGGTTTTTGAGCCCGCATGAGCTCATTTTTTGTCAAATCAAAAATCGAAAAAGACGGGCATCATTCAGGCCCCATTCCTGATAACCTGTGAAAATTTGGGAAAATTTGGTCCAGTGGGGACTTCGCTAGGGCGGGAGACACGACACAGACAGACACACAGACAGAATTTTGCGTTTGTTAATAGTAAAGATGCTCTTTTTTTTTCCAGCAACCGCGCTCCAATGCTACTCATGTGACAACTTCATCAGTTGTGACCGCCCGATGACAGTAACCTGTCCGAAAAGTTCAAAGTGTTATACGCTGGGGATGAAGGAGAAGGGTGAGATGCTTTTTGAAACCTGGGCTATTCCGCTGTCGACTTTCCCGTTCCGCAGAGTATGATCACTCTGTTCATCACAATAAAGACTCGAGAGTTTCAGTGAATTACAAATGGACATTTTGAAACTGAAAGTTTTTCAAGAATTGTATGTTTCTAAACACTGAAACACAAGTCGAGCAAAACTCACTCTTTTCTTGTTCTCTACCAACCTGAAATTCATGAACTAGAACATTCTGGACCTTGTAACTCTGGATCACAATGAAGTTCTGACCACTTCTCGTTTTTAAAACTACTTTTCGAAACAGAAAAAATCCACTTTTTTTCAGTAATCGCCAAAGGATGCACTCACTCTTGCTTCAATGTGATGTCAGAAGGCTCCAATTGTCATACTTGTAATAATAGAGATTTCTGTAATAAGAAGACCGAGTTCAGGGAGGAAGAAAGCGAGGAAGATGAGGAATAATTTTCGTTGAACATTTTCTGTTTTTGAGGTTCTGTATCTTGCTAATAAAGCTGTGAGTTTGCTTTGAGTCTTTTAGTTTGTTTTGAGCTGATATAATTTATTTGGTTTCAAATTAGATTTCCTCGTTTTTTTCTATAAATGCTGCTGAGGTTTCTTTTTTCGGAAATATCCTGCGTTGAATCTAAGGACAGCTCCAGAATGATGATCTATGCTCGGCGAGCATTCTAATGTAAAATGGCTCTTGGAGATGTTCCACTATGCCACATCGTTTGTTTGAAAACGCTGCTCAACACACCGAAGACATCAAATGAAGAGTAGTGTATCCTTCTCCATCTGATTTCTATTAGAAAAAGTAACCGCTTCTGGTATGAAAAAACCTATACTACAAGATTGTTTCAGCTCTGAAAATGGAATAGATTCGGTTCTCGGTATCACTTTCAGTCCTTATTACCATAAGAAAGTTGCTCTATTTCAACAAGTACGACAGTGATACATTCTTAACAGCAAACGTGCTCCAATGCTACTCATGTGAAAACTCTTATCAACTGCGCAAAAATGACTTGAAACTGAGAATTTTCGAAAAAAAAAAGAAAGTTTCTGCTTGAAAAGTAGAACAGCAATTAGTCTCAACTATTGCAATGACGGCAATTTCTCTTCCATAAATTCTCTTTTCGATGACCTGGAAATCTTTCAACTTGAGAATCGTGTTAAGGTCAATTCGTCCTAATAAAGTTCTGTCCACTTTTTGTTTTGAAAACTACATTTCGTAACAGACAAAATTCGTTTTTTAGTCATCGCCAAAGGATGCACTCATTCTTGCTTCAATGTGATGCCAGAATGCTCCAATTGTCATACTTGTAATTTTAGAGATTTTTGTAACAAGAGGACCAAATTCGGGAAGGAAGAAGCAATAAAGATGAAGAATAGTTTCCGTCAAATGTTTTCTGTTTTTGAAGTTCTGTATGTTGCTAATCAAGCTGTGCTTTGCGGTCAGAACTCGCGTTTTTAAGAATAACTTGTTCGGTTTCAAAGTGGCTACATTTAATTTCAAAATCGATTTTCTCTCGTTTCTATTAATATCTACGTCGTATATTTCGGTTAAAAGAGTCGTTCAACACACCGAAGACATCAAATGAAGCAGAGTTTTTACCTCCTCCAGTTGATCTCCATTAGAAAATGTGATTGTTCAGGAGTTGCAAAAGTGTACTCGAAGCAAGCTCGCTTTGTTGCGAGCGACCTTGGCAACGTGCCAATAAAAGTTTTGGCATCAAGCCAACACATTTTCCAATGATGAATTGCACTGTGAGTCGCTAGGCAGCCCGTATTACCGACCGCGTTGCAGCATAAGCTAACTCAAACGCATGTATCCTCTCGCAACCCTGTGGACCATTAGTGGTTAGAAAAACCGTTCTCACAAGATTTTTCAGCTCTAAAAATGGACAGGATTAGATTCTCGGTATCACTTGCAGTCTTCATTACTATTGAAAAGATGCGCTATTTCAACAAATACTCGAGAGTTTCAGTTAATCGAAAGTCAAAAACATGAAACTGAAAATGATTTGAAAAACTATGTTTGAAAGTAAAACAGGAGTTTTTTTCAGTCATCGCCAAAGGATGTGCTCACTCTTGCTTCAATGTTATGTCAGAGGGCTCCAATTGTCATACCTGTAATAATATAGATTTCTGTAACAAGAGGACCGAGTTCAGGGAGGAAGAAAGCAAGGAGGATTGACAGACAATTGGGAACAAGTTTCGTCGAATTTTTTCTGTTTTTGAAGTTCTGTATGTTGCAGTTTAAGTTTTTTTGATAGTCGTCTTGGTCTACATTTCAACATTATCTCCAAATCGATCGTTGTAAATAAGGTAGCAGTTGCTCTGAGGAAGTAAGTTTTGGTTGTAAATTTGAAGAGAAAAAGAATACCAGTTCCCAGATGAACCAAGAGAATGAAGACTCGCTAGGAGCGGAGTCTGAGTCTACTCCCATCTCGGCATCGGACTCGGACACTGACACTGATCGGTCTCCAAATCTCCATTACTGAAAAAAAAAGACAAAAATTTTACTGTCCCAGTAAGCTCACAAATGTTGATTTTCAAAACTGCCAATGATGTTTCTCGAGCCACCATTGTTTTAACCTCCTCCCCCTTTTGGCAATCCTGGCGCTTACATCATGTGATGCTAGCGAATGTGACATTGTTCAAAACTTGTTTTGGGCCAAATAAGGAAAATAAGAAGCAGACAATTTTGTTTGAAAGATACTTTGATTTTATTATACATGCGGCGAAATTGCAAATTCAGCGTGCCAGGGTTTTCCAAAAGGGGTGTAGCTTACCGCAACCACTCTTCAGGTGAAAAAAATTTAGAATTTTTTTTCGAATTTTAACATTTTTTCACAGTTTTTCACTTTCTTTAAGCGCTTCCTCATTTTTTACATTCATTAACTTACCGATCTCTATTTAGTTGAACTAAAAATCCTCCAAAAAAAAATCATCTAGAAAATTGTCCTCGAGGACTACAAAATTGCTCATGATTTCCAATCTGTTTCCAAAGAGGGCGACGACATGAGTCATTTTTCTTCATTTTTTTCCTCATCTGAATTCCGAATTCCTCAAACATCTCGATTTCCATTTCTCACCTCCCTTCCCAACAATTTCAATCAACCGTATCCCATATATGTGTCGAGAATGACTGGCTGAGTCATCTTCAAACTTTTCGATCGAAAATTAACGACCGGAAAGAGGCGGGAAGGGAAAATAGATAAGAGACTATAAAAATAGTAGGGAGTCTTTGTTGATTTCAAGACTCGCTTTCTTATTTTTTAATTTGAAGTTTCAGTTTCCATTAGTCTAGAGTCAGAGATAATTGATGTCATGTGAAGAATTGAACGAAAATATTTATGAAATTTGAGGAGCAGAATTTTTAATAGGAAAAAAAACGAGAGAAGTTTTCACTTCTTTTTTTTTCTTCAATTAACTTTTTTCATGAAGTTTGAAGTTTAGTCTATTTTTTTTTTTTGCATCGCGGATCAAAATTTGAAGCAAAACTCGAACGGAAATTTTGATTTTTGGAACTTTTGGATGTTTGAAAAGTTCAACCCACACGGGGTTGCAACAGGGTACATGCATTCCGATTGGTCCCAGTGCTGTTGGGGGCGCTGCGTACGCGTCGCGGTCGGTGATACCGCACTGCGTAGCGACTCGCAGTTCAAATTATCATTGAAAAATTTCTTGGCTTATTGCCAAAATTTTTATTGGCACGTCGCCAGGGCGCACTTTCTTTGAGTACCCATTTGCAACTCCGTGAACCCACTGGAACGAAGGGATTATGAAGGAGTTTCAAAGATTCTGATTATTGATTTCGAAAAACCGAAATATTTTTCTCAGTTTCTAAATCCCCTCAAGAAATTCTTGAATGCTCAAGCAGAACTTCATGGGTTAAATCATTTTTCTACCAAACTTTTGATTTTCGAAATTTTCAAAGATTCTGTGGGATTTTGAAGCGCTTTGGAGTATCCCAAAAACGGTAAAATCTTCGGATCCTCAAGGATTCTATAGAATGGTTCTGTAACATTTTGTTAATCTCCGGATTTCCAGTAGAATATCTCTAGACAAAATTTGAATTCTAAAAGTTTTCATAGAATTCAGAATTTCACGTCTTCAGAGCAGAAATTTACCAAAAACCACAATCTCTGAACCCGAAAAATCAAAATCCAATAAGCGATACAGGATTATCCAGTGGGAATCTTGTAACATTTCGAAACTATTAAGAGTCACAGAAACTGAAAAAAAAACATCCGATTACTTTGAAACTTTGTAAGATTATAGAGCAACTCTAGTTTTTCATTTTTGCAGTTGACAACGTTTTACGAAAATTGCTGTGAAGTGAGTTATTTTACGTCGATATTCCCTATCAAATCAGTGGCGAAAACTCTCGAATATCTCGAATCGTTGAAAGTGAAATTTTTAGTCGAGTTTAAAAAAAGTTTCTGCTTGTTTGCTCTTCATCCGTAAAGCACAACAAATTGCTTTAAAATCGGCCCAAAACTTTTTTCTCGATGTTTTTTTCAGTTCTTGATGTCTTGGCTTGAAAAAAGTTAACCAAAAACCGACTCGGTCAGATAAAAAAATCAGTTTCAAAATTATGATAATGAATCTAGAAAGTTTCGAGATTCATTATCCCGTGACTACTTTCTAGAAACACATTTTGACCATTTTCAGTGCGAAATGATCAACGTTGTGCAGTTGAAAAAGTATGTTTCAATCACTCGATTTCTATAAAGCTTAGTGGGAGTGTTGAGCAACTCTAGATCTTCATTTTTATAGTTGACAACTTTTTACGAAAATTGCTGTGAATTGAGTTACGTCGCTTATAGTCCCGCGACCTCAAAACTGAGAGCAAATTTCGAACCAGTCATCTTAAACGCGACGTAACTCACCTCACAGCGATTTTCAAAAAAAGTTGTCAACTACAAAAATGAAGATCTAGAGTTGCTCTATATACTCAGTGATTTTCATAAGAATCGAGCGATTGGAACATACTTTTTCAACTGCTCAAAGTTAATCATAATTTGCACTGAAAATGGTCAAATTCTCAACAACTTATTGGACGGGCTGTATGTTTCGGACTTTCCGGTTCTGGATACTCAAAAATGTGTTTTTTTTCAGTTTCTGTGACTTTTAATTGTTCCGAAAAGTTGCGAGATTCCCACTGTCGTCGACGAATTTTTCTCTTCTGTTCTTTTTTCTTCCTCCACTTTTATTTACTCTCTAAAATCTCTCCCTATCCCAAGGGACCCAGAAAAAAAATCTGCTAGAATTCTTGTCTAGTAGGTCGAAAAGCAAAAAGAAGGCAAAAAAAAAAACTCCCCCTGATGATGACCAATTCGATTTGGCTCCTCTCTCTTCCTCCCCTTTTGCTTACCCATAAAATTTTGTTGTCTCTCTAAACTCTCTTAACATTTCTTACTATTTTCTCCTTGTTCGTCTTATCATTCTAAAACTGAAACTGAAATTGTGGGGGAGGAAACAAAAACGTCACTTTGTATAATTTTTATTGACTGAAAAAGTTTTTTTCAGATTTCTCAAAAACAGCAAAAAGATGAAGTTGAGAGTCTTGGCATCACTTGTGGTTCTGGTTGGAGTTGGTGAGTTTTTGAGGACTATTTTTTTCAATTCAGGAAAATCTCGACAAAAAAATTGTGGATAGGCTCCTCCCACATTGAATATTTCAAGCTTCGCTACAGGAGAATAGATCAAATCGCTTTGGTGAAGACCCTGCGGCAAAATTGCCAAAGTGGGAGGAGCCTATCCAGGTTCATTTCGATTTCCTTGAATTGAAAGTACCCGCGATCCTACATAAGTTTTGCTGTTCAACTGTTTCGGAAACTTATTTTCCATAAAACCAAGTTTCCGAAACAGGATTTTTTCCGATTTTTTTTTCATTTCCATGCCGTTTTCCATTTTTCAGCAAGTGCGCTCCAATGCAACTCCTGTGACAGTTTTATCAACTGCAACCGCCCGTTTCCGGTACCCTGCCCGCCACACTCAAAGTGCTACACGTTGACTAGTAGAGATGGAGCGAGTAAGTGGCCTAGAAATTGATGGTTTTTTTTTCTGTCTCAAATTGCTCATGTTAGATTTCGAGACTCAAGTATCGCTAATGTCGACTCAATAAGCGAAACTCACGGCCTAGAATTTGCACGGTTTTTCTAGGCCACCAGCAATATTCCATCCAGTGAATGACAGTTTCGAAAACATACGTTGACCTTTTTTCCAGTCGCCGCCAGAGGATGTGCTCACTCTTGCGACGCCATCACGTTCATGGACGGATCTCACTGTCAAACTTGCCATCATAGGGACTACTGTAACGATGCCCAGCCACCCATCGGTCAGGGAACCGTCATGAGACAGTCACCCGAGATTGGAGGCGGAGTTCAGCCGTATAACAATGGGAACAATAATAACAATGGTGAGTTAATCTACCCAATAGATTTTGATCTACCAGAACGTTTTGCTCTATCAAAAGTCGGGATTTCTTATCTACCAAAAGTAAAGTTCTTGATCTATGAAAATTCGGTTTCTTGATCTACTTATGGTCACTTGTTCTACCAATGTTAGCATTCTCGATCTACCCATATTAGGATCCTTGATCTACCAAAAACCAGATTGCTCATCTTTCCAGGATACCACATTGGCCACGGAGTCCACCCGCGTCGTTCGGCCACTCACGCCTCATTCGGCGCCCTATTAGCTCTTCCAGTTTTTCGCCGTTTCTTACTGTAATTTTTAACTGTAATTCACACTTATGATTTATTCTTGTATCGATTTTCGTATCTTATGGGTGAATGAATATTTACTTCGGAATATATTTCATGACCAGGACATTTTTAGACCTCAAGACATTGGAAATTTAGAGACCAGTTTTGGCGCCAAATTTCAGCGATAACAAGTCTGACTCATTATTATTGATTAACCAGAATGATAAGAGTTTTTGATTTTCTTCCTAACAGTTTCGATATTATTTTGTCTCTCTACCTGTCGTTCAAAGTGAGGAATGCTCAAAACTCTGATCTGGCTCCAAGCATTGGTGGTTAGTGGTAAGGGATAAAAAACTTTTTTTTTGGAACTTTTTTTTGTAAATTTTCAGCGAATTCTATCCACTGTCTCACCTGTGATGATGAGACTCCATGTTCTGCGCCGTTTCCAATCGAATGTGCACCGAATTCGAGATGCTACACAGTTGTGAATAAGGATAGTAAAGAAGGTGACATATTTTGATTTGAAAATGAGCATATCCAATGTATCCTTTATACACATTTTTTTCGAGACATTTTTTCGAAAAATGTTTTCGGAATTTCTTTTTTCGAGAAATTTTTTTCGGTAGATTTTTCGAAAACGGCATTTTTCGAAAATTATTTTTCGAAAAAACACACTGGTTGGCACTTGATATTGTCTATACAATAAAATGTCGGCTCGTCGCAGCTGGAAATTGCGTTTCAACGACACGCCCCTTTTTGAAACGTGTGGAAAACGTTGAATGTGAACGCATTGCAAAAAGGGGCGTGTCGTTGCGCAAAGTGCGGCGCGCCGATGTTTTATTGTACAGACAGTGTAGCATTCCAACTAGATGAAACTAAAAAATCAAACCATTTTTCTACCATTTGAAAGTGAAAATTTTTTTGAATTTTTGATCAGTAACCAACGAAAATTACAGTAATCACGAAAGATGTGCCCACTGTTGCGCTCATGCTCCGTGAAAACTAATCAGAAATTTGGAAATTTTTTTCGAGAAAATTTTTCGGATATTTCTTTTCGAGAATTTTTTTCGAGAAATCTTTTTTCGATAAACTTTTTTCGAAAAGTTTTTTTCAAAGGAATACACTGATACAGAGTACCAACTAGATGAAACTAAAGAATCAAACAATTTTTCAACCATCTGAAACTGAAACTTTTGGTTTTTTTTTAAAGTTTTTGATCAGTAACTCAACCACAGTAACCACCAAAAATTACAGTCATCACAAAAGGGTGTGCCCACTCTAGCGCCCATGTCCCGGTCAAAACGAACCAAAACTTCGAAAAAAAAATTTCCCAAGTAATTTTTTTTTCGAGAGATTTTTTTCGGAAATTTTTTTTTCTGAGAAAATTTTCCTTCAAAAATTTTTCGGAACAGGCTCTTGTCGAGAATTTCTTCAAGCGAACGTTAAACTAGATGAAACTAAAACATCTAACAATTTCTCAACCATCTGAAACCGAAAATTTTTTTCGAAAAATTTTTCAGAAAATTTTGCCGAAATCTCTTCAACAACTTTTCAAAAAAGGCTATTTTCGTGAAGTTTTCCACCTGGGTCGCAATTTGAACTAGATGAAACTAAAACATCAAACAATTTTTTAACCATCTGAAACTGAAAATTTTGAAATTTTTTTTGAATTTTCGATCAGTAACCACCAAAAATTCCAGTTATCACAAAAGGGTGTGCCCACTCTTGCTCCAACGTCCCCGTCAAAACGAACCAAAATTGCACGGAATGTAATCACCGAGATTTCTGCAACGGAAAACCCTTGGGAATCGGCAAAGATGTCGATGTACATTTTGAATCTCTCTCGAAGGACAAAAAGTTCGAAATCTCTGGAACGGAAATGGCAGAGAGTACTGTACCTTTGCGCTTTTTCAATTTTTCCAATTTTTCGTGTTCCAGGAGGACCCCTTGGTCATGGATACCTCACAACGCCAGAATCGGTAGCTAGTTGTTCTTGGTGGGAATTTTGGTGCTCTGGAGCAAGTGGAGCCTTTGGATCCTTTGGATTCAGTGCTATGGTTTCTGTGTTGGTCTATGTGTTGGCGGGAATTTGAATTTTTTAGATCTCCTTTCTGTGTTCTTGAATGAAGATTTGTCTTGAAGTGTATCGAAAAGCAACAGATAACAAAAAGGATAACTGGGACAATAGAAGAGTCAGCAAGTGTGCTACGTTGAACAAAAAAAAAGTTCAATAGAGCACGTTTGCCATAATTATTTACGAGACCTTCCTGGGGTGAAGAGTACTGTAGCTGGAGCTCTCTCTTCCTCTTCTTCTTCTTGCTCCATCACCTCTTCTTTGAACTCATCTCTTCTCGGTGGAGTACACCTGTCCTTTGATTTCCAAAAGTTCTGAAAAAAAGTTTTTGAAGAACTTTTTTGTCCAAAAAAAATCTTACCAAAGAGTCAGACATGATGGATGATGTGCGAGAACGGGGGAGATCTTCCTGGAAAATAAATCCTTCTAGGGAGTTCTGGAAACTTTGAAACCTTACCCGTCTCCTTTTCTGCTCTATTATTTGAATCTCGCGGATATAGAATCCGAACTGCTCGAACATGCCACGAGTGAACGTTTCTTTCTTGTTGATCTTCAAATCTAGATCTTTCAGCTTTCGGAAACTCCTCTCGTTCTTCTTAGTAAACCCGGACACTGTGCTTCGAGTCAATCCCCATTTTTTGAGTACCGCCAAGCTCTCTGTTGGGACGAATTGACTCGCGAACTCGAGGAAATGAGCATCCTGAAATCTCAAAAGTTTCAAAGAAAACTGGAAAGTTAAAACTAATGAAACCAACCGTCCACTCGCTCACAACATATGAGAAGTTGAAGGGCAATGGGATGTCCTTGAACTCGGGTCCACATATCTTGAATCTTCGTTCTTGAAGAAATGCTGGACTACGCTGCTTTTGACCCGGCAATCCGACCAAAGTCGTGTGCAGAACATAGGCTGGTGGGTTTTCGGGGGCTGAGGAAGATGGGGCTTTGAAAACTTCATCTGGAGAACTCGAGGAAGATGAGGCTGTAGACGACGAGGAGGAGCTCTGAAAACGATTTGTGTTTTTCTATTCTTTCCAGGTGGTTTCAGCGGAAATGATTATGATTTTCGGATTCAGCGTCATTGAAAACCCCCGGAGAGCCCGCCTCCTCACCGGGCGCGGTATTCAATCTCAGCAAAGTGGCGCAGGCGGTAAGAGAATGGGATGGTATTAGAGAGGTCGAGGGTGCGACCCCTACTCGCAAGTTTTCCCAAGAATTAGAGGTTTTCGAGCATGCTAATTTCAAAAATCATGTTCATTTTGATCGAAAACGTCTCCAAACTCTAGAAAACTACAACAAACCTCAACATATCCTGACCGAGAGTTGGAAGAGGTTCCTGCTGCTTTCTCCTTCATCAACTCATCAATCTTCCTAATATTGTCTCCAAACTTGTCAAACATTTCGCGGGTGAAATGTCCGCCCTCATTGTGCTCCTCCAATCCTTCGAAGAAACCCGGTATTTTATGGGTGAATAGGTAGAGCACTTTACTGTGAACTCCACTCTTCTTGAAGAATTCCACGGCGCGTGGAGGGAATAATTGAGTGGCCACTTGAACGGTTTGCTCGCTCTGGAAATCGAGTTTAAAAAAATCCAAAAATCCAAAAAACTCACGCTCCAGTTTTCCCAGTCGACGGAATGATCGAAGGGGAGCACGACATCTTTGAATTTTCTCCCATGGATTTTGACTCGGGTTTCAGAAAGACCTGAGAAGACATCTCGCAACCACTCGTTGGTTTCCATACTCGAAACGTATCTTGAGCTTTTCCTGGAGCCCTCTTGGTCTCTTCGACGAGAAAACGAGGAGGGTCTTGACACTCCTCTTGTGACTCGAGACCGATGATCGTAATCTATGTCTTGAGTTTGATCTCGAGATCTTCCATGTCTTTGATTCGGTGGAGGAAGCTCCCAATCCTCTGCCATCTCATCTTCGAAGTCTTCATCCTCTCCAATCCTTCCCATTTGTCTTCTTCCGGCTGGTCTCTTTTTTCTTGGCGGCTCCTTGTCATCATCACCGGAAGATTCATCCTCTTCTTCTTCGATTCTTCGTCTTGACTTGGAAGCGGGTTTTTGATTCCTCGCAAGAGAAACTCCGTCTTCTGAATCCTCATTCTCAGATTCATCTTCTTCAACTCTCTTTCTCGACGTGTGAGTAGTTTCTTCATTCTGACGACGAGAATTCTGAAACAAAAATACACTTTTCAAAATCGGTTCTCAGGATGCTCACAAGAAAAGAAGAGGTGCCTGGATCCTGCTGGAAATTCCTCATGAACACCGACAATTGTTTCTTAATCAGCTTTTTCGAGTAACTTTCAACCGCCTGCGTCATTCGTGAACGCCAGCGTCTTGTTTGACCGCGACGCGAAGGATGGGGAAAGCGGAAGCGTGGAGCCGACAGTTGTCTTTGCAACCTTCCGTTCGGTGCACTGCTCGTATCTACCGTAAGAGGCATTGGACTGCTGGATCGAACACGGTCATATTCTTCTTCTTCTTCTTCTTCGATACGACGGGAGAACAAGGAGGACCGCGATACTCTCTTGGAGGTTGAAGAAGCATGATCACGCACCTGAAAAATTTACAGTTGGTCAATTTTGTTCACTGAAATAAGTATACTTACATCAGAAGAAACGGGCGATAGAGGGTTGTAGTCATAATCTGGAGTTTGACCTTGAGATCTTCCAACGCTTCCATTCGGTGGAGGAAGCTCCCAATCCTGTGCCATCTCATCAAACTCTTCTTCATCCTCTCTAACCCTTTTCATTTGTCTTCTTCCGGTTGTCCTCTTCTTTCTTGGCGACTCCTTGTCATCACAATCGGAAGATTCATCCTCGTCTTCTTCGATTTGGCGGGAGACCAAGTGGGACCGCGATCGTCCTTTGGTGGTTAGAGAAGCATGATCACGCATCTAAAAAATTTACAGTAGGTTAATTTCGTTTATTGAAGTAAGTATACTCACATCAGAAGAGGCACGTTGTGGCGATGGAGGGTTGTAGTCATCACAATCGGAAGATTCATTTTCTTCTGCTTCGATTCTTTGGCTTGACTTTGTAGCAGCTCTTGAATTTCTTGAAACATAAGAAAAGCTGCATGGCTGAGAGTTCTTTTCGACGTCTTCTTCATCCTCGTCTTCTGAACCTTCGTCCCCAGATTTATTGGAACTTTCGCTGTCGGATGGAGAGTCCTCGTCGTCCTCGTCCTCAGATTCTTCTTCAGAATCCTTTTCAGATCGTTGTCTTGGTACATTCTTCTCAGCTATGCCCTTCTCCCCAACTTTTCTTTCCATTTGTCGCATCAAGTTGAAAAAGGTGGGAATCTGAAAAAAAACCTGATGAACGTCTCCATTAACTTTTCTCCTTACATTGTGTGGCCTGATTCTCAATTTTTCGGACAACTGCTTCATTTGCTTTTCAGTGATGTCTTGCTTCTCCATATAAACTTCATGAAGCGTCTTCATCTGATGCGGCAGCTCCTTCCTTTTTCCCGATCGGAACTCTTTCAGGATGTTGCGACGATTCCGATCAAACCATTTTCTGACTTCAGGAACACTTCTTTTAGTCTTCTGAGCCTCTTCCTTGAATTGTTCGAATGAAGGAAACTGCGTTCGCGCCATCAATTCACGATGGGAAGTCGCGTGCAAGCATGAGAAAGATTCTGCTCTCAAGAAATTTTGCAGCTGGAAAAAAAGTGTGCGATCTTATTGGGGTGTCTACGGCAGAATCCTTACTTGATAATCATCGATGTTCAATTCTTTTTTCAAGTCGGCCAGCTCCTTCTTGTCGTAAAACTTCAGACTCCAGTCCTTTAAGACTTCTCGAAGCCGCTTCATTTGCGTCGGCAGCTCCTTCCGTGCTCCACTAGCAACCATCTGACGTGCTCGCATTCTTCTTTTTTGAATGTGAGACCTAACCTGAAACAAGAATAATTGGTCAACGCTGTCGATAAAAACCCTATGTGAAATCTTACACGTCCAAAAGAGACGCCTGTCTGCTCGGCGAGCTGACGTATTTCTGCCTTCGATGGAAACTGAATCCTCTCGAAGAACTCGTCGAAAATCTTGTAAAGACGAAGATCCGATTGAGAATAATACTTCACACCCTTGTCCGTCACAACTTGATTGAGCCGCTTCATTTGCGTCGGCAGCTCTTTCCGTGCTCCACTAGCCACCATTTTACGTGCTCGCTTTCTTCTATCAGAGAAGTTACTCTGAACCTGAAACAGGAACAGTTGCTGTCGATGAAAAACATATTTAAAATCTTACACATTGAAGAGAGACGCATGCCTTCTTGGCAAGCTGTTCCATTTCTATCTTCGACGGATACTGATTTTTCTCGAAGTACTCGTCGAAAATTTTTGATTGACGAGATTTCGATGGAGACCAATACTGAAAGCGTGTCATGTTTTGAACTCAAATTCCGAAGTTTCTCAACTCACAACATTTTTAGGCTCGGAATCAGAATCATGCTCCGAATTCTCTGTCGAATCGATTTGCGCCGCACGTCTAGAACCCTTGGTTCTAGAAGTTAGGTCCTGAAAACGACAGAAATGTTTCTAAATTATCTCCCAGAGTTTCGGGCACTCAAAATTTCCGTATTCTTCGAAACATGCAACAAAAAAACTTACCCCAGTTGACGAGGTTGAAGCGGTAGCAGTAGCCTTTGCGTTGCGAAGTTGCATCTGAAAAAAGTTATCTTACAAAGTCTACAGTACCTGGATTACAGAAAGAAGAAAACGAATTCAGAAACACATCGTTCTTTCACTTTGCTTCTCCCTCCTTTCTTTCTCTATCTCTCCATCTCTCTTTCCTTCTACTTCGAAAAACTTTGTTTTTGGGGATGCTAAATCCATTGTTTAATAGGGCAATCTTCCCGGTTTTCAAATTTGACAGTAGCGGAAAAAATCAAACAGAAAAGTGCTACAATTTGATACCGAATTCTCCAGCAAAACTTTGAAAAAATCTCAGAATTTCAATGGACCGAAAATCAAAATACAGATGTTTCACCTCTGAAATTTATTCTCTATCATGTTTTCTTTTCAATTTTAGTATAATATAAAATACGAAAAAAAGAAAGCGAAAAAATCGAAAAGCAAAACCGAAAAGTGAATTGGAGGAGAAGAATGGCAAATGTTTTGTGTGGAGAAGAGTGAGTGAAGAGAAACGGGTCAATACGTGGAGACGCAGACACACAGGGAAAAATGGAAAACGGAAAGAGAGGGGAAGAGGACTCCATTCATATACGACAGATGCTATCACAGGAAGAAGAAGACATCTTGTGCGTTGCGCCTAGAAACTGACACCGAAAAAACAAAACGTCTAATAACCTTTATTATAAATTTGCAGTCTGTTCGCGCTCTTTTAAAGGCGCATGACGTTACTTAAAAGGATATCTCGCCACGATTTGACATTTTTTCCGTCTGAAAACTAAACTTTTGAAAACTTTTGATGGCGCACATTTTTCAGACCGAAAAATGTTTAATCGCGGCGAGATATCTTTTTAAGTAACGTCATGCGCCTTTAAAAGAGTGCCAACAGACTGCGAATTTATAATATCAATAACCTTCATTAACCTTTATTAAATGTCTAATAATCTTTATTTAAAACCCATAGATATAATAAGAAGCATCCAGAACAGAGAACAGTTTAATAGGGCGCAAACAAAAAAAAATGAAATGATATTGAAAAGCAACAATCAAGTCTACATCAACTATTTGTTGAATGAAGAATTGTCTTGAAGTTTATCGAAAACCAAAAGATAACAAAAAATGATAGCTGGGACAATAGGGGAGTCAGCAAGTGCGCTACATTGAACAAAAAAAAGTTCGATAGAGCACGTTTGCTATTATTATTTACGGGACTTTCTTGGGGTGAAGAGTACTGTAGCTGGAGCTCTCTCCTCCTCTTCTTCTTCTTGCTCAATCACCTCTTCCTTGAACTCATCTCTTCTCGGTGGAGTACACCTGTCCTTTGATTTCCAAAAGTTCTGAAAATAGTTTTTCGAAAACTTTTTTTGTCCACAAAAAACCTTACCAGGGACTCAGACATGATGGATGACGCGGGAGAATGAGGGAGATCTTCCTGGAAAATAGAACCTTCTAGAATGTTCTGGAAACTTTGAAACCTTACCCGTCTCCTTTTCTGCTCTATTTTTCGAATCTCGCGGATATAGAATCCGAACTGCTCGAACATTTGACGAGTAAATGTTTCCTTTTTGTTGATTTTCATATCTAGATCTTTCAGTTTTCGGAAACTTCCCTCGTTCTTATTAGTGAACCCGCACACTGTGCTTCGAGTCAATCCCCACTTTTTGAGCACTGCCAAGCTCTCTTTTGGGACGAACTGACTTGCAAACTCAAGGAAATGTGCATCCTGAAACCTCAAAAGTTTCAAAGGAAACTAACAAGTCAAAAACTAACCGTCCACTGATCCACAACATATGAGAAGTTGAAGGGCAATGGGATGTCCTTGAATTCGGGTCCGCACATCTTGCATCTTCGTTCTTGAAGGAATTTGGGACATTTCTGCTTTTGACCCGGCAATCCGACCAAAGTCGTGTGCAGAACATAGACTGGTGGGGTTTCCGCGGCTGAGGAAGAGGGGGCTTTGAAAACTTCATCTGGAGAACTCGAGGAAGATGAGGCTGTAGACGACGAGGAGGAGCTCTGAAAACGATTTGTGTTTTTCTATACTCTCCAGTTGATTTCAACCAAAATAACTGTGATTTTTGGATTCAGCGTTATCGAAAACCCCCGGAGATCCCGCCTCCTCACCGGGCGAGCCACTCAATCTCAGAAAAGTGGCGCAGGCGGTAAGAGAATGGGATGGTATTAGAGAGGTCGAGGGTGCGACCCCTACTCGCAAGTTTTCCCAAGAATTAGAGGTTTTCAAGCATGCTAATTTCAAAAATCATGTTCATTTTGATCGAAAACGTCTCCAAACTCTAGAAAACTACAACAAACCTCAACATATCCTGACCGAGAGCTGGAAGATGTTCCTGCTGCTTTCTCCTTCATTAACTCATTTATCTTCCTAATATTGTCTCCAAACTCGTCAAACATTTCGCGGGTGAAATGCCCCTTTTCGTTATGCTTCAATCCCTCGAAAAGACCCGGTATTTCATCGATGAATATGTAGAGCCCTGTACTGTGGACTCCACTCTTCTTGAAGAATTCCACGGCGCGTGGAGGGAACAACTGATCGGCGACTTCGACAGTTTGAGCACTCTAGAAAACACAAATCTCAAACCTAACTGAAAACCTAATAAAACTCACGCTCCAGTTTTCCCAGTCGACGGAATGATCGAAGGGGAGCACAACGTCTCTGAATTGTTCTCCATGAACTCGGACTCTGGCTTCACCGAGCCCCTTCAAGAAGCCCACTGGAGCTGCTGACATGGTGGATGGTGGCCGGGAAGGTAGCGAGGATTCCTGAAAAAGCCTTCTAGAATGTTCCAGACACTTATAAACCTTACGTCTCTCAATTTCCATTCCATCTCCTGCAGGTCCCGGATGTATTCCCCGAACTCATCGAACATCTTCCAGCTCAACGTTTCCTTATCGTTAAGTTCCACGTCGAGAGCTCTCAATTGCTCGAAACTCTCCTCGTCCTTCTCGGCAATTTTGGGCAACTTTTGCCGTTCTAATCCCCATTTCTCGAACACTGCTAACGTCTTTTTAGGAACAAATTGTCTGGCCAACTGCAGGCATTGCTCATCCTAAAAGTCACAATCTTATGAAAGCAGTTTTAACGTAAAAACTCACCGTCCAATTCCTCATAGGGCCAAGAGGGTTTTGCGAAACTGGTGGATTACGAGGGGCTGGGCGAGATGGAGCTTTGAAGGCTCCGTTGGGGGAGGAGCTCTGAAAACTATTGGTATTGTTCTACATTTTCCAATTGGTTTCAGCTAAAACGACTGCGATTATTGGATTTGGCTTTGTCGAGAACCCTAGAAATCGCAGAACCGCAGAAATATTAGAGTAGGATTCGAACCAACGACCCTCCGCATGCTTGCCGACAGTCAACAGAGTATTTTGTTTTTCTGCGGATTGGTTTTCGACCTTGCTGATTCCGAAAATCATGTTAATTTTGATCGGAATCGTCTCGAGACCCTAGAAACCTATAAAGGACCAAAACCAAACCTCAACATATTGAGAGCGGGAAGAGGTTCCTGGTGCTTTCTCCTTCATCAACTCATCAATCTTCCTGATATTGTCTCCAAACTCGTTGAACATTTCGCGGGTGAAATGTCCGTCCTCATTGTGTTCCTCCAATCCTTCGAAGAAACCCGGTATTTCATGAGTGAATAGGTAGAGCACTTTACTGTGGACTCCACTCTTCCTGAAGAATTCCACGGCGCGTGGAGGGAGTAATTGAGTGGCGACTTGAACGGTTTGCTCGCTCTGGAAATCGAGTTTAAGAAAATGCAAAAATCCAAAAAACTCACGCTCCAGTTTTCCCAGTCAACGGAATGATCGAAGGGAAGCACGACATCTTTGAATTTTCTCCCATGGATTTTGACTCGGGTTTCGGAAAGACCTGAGAAGACATCTCGCAACCACTCGTTAGATTCCATGCTCGAAAGGATTCTTGAGCTTTTTCCGGATCTCTCTTCTTCTCCTCGACGAGAAAACGAGGAGGGTGTTGACACTTCCTTAGTGACTCGAGACCGATGATCGTAACCCATGTCACGAGTTTGATCTCGAGATCTTCCAACTGTTCGATTCGATAAGGGAAGCTCCCAATCCTCTGCCATCTCATCGAACTCGTCCTCATCCTCTCTAATCCTTCTCATTTGTCTTCTTCCGACTGGTCTCTTTTTTCTTGGCGGTTCGTTGTCGTCGTCGGAAGATTCATCCTCTTCTTCTTCGATTCTCAGTCTTGACTTGCAACCGGTTTTTCGATTCCTCGAAAGAGAATCCTCGTCTTCTGAATCCTCATCCTCAGATTCATCTTCTTCAACTCTCTTTCTCGACTTGTGGGTAGTTTCTTCATTCTGACGACGAGAATTCTGAAACAATTAGACACTTTTCAAAATCGGTTCTCAGGATGCTCACAAGAAAAGAAGAGCTGCCTGGATACTGCTGGAATTTCCTCATGAAAATCGACAATTGTTTCTCAATCAGCTTCTTCGAATAACTTTCAACCGCCTGCACCATTCGTGAGCGCCAGCGTTTTGTTTGACCGCGACGCGAAGGGTGGGGAAAGCGGAAGCGTGGAGCCGACAGTTGTCTTTGCAACCTTCCGTTCGGTGCACTTCTTGTATCTACCGTAAGAGGCATTGGACTTCTGGATCGAACACTGTCTTCTTCGATTCGACGGGAGACCAAGGAGGACCGCGATCTTTCCTTGGTGACAAGATGAGCATGAGCATGTACCTGAAAAATCTACCGTTGGTTAGTCTGATTCATTGAAAAAGGTATACTTACTTCAGAAGAAGGGCGTTGGGGCGATGGAGGATTGTAGGCATAATCTGGAGTTTGCCCTCGAGCTCTCCCACTTCTTCGATTCGGTGGGCGGGGCTCCCAATCTTCTGCCATCTCATCGAACTCGTCTTCATGCTCTCTAATCCTTCCCATTTGTCTTCTTTCGGCTGCCCTTTCCTTTCTTGGCGGCTCGTTGTCATCATCGGAAGACTCGTCGATTGTTTGTTTGGACCTAGTTGCAGTTCTTGAATTCCTCAAAACAGAGGAAGAGCTGCATGGTTGAGAACTCTTATCGACGTCTTCCTCATCCTCGTCTTCTGAATCTTCTGAGATATCATCACCCTCGTCATCAGAATATTGACCATCGTCTTCGGATCTGTGCCTTGACTTGGAAGACGTTTTTCTATTTCCAGAGCTGTCTTCCATCTCCTCCTCATCCTCGTCATCAGATTCGTCTTCAGAATCGTCTACATGCTTCTTACACTTCTGGCAGTTCAGTCTTGGCACATCTTTCTCGGCGATAACTTTCGCTCCGGCTCTTCTTTGAAGCCCCCTACTCGTCTTGAAAAAACCAAGAATCTGAAAAACAAAAGCTGATATATCTTTCCTGCCACGATTCTCCTTACACTATCCGGCTCAATATTCAACTTTTCGGATAGTTCCTCCAACTCCTCCTGAGTGATGTACTGCTTCTCCAAGTACTTCTCATGAAGCGCCTTCATCTGGTGCGGCAGGTCCTTTCTTTTTCTTGATAGGAACGCCTTCTGGATGTCGCGACGAGACCAATTAAACCATGTTCTGACTTGAGCAACGGTTCTCTTAGTCTTCTGTGCCTCTTCTTTGAGTTGTATTTTTGAGGGGTACTGCGTTCGTGCAATCAGTTCTCGATGGGAAATAGTGTGCGAACTTGAGAAAGAATGTTCCCTCAAGAACACTTGCAGCTGAAAAAATGGTGTAAGATCTGTCTACTGCAAAATTCTCACTTGACGCTTATCGATGTTCAATTCTTCTTTCAAGTCGGTCAGCTCCTTCTCGTTGTAAGTCTTCCCACTCTTGTCCGCCATCACTTCCTGGAGCAGCTTCATTTGCGTCGGTAGTTCTTTTCGTTCCCCACTAGCCACCATCTGATGTGCTCGCTTTCTTCTAGTTTTGAAGTTCCTCCTAACCTGAAACAAGAACAGTTGGTTACAGCTAACATATGTGAAATCATACGCATTCAATAGAGACGCCTGTCTGCTCGGCGAGCTGTTCCAGTTCTGCTTTCGACGGGAACTGGATGTTCTCGAAGAACTTGTCAAAAATCTCGACATGACAAAGTTTTGATTGAGACCAATACCTCACACTCTTGTCATACACGACTTTCTTGAGATGTTTCATTTGCGTCGGCAGCTCTTTCCGTGCTCCAATAGCCACCATTTTACGTGCTCGATTTCTTCTATATTCAAAGCTACCCTTGACCTGAAACAAGAACAGTTGGCCAATCGATGAAAAACATATGTGAAATCTTACACATTGAAAAGAGACGCGTGCCTTCTCGGCAAGCTCTTGCATTTCTTCCTTCGACGGATACTGATTTTCCTCGAAGTACTCGTCGAAAATTTTTGATTGACGAGAGTTCGATTGAGTCCAATACTGAAAGCGTCTCATGTTTTGAACTCAAATTCGGAAGTTTCTCAACTCACAACATTTTTGGGCTCGAAATCAGAATCAGTGTCAGGATTCTGTGGCGAATCGATTTGCGCCGCACGTCTCGTCGGGGTTCTAGACGTTAGACCCTGAAAATGACGGAGTTACTTCTACATTGTTTCCCAGAAATTTGGGCACTTAAAATTTTGGTCATCTCTAAAACATGCAACAAAAAAACTTACCCCAGTTGACGAGGTTGAAGCGGTAGCAGTAGTCTTTGTATTGCGAAGTTGCATCTGAAAAAAGAACGTTATGTTGCAAAATCTACAGTATTCGGATCATGGAAGAAAAGAGAAGAAAACAGAAGAGTAAATGGGCCCGTCACTTCGCTTCCCCCTTCTCTTTTTCTATAACTCTCCACCTCTTTCTTTCTCTTTCCGCCTAACCAGGACCACCGCTTTAGAAATTCTCTCAGATTTTTTTCTAAATTTGCCCATAGTTTTGTTCATTGAAATAAGTATACTTACATCAGAAAAAGGGCGTTGGGGCGATGGAGGACTGTAGTCATAATCCGGAGTTTGACATTGAGATCTTCCAACTCTTCGATTCGACGAGGGAAGATCCCAATCCTCTGCCATCTCATCGAACTCGTGTTCGTCCTCTCTGCTCATTCCCAGTTGTCTTCTTCCGACTGCCCTCTTTTTTCTTGGCGGCTCTCTGTCATCGTCGGAAGATTCATACTCTTTTTCTTCGATTCTTTGTCTTGACATTGTCGCAGTTCTTGGATTTCTCAAAACAGATGAAGAGCTGCATGGTTGAGAGTTCTTATCGACGTCTTCCTCATCTTCGTCTTCTGAATCATCGTCTTCAGATTCATCTTCTTGGACTGTCTTTCTTGATTTAGGAGTAGTCTTCGTCACTGCTGTTGGTGACCGCTTCTGTTGAGAAGAATTCTGAAACGCAACACAATCAGTTGTCAAATTGATTGGCTTAGAGCTTAGCCTACCTTGTCTACTTCCTCCTCATACTCGTCATCAGAAAATTGAGCATCGTCTTCGAATCTGTGGCTTGACTTGGAAGACGTTTTCCTTTTTCCAACCGAAGATGAGCATGGCTGAAAGTCGTCTTCCATCTCCTCCTCATCCTCGTCCTCAGTTTCGTCTTCTGAATCGTCTACGAAATTCTTACACTGCTTGCAGTTCAGTGTTGGCACATCTTTCTCGGCGATAACTTTCGCTCCGGCGTTTCTTTGAAGCCCCCGATTCGTCTTGAAAAAACCAAGAATCTGAAAAACAAAAACTGATACATCTTTCCTGCTACGATTCTCCTTACACTCCACGGCCTCATATTCAACCTTCTGGTTAGTTCCTCCAACTCCTCCTGAGTGATGTACTGCTTCTCCAAGTACTTCTCATGAAGCGCCTTCATCTGGTGCGGCAGGTCCTTTCTTTTTCTTGATAGGAACGCCTTCTGGATGTCGCGACGAGACCAATTAAACCATTTTCTGACTTGAGCAACGGTTCTCTTAGTCTTCTGTGCCTCTTCCTTGAGTTGTTTTTTCGAGGGGTACTGCGTTCGTGCCATCAGTTCTCGATGGGAAATCGCGTGCGAGCTTGTAAAAGATTGTTCCCTCAAGAACACTTGCAGCTGAAAAAATGGTGTAAGATCTGTCAACTGCAAAATTCTCACTTGACGCTTATCGATGTTCAATTCTTCTTTCAAGTCGGTCAGCTCCTTCTCGTTGTAAGTCTCCCCACTCTTGTCCGCCATGACTTCCTGGAGCCGCTTCATTTGCGTCGGCAGCTCTTTCCGAGCTCCACTAGCCACCATTTTATGTGCTCGCTTTCTTCTATTTCGAAAGTTACTCCTAACCTGAAACAAGAACAGTTGGTTACAGCTAACATATGTGAAATCATACGCATTCAATAGAGACGCCTGTCTGCTCGGCGAGCTGTTCCAGTTCTGCTTTCGACGGGAACTGGATGTTCTCGAAGAACTTGTCAAAAATCTCGACATGACAAAGTTTTGATTGAGACCAATAACTCACACTCTTGTCATACATGACTTTCTTGAGCTGCTTCATTTGCGGCGGCAGCTCTTTCCGTGCTCCACTAGCCACCATTTTATGCGCTCGCTTTCTTCTATTATGAAAGTTACTTTGAACCTGAAACAGGAACAGTTGCTGTCGATGAAAAACATATGTAAAATCTTACACATTGAAGAGAGACGCATGCCTTCTCGGCAAGCTGTTCCATTTCTATCTTCGACGGATACTGATTTTTCTCGAAGTACTCGTCGAAAATTTTTGATTGACGAGATTTCGATGGAGACCAATACTGAAAGCGTGTCATGTTTTGAACTCAAATTCCGAAGTTTCTCAACTCACAACATTTTTGGGCTCGGAATCAGAATCAGTGTCAGGATTCTGTGGCGAATCGGTTTGCGCCGCACGTCTGGTCGAGAGTCTAGACGTTCGGTCCTGAAAATGACAGGAATATTGCTAAATTTTCTCCCAGAACTTTGGGTGCTCAAAATTTTGGTTTTTCTCAAAAACTGCAACAAAAAAAACTTGCCTCAGTTGACGAGGTTGAAGCGGTAGCAGTAGTATTTGCATTGCAAAGTTGCATCTGAAAAAAGTTATGTTGTTAAGTACCTGGATAACGGAAAACAAATCAAAAACACATCGACTCATCACTTTGCTTTCCCCCTTCTTTCTTTCTCTAACACTCTCCATCTCTTTTTTCTTTTTCCGTCTAAATACCTCGAAAAACTTAGTTTTTGGGGTTGTAAAATCCATTTTTTATATAGGAAACTTTTCGAAAATCAAATTTAAAAGTAGCGGAAAAATTGCACATCAAATAATAGCTACAATTTGATACCAAATTCTTCAGAAAAACTTTGAAAAACCTCCGAATTCAAATGCACCGAAAATCGAAAAAAAACTTGTTTCACCTCTAAAATTTCTTCTCTGACATTTTTTCTTTCCAATTTTAGTATAATATGAAATACGAAAAAAAGAAAGCAAGAAACAATAAGAAAAAGCGAAAAGTGAATGGAGGAGAAGAATGGCAAATGTTCTGTGTGGAAAAGAGGGAGTGAAGAGAAACGGGTCAGTACGTGGAGACGCAGACATACCAAGAAAAAGGGAAAACGGAAAACGTAATAGAGGGGAAGAGTACCCCTCTCTATTCATATGCGACAGGTGCTATCACAGGAAGAAGAAGACATCTTGTGCGTTGCGCCTAGAAACTGACACGGAAAAACAAAACGTCTAATAACCTTTATCAATAACCTTCATTAACCTTTATTAAATGCCTAATAATCTTTATTTAAAACCCATAGATATAATAAGAAGCATCCAGAACAGAGAACAGTTTAATAGAGCGCAAACCAAAAAATGAAATGATATTGAAAAGCAACAATCAAGACTATCCCAACTATTTGTTGAATGAAAATTTGTATTGAATTTTATCGAAAAATAAATGAAAACAAAAAATGATAGCTGGGACAATAGGGGAGTCAGCAAGTGCGCTATATTGAACAAAACAAAAGTTCAATAGAGCACGTTTGCCAT
This sequence comes from Caenorhabditis sp. 40 LS-2015, assembly GCA_900536305.3. Lineage (NCBI taxonomy): Eukaryota > Metazoa > Nematoda > Chromadorea > Rhabditida > Rhabditidae > Caenorhabditis > Caenorhabditis tribulationis. The sequence continues at coordinate 264,917 of LR544770.1, read as the reverse complement.
AATTATTTACGGGACCTTCTTGGAGTGAAGAGTACGGTAGCTGGAGCTCTCTCTTCTTCTTCTTCTTCGGGCTCCATCACCTCCTCTTTAAACTCATCCCTTCTCGGTGGAGTACACCTGTCCTTCGACTTCCAAAAGTTCTGAAAAAAAGTTTTTGAAGAACTTTTTCTGTCCAAAAAAAACCTTACCAAAGAGTCAGACATGATGGATGATGTGCGAGAACGAGGTAGATCCTCCTGGAAAATAGATTCTTCTAGAATGTTCTGGAATCTTTGAAACCTTACCCGTCTCCTTTTCTGCTCCACTTTTTGAATTTCGCGGATATCGAATCCAAACTGCTCGAACATTTGACGAGTGAACGTTTCCTTCTTGTTGATCTTCATATCTAGATCTTTCAGTTTTCGGAAACTCCTCTCGTTTTTCGCAGTGAACCCGGACACTGTGCTTCGAGTCAGTCCCCATTTTTTGAGCACCGCCAAACTCTCTTTTGGGACGAACTGACTTGCGAACTCGAGGAAATGTGCATCCTGGAACCCCAAAAGTTTCAAAGAAAACTGGAAAGTTAAAACTAATGAAACCAACCGTCCACTGATCCACAACATATGAGAAGTTGAAGGGCAATGGGATGTCCTTGAACTCGGGTCCACAAATGTAGCATCTTCGCTCTTGAAGGAATTTGGGACATTTCTGCTTTTGACCCGGCAATCCGACCAAAGTCGTGTGCAGAGCATAGGATGGTGGGGTTTCGGGGGCTGAGGAAGATGGGGCTTTGAAAACTTCATCTGGAGAACTTGAGGAAGATGAGGCTGTAGACGACGAAGAGGAGCTCTGAAAACGATCTGTGTTTTTTACATTATCCAGTTGGTTCTAGCCAAGATGATTGTGATTTTTGGATTCAGCGTCATCGAAAACCCCAGAGACCCCGCCTCCTCACCGAGCGAGCCACTCAATCTCAGAAAGGGGCGCAGGCGGTAAGAGAATGGGATGGTATTAGACTTTTGAACCTTACCTCTCTCAATTTCCATTCCATCACCTGCATGCCTCGGATGTATTCTCCGAACTCATCGAACATCCTCCAACTCAACGTTTCCTTGTCGTTGAGTTCCACGTCGAGAGTTCTCAATCGCTCGAAACTCTCCTCGTCCTTCTCGGCAATCTTGAGCAACTTTTGCCGTCCTAATCCCCACTCCTTGAACACTGCCAAGGTCTTTTTCGGAACGAATTGACGAGCCAGCTGCAGGCATTGCTCATCCTCAAAGTCCCAATCTTTTGAGAACAGTTTGAAAGTAAAAACTCACCGTCCAATTTCTCATAGGGCCAGTAGGATTCTGCGAAACTGGTAGATTACAAGGTGCTGGACGAGATGGAGCTTTGAAGGTTCCATTGGAGGCGGAGGTCTGAAAACGCGTAAGTTTTTTTTTATACTTTTCAGTTGGTTTCAGCAAAATTGACTGCGATTTTTGGAATTGGCTTAGTCAAAAACCTGGAATTCGAACCAACTACCATCTGCATGCCCAACCGAGTTTGATGGTTTAGCCCCTACTCGAGGTTTTCTCTTCGGACCAGAGGTTTTTGAGCATGCTGATTCAGAAAGTCATGTTCATTTTCATCGAACCCGTCTTCAAACTTTAGAAAACTACAACTAACCTCAACATATCCTGACCGAGAGCTGGAAGAGGTTTCTGCTGCTTTCTCCTTCATCAATTCATTTATCTTCCTAATATTGTCTCCAAACGCGTCGAACATTTCCCGAGTGAAATGTCCGTCCTCATTGTGATCCTCCAATCCCTCGTAGGTACCCTCTAATCCATCGATGAACATGTAGAGCACTCTACTATGAACTCCACTCTTTTTGAAGAATTCCACGGCTCTTGGAGGGAACAATTGAGTGGCCACTTGAACGGTTTGAGCACTCTGAAAACGAAAAGTCTTCTAGCAAATCGGAAAATCCTCAAAACTCACGCTCCACTTCTCCCAGTCGACGGAATGGTTGTAGGGAAGCACGACGTCTTTGAATTTTCTCCCATGGATTTCGACGCGGGTTTCAGAAAGACCCGAGAGGACATCTCGCAACCACTCGTTGGTTTCCATACTCGAAACGTATCTTGAGCTTTCCCTGGAGCCCTCTTGGTCTCTTCGACGAGAAAACGAGGGTCTTGACACTCCCCTTGTGACTGGAGATGTTTGATCGTAATTTATGTCTCGAGTTTGACCTCGAGATTTTCCAAGTCTTCGAATTGATGAGCGAAGCTCCCAATCCTCTGCCATCTCATCGAACTCTTCTTCATGCTCTCTAATCCTTCCTATTTGTCGTCTTCCGACTGGCCTCTTTTTTCTTGGTGGTTCGTTGTCGTCGTCGGAAGATTCATTCTCTTCTTCTTCGATTCCCTGTCTTGACTTGGAAACGGGTTTTTGAATCCTCGCAAGAGAATCCCCGTCTTCTGAATCCTCATCCTCAGATTCATCTTCTTCAACTCTCTTTCTCGACTTGTGAGTAGCTTCTCTATTCTGACGACGAGAATTCTGAAACAAAAAGACACTTTTAAAAATCAGTTCGCAGAAAGCTCACAAGAGAAGAAGAGCTGCCTGGATCCTGCTGGAAATTCCTCATGAAAGTCGACAATTGTTGCTCAATCAGTTTCTTCGAGTAACTTTCAACCGCCTGCGCCATTCGTGAGCGCCAGCGTCTTGTCTGACCGCGTCGCGAAGGATGAGGCAAGCGGAAGCGTGGAGCCGACAGTTGTCTTTGCAATCTTCCGTTCGGTACACTGCTCCTATGAGGCATTGGACTTCTGGGTGGAACACTGTCTTCTTCTTCTTCGATTCGACGGGAGACCAAGGAGGACCGCGATCTTCCTTTGGTGGTTTGAGAAGCATGATCACGTTCCTGAAAAATCTATAGTTGGGCAATTTTGTTCATTGAAAAATGTATACTTACATGAGAAGAAACGGGCGATGGAGGGTTGTATTCATAATCTGGAGTTTGATCTCGACATCTTCCAAGTCTTCGATTCGATAAGGGAAGCTCCCAATCTTCTGCCATCTCATCGAACTCTTCTTCATTCTCCCTAATCCTTCCCATTTGTCTTCTGTCGGCTGCCCTCTTCTTTCTTGGCGGCTCGTTGTCATCATCGGAAGACTCATCGATTCTTTGTTTGGACCTAGTTGCAGTTCTTGAATTCCTCGAAACAGAGGAAGAGCTGCATGGTTGAGAACTCTTATCGGCGTCTTGATCATCCTCGTCTTCTGAATCTTCTGAGATATCATCACCCTCGTCATCAGAATATTGACCATCGTCTTCGGATCTGTGCCTTGACTTGGAAGACGTTTTTCTATTTCCAGAGCTGTCTTCCATCTCCTCCTCCTCCTCGTCATCAGTTTCGTCTTCAGAATCGTCTTCATGCTTCTTACACTGCCGGAAGTTCAGTCTTGGCACATTTTTCTTAGCGGTACCTTTCCCACCGTCTCTTCTTTCATTCCGCTGACTCGTCTTAAAAAAAGCAAGAACCTGAAAAAAACTGCTGATACATCTTTACTGCTACCATTCTCCTTACACTATTCGGCTCAATATTCAATTTTCTGGATAGTTGCTTCAACTCCTTCGGAGTGATGTGCTTCTTCTCCAAGTACGTTTCATGAAGCGCCTTCATCTGGTGAGGTAGCTCTTTCCGTTCCCCACTAGCCACCATCTTACGTGCTCGCATTCTTCTAGTGGTAAAGCTATTCCTAACCTGAAACAAAAACAGTTGGCTAGAGCTAACATATGTGAAATCATACGCATTCAATAGAGACGCCTGTCTGCTCGGCGAGCTGTTCCAGTTCTGCCTTCGACGGGAACTGGATGTTCTCGAAGAACTTGTCAAAGATCTCGAATTGACAAAGTTTCGATTGAGACCAATACTTCACACTCTTGTCATACACGACTTTCTTGAGCTGTTTCATTTGCGTCGGCAGCTCTTTCCGTGCTCCACGAGCCACCATTTTATGTGCTCGCTTTCTTCTATTATAAAAGTTACTTTGAACCTGAAACAGGAACAATTGCTGTCAATGAGAAACATATGTAAAATCTTACACATTGAAGAGAGACGCATGCCTTCTCGGCAAGCTGTTCCATTTCTATCTTCGACGGATACTGACTTTTCTCAAAGTACTCGTCGAAAATTTTTGATTGACGAGAGTTCGATTGAGTCCAATACTGAAAGCGTGTCATGTTTTGAACTCAAAATCCGAAGTTTCTCAACTCACAACATTTTTAGGCTCGGAATCAGAATCAGTGTCAGGATTCTGTGGCGAATCGATTTGCGCCGCATATCTTGCAGTAGAAGTAGTCTTTGCATTGCGAAGTTGCATCTGAAAATTGAAAGTTATGTTGCATCGTCTACAGTACCCGGATCATCGGAGGAAAGAAAAGAAATCAGAAGAGTAAATAGGCCCATCACTTAGCTTCCTCCTTCTTTCTTTATCTCTCTCTCTCTCTCTCTCTCTCTCTCCGTGTCATGTTTTGAACTCAAATTCGAAAGTTTATCAACTCACAACATGTTTGGGCTCGGAATCAGAATCAGTGAAAGTGACGGAAATATTTCTAAGTTGTCTCCCAGAAATTTAGGCGCTCAAAATTTTGGTCTTCTTCAAAAACATGCAACAAAAAAACTTGCCTCAGTTGACGAGGTGGAAGCAGTAGCAGCAGTCTTTGCGTTGCGAAGTTGCATCTGAAAAAATAAAGTTATGTTGCAAAGTCTTCAGTATCAAGGTTCAGCAAAAGAAGGAAAAGAATTCAGAACCAAATCGTCCCTCCACTTCGCTGCCCCCTTCTTTCTTTCTCTAACACTCTCTCCATCTCTTTTCTTTTTCTGTCTATCTTGAAAAACGTTATCGTTAGAGGAAGTAAAATCCATTTCCTAATAGTGGAAACTCTCCGAAAATCTAATTTAAAAGGAGCAGAAAAAATCAAACAGAAAAGTGCTACGATTTGGTACCAAGTTCACCAGAAAAAAAGTTTTCAAAAATCTCGAGAATTCAAATGCACCGAAAATTGAAATAAACATGTTTCATCTCTGAACTTTATTCTTTGTCATTTTTTCTTCTTCAATTTATCCATTATGCATAATCTAAAAAAATAAACAGGTCTCATAGAAACGCGAAAATCAAAAAGAAAAACCGAAAAGTGAATGAAAGAGAAGAATGGCAAATGTTCTGTGTGGAAAAGAGGTAGTGAAGAGAAACGGGTCAGTACGTGGAGACGCAGACATGCAAAGAAAAGGGAAAACGGAGAGAGAGAGAGAGAGAAAGAGGACTCCTCTCTATTCATATACGACAGGTGCCATCACAGGAAGAAGAAGACATTTTGTGCGTTTTCAGCGCTTTAGAAATTTCGAAACTACATATAAAACAGTGTAATTGACTTTATTAAAAATCCGTAGATATAAAACAAGAATCCAAAACAGAGAATAGTTTAATAGAGCAGATTTTCTAACCATAGAATGAAATGATATTGAGAAGCAACAAAAACAAGACTACATTCATCAACTATTATATTTTCGAGCGTTTGAAGATCTTCTTGGAGTGAATAGTACTGTAGCTGGGACTCTCTCCTCATCTTGCTCCATAATCTCCTCCTTGATCTCGCCATTTCTTGGTTGCGGTGAACTTCCGTAGTCGATATCTTGCAAACTCTGAAAACTGTTTTGTAGAAAGTGTTTTTCTCTCGGAAAGAAAACTCACCAGAGGTGCTGACATGGTGGATGGTGGACGGGAAGGTAGCGAAGATTGACGTTCGTCGTCCTGAAAAAATCCTTCTAGATTGTTCCAGAAACTTTTGAACCTTACCTCTCTCAATTTCCATTCCATCACCTGCATGGCCCGGATGTATTCCCCGAACTCTTCAAACATCCTCCAGGTCAACGTTTCCTTATCGTTGAGAGCCACGTCGAGAGCTCTCAATTGCTCGAAACTCTCCTCGTCCTTCTCGGCAATTTTGAGCAACTTTTGCCGTCCGAATCCCCATTTCTTGAACACTGCCAAAGTCATTTTCGGAACAAATTGTCTGGCCAACTGGAGACATTGCTCATCCTAAAAGTCACAATCTTTTGAAGAAAGTTTAAAAGAAGTAAAAACTCACCGTCCAATTTCTCATAGGGCCGGTAGGGTTCTGCGAAACTGGTAGATTACGAGGGGCTGGGTGGGATGGAGCTTTGAAGGTTCCATTATGGAAACCGGATGAAGTAGAAGGCTGGGAGGAGGTCTGAAAACTGTTGGTGTCTTTCAACATTTTCCAGTTGGCTACAGCCAAAATCCCTATGATTTTTGGATTCGGAGTAGTCAAAAACCCTCGGAACCACAGAAATTTTTAATCGGAAACGTCTCCAAACTCTGAAAAACCTGCGAAAAACCTAAAACTAACCTGAACATATCCTGACCGAGAGCTGGAAGAGGTTCCTGCTGCTTTCTCCTTTATCAACTCATTAATCGTCCTAATATTGTCTCCAAACGCGTCGAACATTCCCCGAGTGAAATGTCCGTCCTCATTGTGATCCTCCAATCCCTCGTAGATACCCTCTGTTCCATCGATGAACATGGAGAGCAGTCTACTGTGGACTCCACTCTTCTTGAAGAATTCCACGGCTCTTGGAGGGAACAACTGAGTGGCCACTTGGACTGTTTGAGCACTCTGAAACCGAAACGTCTTCAAGCAAATTGGAAAATCCACAAAACTCACGGTCCAGTTTTCCCAGTCGACGGAATGGTTGTAGGGGAGCACGACATCTTTGAACTTTCTCCCATGGATTTCGACTCTGGTTTCAGAAAGACCTGAGAGGACACTTCGCAACCACTCGTTGGTTTCCATACTCGAAACGTATCTTGAGCTTTTCCTGGAGCCCTCTTGGTCTCTTCGACGAGAAAACGAGGAGGGTCTTGACACTCCTCTTGTGACTCGAGACCGATGATCGTAATCTATGTCTTGAGTTTCACCTCGAGATCTTCCATGTCTTTGATTCGGTGGAGGAAGCTCCCAATCCTCTGCCATCCCATCTTCTAAGTCTTCATCCTCTCTTATCCTTTCCATTTGCCTTCTTCCGATTGGTCTCTTTTTTCTTGGTGGTTCGTTGTCGTCGTCGGAAGATTCATCCTCTTCTTCTTTGATTCTCTGTCTTGACTTGGAAGCGGGGTTTCGATTCCTCGAAAGAGAATCCTCGTCTTCTGAATCCTCATCCTCAGATTCATCTTCTTCAACTCTCTTTCTCGATTTGTGAGTAGTTTCTCTATTCTGACGACGAGATTTCTGAAATTCAGATGAGGACCGCGATCTTCCTTTGGTGGTTGAAGAAGCATGATCACGCACCTGAAAAATTTATAGTAGGTTAATTTGTTCACTGACATAAGTACCAGAGGGGCACGCCCCCTCTGGGGCCCTTCGGGCAAACGTGAATTTTTGAAATTTTTGAAACTGTCTGAATTAATTCCGTGAACTCGTCACTCTCCTCTTTCGAAACTGAAACCACTTTTTGATGAGGTTTTTGCGACCTTATGGCCTCATTTTTTGATGAATCGAAAATCGAAAAAGACGGGCATCATTTAGAGCTTATTTCTGATAACCTGTGAAAATTTGGGGAGATTTGGTCCAGTGGGGACTTCGCTAGGGCGGGATATACGACACCGACAGACACACACACACACACACACACACACACACACACACACACACACACACAGAATTTTGCGTTTGTTAATAGTAAAGATACTTACATCAGAAGAAACGGGCGATGGAGGGTTGTAGTCATAATCTGGAGTTTGACCTTGAGATCTTCCAACTCTTATATTCGGTGGAGGAATCTCCCAATCTTCTGCCATCTCATCGAACTCCTCTTCATCCTCTCTAATCCTTTCCATTTGTCTTCTTCCGGCTGGTCTCTTCTTTCTTGGCGGCTCATTGTCACCATCGGAAGATTCATCATCTTCTGCTTCGATTCTTTGTTTGGACCTAGTAGCAATTCTTGAATTTCTTGGAACATAAGAAAAGCTGCATGGTTGATAATTCTTATCGACGTCTTCCTTATCCTCTTCTTCTGAATCTTCCCCCATAGAATCTTCGGAACTTTCCTGTCTTCTCTCGTCACGTTTACCATCCTCCGAGAAACACTTTCGGCGTCTTCTAGAAGCTTTGGAACTTTCACCGTCGGATGGAGAGTCCTCGTCGTCCTCGTCTTCAGAATCTTCTTCAGATTCATTTTCGGAATCTTCTTCGGATCGTAGTCTTGATACATCCTTCACAGCTCTGTCCTTTTTTCCAACTTTTCTTTCCATTTGTCGCATCAAGTTGAAAAAGGTGGGAATCTGAAAGAAATCTAATGAACGTCTCCATCACCTTTTCTCCTTACATTGGGCCGCCTGATTCCTATTTTGTTGGACAACTGCATCAGTTGCTTTTCAGTTATGTCTTCCTTCTCCATATAAATTTCATAAAGCGTCTCCATCTGTTGCGGCAGCTCCTTTCGTTTTCCCGACCGGCACTCCTTCATGATGTCGCGACGAGTCCGATAAAACCATTGTCTGACTTGATCAAAACTTCTATTAGTCTTCTTTGCCTCTTCCTTGAATTGTTCTTTTGAAGGAAACTGCGTTCGTGCCATCAGTTCTCGATGGGAAATCGAGTGCAAGCTTGAGCAAGAATGTACCCTCAACAAATTTCGCAGCTGGAAAAAAATGGTACGATCTTTTGAGGGTATGTGTGTCTACGGTAAAATCCTTACTTGACACTCATCGATATCCAATTCTTCTTTCAAGTCGGTCAGCTCCTTCTTGTCGTAAAACTTCCTGCTCCTGTCCGCCATGACTTCTTGAAGCCGCTTCATTTGCGTCGGTAGTTCCTTCCGTTCTCCACTAGCCACCATCTGATGTGCCCGCTTTCTTCTATTTTGAAAGTTGTTCCGAACCTGAAACAAGAACAGTTGGCTAGATCTAACATATTTGAAATCATACGCATTCAATAGAGACGCCTGTCTTCTCCGCGAGCTGTTCCAGTTCTGCCTGCGACGGGAACTGGATGTTCTCGAAGAACTTGTCGAAAATCTTTGTTTGGCGAAGTTGCGATTGAGACCGATACTTCACACTCTTGTCCTTTACGACTCCTTGAAGTCGCTTCATTTGCGTCGGAAGCTTCATCCGTGCTCCACTAGCCACCATTTTCTGTGCTCGCTTTCTTCTACTATAAAAGTTATTTTTAACCTGAAATAAGAACAGTCGGCCAATCGATGCAAAACATATGTAAAATCTTACACATTGGAGAGAGACGCATGCCTTCTTGGCAAGATGTTCCAATTCTATCTTCGACGGATACTGGTTTTTCTCGAAGTACTCGTCGAAAATTTTTGATTGACGAGAATTCGATTGAGACCAATACTGAAAGCGTGACATGTTTTGAACTCAAATTCAGAAGTTCCTCAACTCACAACATTTTTCGGCTCGAAATCTGAATCACTGTCTGGAGTCTCTGCCGAATCGATTTGCGCCGCACGTCTGGTCGAGAGTCTAGACGTTAGGTCCTGAAAACGACAGAAATGTTTCTAAATTTTCTTTCAGAGCTTCGGGTACTCAAAATTTTGTTCTTTTTCAAAACAAGCAACAAAAAACTTACCCCAGTTGACGAGGTTGAAGCTGTAGCAGCAGTAGCTGTAGCAGCAGTAGCTGTAGCAGCAGTCTTTGCATTGCGAAGTTGCATCTGAAAAAGTTATGTTGCTAAGTACCTGGATAACGGAAAGAAGGAAAAGAATTCAGAATCACATTGGCCCATCACTTTTCTTTCCCTCCTTTTTTTCTCTAACTCTCTCCAATCTCTTTTTTCTCTTTCCGTCTAAATACCTTGAAAAACTTTGTTGTTGTGGTTGTAAAATCCATTTTTTATATAGGAAACTTTCCGGAATTCATATTCAAAATTAGCAGAAATCAATCACCCAGAAAAGAGCTACAATTTGACCCCAAATTCTCCAGAAAAAACTTTCGAAAAATCTCAGAACTCAAATGCACCGAAAATCGAAATAAACATGTTTCACCTCTAAAGTATCTTCTCTATCATTTTTTCTTTTTCAATTTTTCCGTTGGCATCAAAAACCGAACTGATAGAAACGCGAAAATCAAAAAGAAAAATCGAAAAGTGAATTGGAGGAGAAGAATGGAAAATGTTCTGTGTGAAGAAGAGAGAGTGAAGAGAGACGGGTCAGTAAGTGGAGACGCAGACACACAAAGAAAAAAGAAAACGAGAAGAGAAGGTAAGAGGACTCCTCTCTATTCATATACGACAGGTGCTATCACAGGAAGAAGAAGACATTTGTGCGTTTTGTGCGCTTTGGAAACTTTGAAACTATGGAGTAAACGTCTAATAATCTTTATTAAAAATCCGTAGATGTAATAACAAGCATCCAAAACAGAGAAAAGTTCAATAGAGCACAAACAAAAAAATGAAATGATATTGAAAAGCAACAGGATCAACACTATATCAACAATTCTATTTTAAGATCTTCCTGGAGTGAATAGTACTGTAGCTGGAACTCTCTCCTCATCTTGCTCCAACATCTCCTCCTTGATCTCGGCGACGATATCTTGCAAACTCTGAAAACTGTTTCATAAACAATTTCTCTCTCGAACAGAAAACCCACTAGAGCTGCTGACATGGTTGATGGTGGACGGGAAGGTATCGAGGATTGTCGTTCGTCTTCCTGAAAAAAGCTTTCCAGATTGTTCCAGAAACTTTTGAAGCTTACCTCTATTAGTTTCCATTCCATCACCTGCATGGCCCGGATGTATTCCCCAAACTCTTCGAACATCCTCCAGGTCAACGTTTCTTTATCGTTGAGATCCACGTCGAGAGTTCTCAATTGCTCGAAACTCTCCTCGTCTTTCTCGGCAATCTTGAGCAACTTTTGCCGTCCTAATCCCCATGCCTTGAACACTGCCAACGTCTTTTTCGGAACAAATTGTCTGGCCAACTGGAGACATTGCTCATCCTAAAAATCACAATCTTTTGAAGAAAGTTTAAAAGAAGTAAAAACTCACCGTCCAATTTCTCATAGGGCCAGTAGGGTTCTGCGAAGCTGGTCGATTACGAGGGGCTGGGTGGGATGGAGCTTTGAAGGTTCCAGTGGAAGAGGAGGTCTGAAAACGATCGGTGTCTTTCAACATTTTCCAGTTGGTTTCAGCCAAAATTACTATGATTTTCGGATTCAGAGTAGTCGAAAACCCTCGAAACCACAGAAATATCCGAGTAGGATTTGAACCAACGACAGCCCCACAGAGGTCGGTGGTTCAACCCCTTACTCAAGGTTTTTGCTTCGGATCATAGGTTATCAAGCATGCTGATTCCGAAAATCAAGATAATTTCGATCAAAAACGTCTCCAAACTCTAGAAAGTCACGGAAGACCTGAAACAAACCTCATCATGGCCTGACCGAGAACTGGTAGATGTTCCTGCTGCTTTTTCCTTCATCAACTCATTTATCTTCCTAATATTGTCTCCAAACGCGTCGAACATTCCCCGAGTGAAATGTCCGTTTTCATTGTGATCTTCCAATCCCTCGTAGATACCCTCTATTTCATCGATGAACATGTAGAGCAGTCTACTGTGGACTCCACTCTTCTTGAAGAACTCCACGGCTCTTGGAGGGAATAGCTGATCGGCGACTTCGACAGTTTGAGCACTCTAGAAAACACAAATCTCACAGCTAACTGAAAAACTAATAAAACTCACGGTCCAGTTTTCCCAGTCGACAGAAAGATTGAAGGGGAGCACGACGTCTCTGAATTGTTCTCCATGAACTCGGACTCTGGCTTCACCGAGCCCCTTCAAGAGTCGGTGACATTTCTCATCGGCTTCTGTGATCGCGTGGACTGAGGGGGCGTCTTCTCGTTGACGTCGTGCATATCTGACTGGAGAAACAGATGTCCGAGACTGATGACGACATTCCTGAAAAAACTACAGTTGGTTAGTCTGGTTCATTGAAAAAGGTATACTTACAGAAGCACGCTGTGGCGATGGAGGATCGTAATCTATGTCTCGAGTTTGACCTTGAGCTCTCCCGAGTCTTCGATTCAGAGGAAGCTCCCAATCATCTGCCATCTCATCGAATTCTCCTTCATCCTCTCTAATCCTTCCTATTTGTCTTCTTCCGGCTGCCCTCTTCTTTCTTGGTGGTTCGTTGTCGTCGTCGAAAAATTCATCTTCTTCTTCTTCGATTCCCTGTCTTGGCTTGGAAGTGGTTTTTCGATTCTTCGAAAGAGAAGAAGAGCTGCATGGTTGAGAACTCTTATCGACGTCTTCTACATTTTCGTCTTCTGAATCTTCTGCTGCATCATCATCCTTCTCATCAGAATCGTCTACATAGTTCTTACACGGCTGGTAGTTGACAAATCTTTTGTGGCACAGTGTTGGCACATCTTTCTCTTTCATAACCTTCTTGCCGGCATTTCTTTCATTCTGCCGGTTTCTGTGAAAAAACGTGATGATCTGAAAATTTGAGCATTTTTTCCTTTCTCGCAATTCCCAGTTCTCCTCACCTTCTTCGGCTCAATGTTCAACGTCTCGACTAGCGCCTCCAACTCATTTTGAGTGATATACGGTTTCTCCTCGTACTTTTCGTATAGCACCTTCATTTGTCTAGGCAACTCCTTGAGTTTTCCCGCTTTGAAGTCTTTTGAGATGGTGTCACGTCTCTTGCGGAACCATTTGTGGACTTGTTGATAGGTACGAAAAGTTTTCTCGGCTTCTGCCTTGAGTTGTCTTTCCGAAGGGTACATGGTTTGTGCCAGCAGTTGACGGTGAGACGCGGCGTGCGAGTCTGGGCAGAGTTGGCGTGCGAAGAAGTCCCGGATCTGAAAATACTTGCTAAAATGAGTCTTTGCAGCAGAAAAGATGCTCACATGTTTCTCATCGATTCCCAACTCGTCTCTCAAATCGTGGATATCCTTCTCCTCAAAACTCGTTCTCTTTCCATCCTCCAAACTTTCCTGAAGCCGCTTCATTTGCCAAGGCAGCTCTCTGAGCGTTCCATCGTCCCACTCCTTTTGCAGTCTCTCTCTTCTTTTCTTGAAGGTCGCAAAAACCTGAAAAACCAGAAGTTAAAATTGAAAAGTCCACTCTCAGATCGCTTACGGTCTCATAACGAGAATTCGTCTTCTTGGCAACCTCTTTCATTTCGGCAGCCGACGGAAATTGATTTTTCTCGAAAAATTCTTCAAGTTTCCTGAATCGAGACTGCGAGCACGGTGCATCGGAAGACGTATCAGCATTTCTTTCACGAAGATTCATCTGAAAAAGTTATGTAGAAAATCTAAAATCTACAGTTTCCGATCTACGATTAAAAAAGTCAAACGAATAACACAACATTAAAAGGAATGCACGTATCATTACAGGCTACAGGAAACCTATATTCGCCTCTTTCTTCAGGTCCCTCACTCTCTAATCTTTGCGCTTGGAAACACTCAATGTTATGAGAAATCAATCTTGAAACCAAGTTTGAAAATTAGCAGAAACAAATCACACAAAAAGGGGCTACGATTCGATGCCAAGTTCTCTACGAAAATCTTTCGAAAGTCTCAGAATTTAAATACATCGAAAATCGAAACAAAAATGTTTCACCTCGGAAATTTCTATTTTTTCATTTTCCCTATTCAATAATTCTTCGTAGATCATTACGAGAAATGTATCATTAGTCTATACCGGAACCAATGAGAAAAACGCGAAAAACAAGAAGAAAAATCGAAAAGTGAATGGAAGAGAAGAAGGACAAACGTTCTGTGTGGAGAATAGTGGGTGAAGAGAGACAGGTCAGTACGCGAAGACGCCGACACACAAAGAAAAAAGGGAACACGAAATAGAGGGGGAGAGTACTCGCCTCTATTCATATGCGACAGGTGCCATCGCACTATGTTGAAAGAGGGAAACCCTCGGCGCGTTGTTGAGTCTACAACATAGTTTTGTGTATTCCCCTACGCCTTCATGGAAAATAAACCTATTTTTCGGATTCAGCATGCTCGAAAACCTGTACTCCCATCAAAATGTGCCAGTGGGGTTCGAACCAATGACCTCTCGCATGCCAGTCAGCACTCTAACCGCCTGCGCCATTGGTGCCGGTGGGAGCCGCTCCCTTGGCGCGCACAATGACGAGTGGCGCAGACGGTTAGAGCGCCGACTGACAGGCGAAGGGTCGCTGGTTCGAATCTCCCCGGCAGATTTTGATGGGAATACAGGTTTTCGAATGTGCTGAGTCCGAAAATCATGTTGAATTCTCGTGAAGATAACTGGAAGTTGGAAAAAAACGAAATTTTTATCAATATAACCCATAAATAGTCAGAAAATGTTCAACATCTTGACGAGCGCCTCCAACTCCTTTTGGGTGATGTACGATTTCTGCTGGTACTTGCCGTAGAGCACCTTCATTTGTCTTGGCAACTCCTTCAGTGTTCCCTTTTTGAAGTCTCTTAAGATGGCGTCACGATGACTGCCGAACCACTTGCGAACACGATGATAGGGACGGAAGGTTTTCTTGGCTTCTGCTTTGAGTTCCCTTTTCGAAGGGTGCAGAGTTCGTGCCAGCAGTTGATGGTGAGACACGGAGTACGAGTCTGCGCAGAGGTTGCGTGCGAAGAAGTCGCGGATCTGAAAATATTTTCTGTTATGAGTCTTTGCAAAAAACAAATTCTTACATGTTTCTCATCTATTCCCAACTCGTCTTTCAAATCGTTGATATCCTGCTCATCGAAACTCGTTCTCTTCCCATCCTCCAAAGCTTCCTGAAGCCGCTTCATTTGTCAAGGTAGCTCTTTGAGCGTGCCATTGTCCCACTCCCTTTGCAGTCTCTCTTCGTTTCTTGATGCTCGCAAAAACCTGAAAACCCAGTGGTTAAAATTGAAAAGTCCACTCCTAGAACGCTTACGGTTTCACATCGGTAATTTGTCTTCTTGGGCATTGGACGGAAATTGATTTTGCTTGAATAGTTTTCAAGATTCGTGGATCGGTCTTTTTGGCACCCTGAAATTGAGAAGAACGGATTCTCTAGACTTCTTTAAAAAGTTCATCAGAATCATCGGGAATGTCCAAGAACTATATAATCTGGTTTTCTTTCAAAAAATTTCGAAAAAAAAACATTACATGTGTGCCTAAAAACTTTAGAACTCACTTTTTCCAGACCCGATACGTCGAACCAAATATTTGAATTCACAGAAAATCAGTAATATAAAAAAAAGCGGACTTCAAAACAGACGAAGTCCTGAGGAGAGGGAACGCATTTTCTCGATGAGAGAAAAAAGCAAGAATGAATGGAAGAATGAGGCAGACTGACTGTCCTTGAGGAGGCGGAATCAGAGACATTGTTTGGGACTTGGGGAGACGCAGACAACTAGAGATGTTCTTTCACACGTGAGTCATCTGTTGTCTGGTCATTTATATGACCAACCTTTCTCAAGTGTGAAGGTTAATAGGACCCTAAATGTTGAGGCAGGCTCATAAAATAAGTATCTAGAAGTACTTTGAATACCCCCCAAATGTGTTGTGGGAATCAGAGTTGCATTTTTGAATCACGGTGAAGTTCGATCACCCATAACTCGCTCAGTTTTTAAGCTAGAGCGAATCTAAGCACAGATTTGGAATCCTTGAGTCATATTACGTCTAATGAAATTGTTTTCAAATCAAAAAAATGAATGGAAAATTTGCGATTTTTGACTGAAAAGGGGTTGGCTAGAAAACCTATTTTCACGATTTCCGGACCGAGGACCGACCTTATCGTATCTATTCCTACCGTCAACTTGATCCTTGTTCACAGTTTGACAAAACGTATAAAGAATTTTCCTTCAAGTAAGAGACTTTTTTGACCTCCCATTTTTCGAAACTTGTCAAAATCTCAATGAGGTGCCTTGAACCACGGTGATGTTCGATCACCCACAACTCACTCAGTTTTTGAGCTAGAGCAAATCTGAGCACAGATTTGGAATTCTCGGACCCGAATACGTCTAGTGAAGTTGTTTTCAGATCAAATCCATGGATGGAAAATTTTGCGGGCAGATTTTGATGCGAGTATAGGTTTTCGAATGTGCTGATCTCGAAAATGATGTTGAATTCTTGTGAAGATAACTGGAAGTTGGAGAAAAGCAAGATTTTTATCAATATAATCCATAAAAATAATCAGAAAAATGTAAAATGTTCAAAATCAAAATATACAGTGATCCATGATTCTAATAGGTCTTCTTGGTGAGCACAATCGTATTATTCTTCTCATCAACATCCGCATCGAAACTGTCGAAACCCTCTCGTTTCACATCCTCCCTGTGGTTGCGTAAAAATGGATCTTCAAAACTGATAGTGCAGCTTTCACCCTCCGCAAACGTCATCTTCATCTGAAAATTGGAATATGAGTATTGAAAGCTACAGTAATCCAACTTCCTCAATGTCGAATCGACTTTCATAAGATGCCACGTGGATGAATGCTCTCTCAAACTTTATGGTACTGAATATAGTGTAGGCATCGGAGAGAGTGCCTCCAGGAAAGCTGAAACTGAGTTCCTCGACTCTCTGCTTCCATTTGGCGATTCCTATGCAAATCTTCTCCAGAAACTTCTCAACGTCATCTGGATCCGCCGCTTCTGGGTTTCTCTTCAAATCCAGAGAAATCTTCAGACTCTTGATTGGCTTCTTGACCTCCACACCTCTATAGTCATAGTTGGTTCTTCTCACGAATTCCACGACTTTTTCGGCTGCCTGCTCCATCCAAGAAGTGTCCGCCGATCTCCACTGGTTCACATTGTCGGGTACCCCAACACGACATCCAGTGTCGGAACGAATAAAGTGAACTTTCTCCTTGACGCTGTTGATTTGAATGGTGACGCTTGCGTTGGGGAGGAAGGCCCGGGTGTTGACGGAGATTTCGATGTTTTCGATGGACTGGCTTCGATCGAGGACTCGCAGTTGACGCACCCAGATGTCGTGTCTGGAAATTTAGATCCTAGATTCTAGATTCTAGATTCTAGATTCTAGATTCTAGATTCTAGATTCTAGATTCTAGATTCCAGATTCCAGATTCCAGATTCCAGATTCCAGATTCCAGATTCCAGATTCTAGATTCTAGATTCTAGATTCTAGATCCTAGATTCCAGATTCTAGATCCTAGATTCCAGATGGTAGATCCTAGATCCTAGATCCTAGATCCTAGATCCTAGATCCTAGATCCTAGATCCTAGATCCTAGATCTTAGATCCTAGATCCTAGATCCTAGATCCTAGATCCTAGATCCTAGATCCTAGATCCTAGATCCTAGATCCTAGATCCTAGATCCTAGATCCTAGATCCTAGATCCTAGATCCCACACAACCTCACCTCTTATAAGAAACCCTCTCCTCCTCCACACTCCGTTCAAACTCCTCCAAACTCTGCTCCTTCTTCATCTCGATCCTCACACTCTCACCCATCTCTCCCTCAAAAACGACCAAGTGGGTCTGCTCCGAGCAATAGTGATGGAACCCTCTGAACTCCCTAGCCAACTCCATCGTAATCTTGCTCATCTTAACAACGACCACCTCGGCTTTCAACTGCTTCGTGGTCGCAAACACACTCTTCAGATCCGTATTCTTGTGCTCAATGTGTAGCTCTTTCACCGTGAGCCCACGCTCAGCAGCTTCCGAGCCGGACTGTGTGAAGATGTATTGATAGTCGAGGTTCTCATCCTCCGCGCAATCCGTGAAAAGGCTCAGTCGCCTAATAGCGACTCCAAGGACGCAGCAATCTCCCAGGAATCCTCCGATTTCTCGAATCGCCAAATCCCTCCATTTCTCAGCCGAGCATCGCCACGCACTCACTCGCCCCGGCGTCCCGACACGACATCCGTTGTCGGACTGAATGTAGTTTGTAGTCTCCGTGGAGTCGCCGATTCTGACGGAGACTTGAATATGGGGCAGGAAGGAGGTGGTGTTGACTGAGATTTTGAATTCTTGAATCTCCAAATAATTGCTCATTCTTTCGAATTGGCGGGTGAAGAAGAGATATCTAAAAATGTTCAAATTCAAAACCAATTTCCCGCCCAAAAAACTCACGGCCTTTCTTCTAACTTCCGTGGATCCGTGTGAGGTCTCTTCGCCGGTACCCCTTCCCCGCTGGTGCTCGGTAGATGCCTTTTGTGGCTTGAGTCCTCCATTTCGCTGAAAAATAATTTCATTGATGAAATCAGATTTGAAAAAAGAAAAAAAAATGGACAGAAAAACCGAGAAAATGATGAAAAATGAATCAAATCGAGGAGTACGAATGAACTCGAAAATTTGATCTCCCCTACTTCAGGTAGATCAGAAACCGAAAAAATTTTGAAGATCAAGCCTAGGATTTCCCGGAACTTTCTAGACCCATTACAATCTTCCAGAATTCTCCAGAACCCTTCAGAATCCACTAGAAACTTCCAAAATCGTTCAGAGTTTTTCAGAATCCTTCACAAATCTCTACAACTTTTTAGAATCTATCAGAACATTGCAGAACTTCTTTGAAGGTTTTTGAAATTCTCCACAATCTACCAACTTGTTCTCGAATCCTTTAGAATCCTCAAGACTCCTCTATGTTCCTTCAGAATCCTCCAGACGGCTTCAGAATCTTCTAGAATCTTCCAGAGTCTTCTAGAAGCTTCTAGAATCTTCTGGAATCTTCTTGAATATCAAAGCAGCATCTGGAGTCCATTGGAGACCTTCACGTTCTTTCAGAAGCTCGGAAAACTGTCCAGATTCCACAAAATTGACCATAAGACCATTTATTCAAGATACACATCAAACATTCAAAAACCATCTCATCAAAATATACACAAAAATCGAGACGAAAAGATAGTCAAGCATAGCGAATCTCGCCTTCCGGCTTACTCGTGAGCACCACATCCTCGAAATCCGGGCTAACTGTAATAGTGAAGACTCGAAAATCGGCAATTCTCAAATGCTCCCTGTCCTTCTCACTGATCTTCGATTTGTAGTGGATAGTGAAGGTTTGAATGCCATAGCCGAGTTTTGTACTACCCTGAAAGATATTAGGGGATTACTCGAAAATTCCAGATGGTTCTGAAGGGTTCTAAAGGATCCTAGAGCATTCTGAAGGATCCAAACGTATTTTGGAAGACTCCAAATGGTGCCAGAGACTTCTAAAAAGTACTAGATGTTTCTGAAGGCTCCCAGGGGATTCTAAAGGACTCAATATGCGGAACAAGAATTCAAACGGATCCGAGAAGATTAAAAACGATCCAGAAGGATTCCAGGAAATTTTGAAAAACCCTAGAGAAACTCGGAGCATTCTAGAAACTTCTGAAAGATTTGAGAAGATTCTAGAGAATCCGACCGAAAAGATTCTAGGGGATGCTAAGAGATCCTGAAAGATCCAAAATGATTCTGGAGAATCATAAAGGATTCTGAAGGATTCTAGAGGGTTCTGAAAGAGCCTAAAGGATTGTGAAGGATTCTAGAGGATTCTGAGAAAGCCTGAAGGATTCTGAAGGATCCTAGAGGATTCCGAAGGTCTCTAGAAGAATCTAAAGAATCCAGAAGAGGCCTAGAGAATCCTAAAGGACTCTAGAGGATTTTGAAGGATCCGAGAGGATTTTAAGGGATCCTAGAAGAATCTGACGAATCCAGAAGGGCCCTAGAGGATCCTGAAGGATTTTAGAAGATTCTGAAGCAGTCTAAACGATTCCGAAGACGTCCAGATGCTTCCAGAAAAACTCAACACCCCACCAACCGCTTCCAGCTCCAACATGTTGAACACCGAGCCATGTCTCATCGATCCGGTGCTGAACGACAACTCTTCAATCAGCTCACAACTCTCCAACAGCTTCGCCTCCAGATTGTCAACCTCGAGCTCTTGAATCTTGACTCCCACGCTGATAAACTCCCTCACGACGTCTCGAAGAAACGCCCAGATTTCGTCTTTCGGCGAGTCCGCAAAAATCGTCAACTTCTTTATCGACTTGCCAGTGGTGGTCTCATTTTCGGCATCCCGAAAAGTGTGTCTCAAAAATCCGCCGATATCATCTTGCATCTGCTCCAACCAATCGAAATCATAGGTTCGCCATGTGCTCAGATCCTTCGGGTCTCCAACTCGACACCCTTTATCGGCTTGAAGACAGTGGATTTGCTCTTCTGGCAGATCCTTGAGGCGGATCGAGACGCAGATGTTGGGAAAGAGGGTTCTGGTGATCACTGACATTTTGAGCTTTTCGATCTCCTGGTGGTTGGCTACTTTGGCGCGTTGGAGGTCCCAGAAGTCATGTCTGAAAGAGTAAGGGGATATTAAGAGCGTCAAAAAGTTCCAGAAGGTTCTAGAAGAAATTTGAGCCGACCAGGTGGAACGCAGACGACGAGAACTTTCTTGTTGTCTGCGTCTCTTTTCTCGGAACTATGGGATCTTGGGATCTTGGGATCTTGGGATCTTGGGATCTTGGGATCTTGGGATCTTGGGATCTTGGGATCTTGGGATCTTGGGATCTTGGGATCTTGGGATCTTGGGATCTTGGGATCTTGGGATCTTGGGATCTTGGGATCTTGGGATCTTGGGATCTTGGGATCTTGGGATCTTGGGATCTTGGGATCTTGGGATCTTGGGATCTTGGGATCTTGGGATCTTGGGATCTTGGGATCTTGGGATCTTGGGATCTTGGGATCTTGGGATCTTGGGATCTTGGGATCTTGGGATCTTGGGATCTTGGGATCTTGGGATCTTGGGATCTTGGGATCTTGGGATCTTGGGATCTTGGGATCTTGGGATCTTGGGATCTTGGGATCTTGGGATCTTGGGATCTTGGGATCTTGGGATCTTGGGATCTTGGGATCTTGGGATCTTGGGATCTAGGATCTAGGATCTAGGATCTAGGATCTAGGATCTAGGATCTAGGATCTAGGATCTAGGATCTAGGATCTAGGATCTAGAATCCAGGATCTAGGATCTAGGCTCTAGGATCTAGGATCTAGGATCTAGGATCTAGAATTTAGAATCTAGAATCAGATTATCTTCCCCACCAACCTCCAATAGATAATCTCCTTGTCCCTCACATCCAAATTGTATCCCTGCAATCCGTTCTCAATCTGAATCTGATTCTGAACCTCACTATCGATCGTGGCTGCAGACTCGAAGGTGCATGAGTAGGTACACGGAGTGGAGAACTTCGTAAACTGAAAGATTCGTTGTCAAATTAAGACTATGCAGCTACACTCACCTCCTCCAACTGCTCGACATGCTTCTGCCCAATCTCATGCATCACAATGGTGACCACTTCGGTTGTGAACTGCTCCAACACCTTGTACGAATCGGAGAGCTCCGCGGAGTCCTTATTATCCAGAATCAACTCCTCGACAGACATTCCATGCTTCATGGAGCTCGCGCCGATGCTCCAGAAGAACTCTTTCTGATCGTTATCGGCGAAAAGTTTCAAGAGCTTGATGGATCTTCCCTGGAAGCAACATTGATCCAGGAAGTCCGCGATTTCGGCTTTCGCCAAGTCCAGATAGTTTTCGGTGGAGCTCCGCCAGGAATTGATCATTGCCGGATGGCCGACACGACAGCCAGTCTTGGTTTGGATGTAGCAGACAATGTCCGACGAGTCGGTTTCAACGGAGACTTTGACATGGGGAAGCGGCGCTTTGGTGTTGATCGCGATGCTCATTTCGAGGACTCGTCGGTCGGGTTTGAGCTTGTCGAGTTGGTGGGTGAAGAAGCTGAAAATATAAGAATTTTTAAAAGATTCTTCAGTTTCAGATTTGTTATTTTTGCGTTCAACTTATTCTCCATTGCTAGAAAGTTATTTAATGATCAAAATTTTGAAAAGCAAGAATTGATAATTTTTTTGGGTTTCTTTTGTTTCAAAGCCCCAAGTTTCAGATTTTTCCCGTTTTTTTTGGTTCTGACCGATTTTCAGATGTTTAACGCATTACTGTTCAGTTTCAAAACACTCTTATTAGCAAACGTTTTTTCAATTGTTTTTTTTTGAAATTTGATAGATTTTTCGAAATATTTCAGTTGCAATGGTCATGTTCCTTAATTTTTCCGAAATTTTTTTTCGGAAAAATTGAAAAAAATTTAGGATTTTGTTCAAAGTTTCAAGAGATTCGATATTCTACCAGATGTCGCAAGATGCATTGTTTCCATTTTGGCGCCAAAAATTCTTTGAAAAGTTTCGAAATTTTAATTTTTTTTTCGGAAATTTTTTCAGTTTCAAACTCATTTCTTCTCTTTTCTAGGTTTTTCTAGCTATTATTTGTTCCGTTATCATTCTGTAAAAAATTTTCCTCTCATTTTCCAAAAACTCACGGATTCTTCTCTTCCCAGTTTCTCGTTGGTTTCGGTTGCTCTTCCATCGGGGAAACGCCTGAAAAATCGGAAATGTTAAGATGAGCAATTGAAAAAAGTGAAAAAATTCAAGAAAACCAATCGAGATCATGAAAAAGCAAACAAAATGAATCAGAAAGAAAAAAACAAATTTGAAAAAATATGATTTGAAATTTTGACTTTTTTCGGGTAGATCAAAATTTCAAATTTCAAATTTCCGATGTTTGATCTACACCCGGAGATCAAACTTTTACCGATTGTTTCGAATCACATTTTTTTTCATTTTTCGAACATTTTCGGTTTCAACTTCTCCATTTTTGATTTCCTGTTGCTCATCCCAAATTCAGGTTTTCTTTTTCAGACGATGGAATCCATCAAAACCTCGCGCCTCTTCTTCCCCCGCCAGCTCGAAAAACTAAAACGGCACAAATCGATTCAAAAACTGAGCATCTCCGTCAACTTCAGGGCCTTCCTCCCCCACGTCAACGTCTCCGTCGAAATCCAGAATTCCAAGGATACTGTAGCCTATGTACTACAGACCCGGATCCCGCGTGGGGCACCCGGACAAAATGAGCGCGTGGCGATGTTCCAAAGAAAACTGGCTGCAACTGGCGAAGGATGAAATTCTGGAATTCTTGGATCAATGTTGCTTCGAAGGACGACCCATCGGCGTGCTGAGCCTTTTCGCGGATAGCGGAAGACATCACAAATTCTTTCAAGACATTGGCTTGTTCGCCACGACACACGACCTATCTGTGAACGAGCTGATCTTTGATAATAGGGACGCAGAGCTCTCGGATGTTTTTGGAGTCGTGGAAACTTTCAAAGTGGAAGGGATGACTGTTATGGTGAAAGGGATTACACTGAATCATTTTGACGTGGTGAAAAAAGTGAGTTTCCTTTGACCAAAATTATCTCTGTTTCTGTAACCGATATTGAAAGTTTGTCAACTAACAAAATGTTTCCTACAACACCCTAAAAATTTTGTTAGTTGCTCACTTTTTCATATCTCTCACCAGAAACCAGATACATTCCTTCAAATCTTTCAGTTCCCTTTGCTTTGTACCCGCTTCTGCACCTTCAAACTCAATGAAGTTCCGGACGAGGAGACCTTGGATGTGATTGAGAATCGCTTGAATTGTTTCGAAGAGCTTACTTTCAATGTGCAGCCCAATGAATTGGTTTATAAGAAGTGAGTTTGAAGATTCTTGATTCTTGGTTCTAGGTCCTAGATTCTAGATCCTAGATTCTAGATCCTAGATCCTAGATCCTAGATCCTAGATCCTAGATCCTAGATCCTAGATCCTAGATCCTAGATCCTAGATCCTAGATCCTAGATCCTAGATCCTAGATCCTAGACCTCAAATCTATTCCTTCAGACTCACCTTCTGGGACATCCAACGCAACAGAATGCGACCACACAAGGAACTCGAAGAGCTCAAAATCACGATCACCACCAGAGACACATTCTTCTCCAACGTCTGCGTCGCAATCCGAATCTGTCAGCATCCCGAGGAGAAAGTACACTATCTTCAGTCCAACATGGGATGTCTCGTCGGCGATCCGGATGATATGAGCACATGGAGCACTGCAAAGAATCGATGGCTGGATCAAGCACACGTTGAGATTGCCGGCTTTTTGAGGATGGTTTTTTGGAATCATGAGGAACGATGTTCCAGTGGGAAGACCATTAAGAAGTTGACGCTTTCATCGGATTCTGGAAATCTGCACTATCAAAATCTCCTGAAAAAGATTCGAAAGGAGTTGATAGAATCTGAGGTGAAGATTCAGGAGATGAGCCTGGAAAATCCAGAACCTACGCTTCTGGAGAATTTGAGCATCGTCGAGGGTATCCAGTTTGTCACTGGCTCCATGAACCACTCCTCCGCGTACGATATGCTGGAGTTGGAGAGGGTAAGATACTATGTGATTCGGCGGGAATTCAAATCATCAAGTTTTCAGGGCATTACAAAGTTGAACGAAAGTGTCAAAAGGTTCACGGTATTCTACGAAAACCTACTTTCGGAGGATGAGGCGGAGAACTTGGGCATGCAGGATTTCGAAGCTCACGTTGGAGATGTTCCTGCGGATTTTGGAAGTGTTGTAATTACGAGAAAGCCCGAGAATCAAGTTCGCCACAGGAGAGTGCCGGAGGTTGTGGTCTTGTGATGTATTTTGATATCTTACTGTATTTTGGTCTTACTGTATTTTGGTCTTACTGTATTTTGATGTGATTTGTTTTGATTTATATAAATGGTTGATCCGACTCTCTGGAAATTTGAGGTCTCACTTTTCAATTTTTCCGGGTTCATATCAGCCACAAAATAAAAATCTGGTTTTTAGGTTGTTCTATCTCGCCTAGGTTCATTGCTCAGGGTGGTCTGGAAGTGAAGTAATAAGGCTTTTGGATGATGGCCTAACTTCTCGGGCTTCTCGGTTTTTTCGTCCATCGAAATCCCCGATTTTTGTATTATCAGATTGCCCTTGATTTTGTTGCTCAGGATGGTCTGGAAGTCTAGTTATAAATGTTTGAAAATGGTGGCCTAACTTTTCGATTTTCTGTGTTTCTATGCCATCACATTTTCGGTTTTTTGGGGATTCGAATGCACCCAATTTTATTGCTCAGGGTGGCCTGGGAGGGAAGTCATGAAGCTTTGAAAATGGTGGCCTTGTTTTTTGATTTTTTGAGTTTTTTGGAACGGATCAGTTATTGTTTTTGTTGAACTTTGAAACAAAAATTACAAGCTCATTGATTTTTCTCTGAAAAATGGCAAATTTCTCTACACATTGGAACGGCAAAGTTGTGATGAACAATTTTCAAGCTGATGACCTGTCGATGCAAACGCCTATATCTCTTTTCGATGGCTTGATATTTTGTTGAAACTTTGTAGACATACTCATATACTTTTACTGGTTCTTCTCTCCAAATTTCAACTATTCAACGTCACCCGCTTCCAAGTGACACCCCTTCTCGTTCCCTCCCTTTTCCTCTACTCGCGCGCCCACACAAAACATAGTGGCGCGCGGAACCCGTGAGATGTCGGCCGCTCCCCTGCATGGGGGTATATGAGCGCCCAGTTCTTTCAGTTGATACCGGGCGGTCCGAGTCACGGGTGTCTCCATGTGTGTGTGTGTGTGTGTGTGTTTTTCTTCGGAACTTTGGTTCCAACCCCAAGCAAAAGAGCACCCGTTGACCGTCCTTTTTTGTAAACTTTCCTTCTTGGAATGGAAAAATGGTGGCCTAACTTTTTGAAAATTTGGGTTTCTGTTTTCCAAACTACAAAATTCAAGTTTTGCTGATTCAAATGCTCCTAATTCTGCTGCTCAAAATTACCGAATAGTGAAGTTTTGAAGGTTGGAAAAATTGTGACCTAACTTTTGGAAAATTTGGGTTTCTAGGCCATCCTTCGTTTTCTAGACGCAAAAATTCAAAACTTTGAATTTCGGTGATTCAAATGTTTTTAACTTCGTTGCTCAAAGTTTCCTAATAGTGGAGTTATAGGGTTTTGAAGGCGGTGGCCTAACTTTTTGAGTTTTGGGTTTTTAGGCCATGTATTATTTTTTTTTTCGTCTTTTCGATTACTGTTTCTGGATTCCCATTATTGGCTTTTTAGATCATCAAAATTTTAGTGTTTGAAGCAAACGAGCCTCCAAGTTTTCAAAATTTCAAGACTCACTTTTTGAAAAATTTAAAAAAAAATTTGATCTACTGAACTCCCGGGTCAAAATTTTTCCGTTTCTTCGCTGGTTTTCAATTTGATATCACTTTTTTCTTCGATCTCGGGTTCGCTTTCAGTTTTATATCCTTATTTTTCATTCGATTTTTTTTTTGTCTTTCAGAAATTCCAAAAATGGACGCCGCAAGAAGAAGTGGTCCGCCGGAGAACATTTCCCCGTGAGTTTTGAAGTTTTGGAGCGGAAATTTTGAATTTTGAGGGGTTTTTCTTGCAGGAATCGAAGGTCTGGAGGCGAGACAAGTGCAAGTGGGGAAGTGAGGGAACGAACTGAAGAGGCGACGTGAGTTTTTTTTTTTTTGGGATTGCGATTATAACCTGAGCAGTGTTTTAAAGTTACAAAATGAGTTTTATATCATTGGAAAGCTGAGAAAATTTGCAATCTATTGAGGTATTGCTCATTTGCTGCGGACTTTGCATTCTTGAGAAAATTGAATTTGAAATTCGTAAAAAATTGATTAGGTTTACAAATTTCAAATTCAATTTTCTCGAGAATGCAAAGTCCGCAGCAGATAAACAATATATCATTTGATAGCAAATTTGCTCAGCTTTCCAATGATATACAGCACATTTTGTAACTCCAAATATTACTCAGGTTATTCCCTAGTTAGAAAACTTGTATCCAATGCTTCTACTTTCAGCTACGTCTTCTACACCCGCCAACTCGAAAACATGAAAGACCACCTGCAAATCGACGAAATCGAAATCTCGGTCATGTCCACTGCGACCCCACAACACATTCGTGTCTTCATCAAAATTGCGGATTCCATCGAGAAACTTCACTATATTCATAACGGCAAAGGATGCCGTGTTGGAGCACTCGGCATGATGAGCACTTGGCGTTGCTCAGGATGCCCATGGACCCAGCTGGTTGGTGTGGAATTCGGGAGATTTTTGACGGACTGTTGTGCTCGGGGAGTCGCCATCAATCGATTGAGCATTTCTACGGATTCTGCTGATGCTCGGATTCCGAGGGAAATGGGCATGGAGTCATTGAGAGAAGGGCTTAGCCTCAAGGAGTTGCTCATTGAGCACAAGGATTCGGATTTCTGGAGCGCCTACCATACCATGAAGCAGTTCAATGCTCAAGTTGTCATTGTTAAGATTGGCAAGATTACAAAAGAGTTGGCTCAAGAGATGAGGAAGGTTGACCATTTTTCGTCCTGAAATTTTCGACTTATTATCCGTTTTCAGTTTGTCCGAAAGTCATCGGAGAGTACCCATAAGTTTGTGTTTCAATCTACTGAGCCTGTGGAGGTGGCGGTTATTCTCTCTCAATCGGCCACTTTGGAAGGATTCTACCAGGAATTCAGACCACAAGAGGTTGTTTTCTCTAGGTAGGAGGGGTTTTTTGGAATCTTGGATTCTTGGATTCTAGAAGATTCTTGGATTCTAGAAGATTCTTGGATTCTATCAGTTTTTTGGATTCTAGAAGATTCTCGGATTCAATGAACGCAGAAATTGCAAAAAATTACATATTTGGAATTCTGCCATTCTTATCTTTTAAATGAAACACTCCTTTTCCAGAAACGACTTCTGGACGCGCCAACGTGAAGCCCTGAATCCCTGCCAAGCAATCGACGTCCTCGAAATCTCTGTCAACACCAAAGCGTTCCTCCCAAATGTCTGCATTTCTATTCAAATCCACGACTTTCTCGAGAAAACTCACATTATGAAATCCGACACTGGATGTCTTCTAGGGATACCCGAGAGAATGAGCACGTGGATGTCTAGTGATCAAAACTGGTTGGAGAAGGCCCAGAGTGATATTTTGCACCATTTGACGACCCTAAAGAAGCCTATTAGGAAGTTGAAGATGTCGCTGGATTTAGAGAAGAATTCAGATTCAGAAGATGCAGATGGCGTCACGAGCTTAATGGAGGGTATTCATTCAGTGGTGGCGAGATTCAATTGGAAATTCCTAGAGCTGAGTGTTAGCTATCCAGGGGGAACCATTCCGGAAGCCTACAGTATCATGAAGGGCATCCAATTCGAGTCTGGATTCATGCACGTCGCGTCTTTTGGGAATCGAGAGGAGCTCGAAAAGGTTTGGGATTACTGTAGAACTCACTCAGTGTTTTCTTTTCAGATGGACATGAAATTGGCGAACGGGGAAACGTGCACGATAAGCTTTGAGCATGAGCTCCCAAGCAGCAAGAAGCATGCGATAAATATGAGGAGATTTCCATACTTTGATGCGAAAGTTTCGACGAGAAACGAATTGATTGTGCTCACCAAGAAAACGGAGCCGATTGTGCCGGTGGTGAATGAGCCGATTCAACTGGACTGATTATACTGTGTGTGTTTGATGATGTGACTAATTTGGGTTATTGTGAATAAATGAGTTTGCCAAGCTTCGAAAGACCACCCTTTTTCGGTGTAGTTGTCTCGATTTTAAGGTTTCCAGACATTTTCAATCAAGATAAACCCGATTTTCGAAATCAACATGCTCGAAAACCTATAATCCCGACAAAATCTGCCTGTTGGATTCGAACCAATGACCTCTCGCATGCCAGCCCGCACTCTAACCGCCTGCGCTATTGGAGCCGGTGGGCGCCGCTCCCTTGGCGCCCACAATGACGAGTGGCGCAGGCGGTTAGAGGGTAGGCTGGCATGCGAGAGGTCATTGGTTCGAGTCCAGTGGAAGATTTTGATGGCGCTATAGGTTTTGGATACTGCTGATTCGGAAAATCAAGTTTGTTTTATCGGAAAAAGTGTGGAAAGACTAGAAACTGAAACCAGAAGAAATGTACAACTCTCCCAAGGTTCAAAAAAACGTTCTCGAGTAGACGTGCCAATGAAAAATTTTTTGATCTACTTTCAAAATTTGATCTACAAAAGTGCCTCCGAAATTTGGAGCGCAAATTTCTTCACTGTTTTCGATCGGAAAACGGAAAGTCATCATTCATTTTTTTTTCGTTTTTTCTTGATTTTTCCTCTCTAAACTTTCAACATTTTCTTTTTTCCAGCAACTCCGAGATGTACAGAGATTTCATATTAGGCCTAAAAGACTACCAACGCAAGCGCATGGAGAAAAAGCTCCGTGAAGGTGGAGCATTCCAGAAGGTGACACTGTTCGAAGTCTATGCTCATGGAGCACCTCAACACATCGATGTGTACTCTATTATCGACGGTCAACCTTACGACGACAAACTCAGTAGCATTTCAACGAGGAAGCGGGGGGAAAAGCCGTGGAAGGACGAGATGGAGATGACTATCCTTGGCTATCTGGGGAAGATTTCCGAGAAACAACAGAGGATAAGAACGTTGATGTTCCATGCGGGACCGGAGGAGGGATCTCGCAACTTCATTCGGACTCTTATCGAGGAAGCCAAGACGCTGAACTTGAAGGTGGACGGGTTGCACATTGTTCTGAACGATTCGACACTCGTGGACGTGATCAAGTTGATGGAAGGATTCCAGTTTAATCATGCCGAGACGACCGTGTCTCGTCTCGATTTTGCGGAGCTCCAGCAGGTGAGTGAAAGGTTCCGAGGGGTTGTGAAGAGGTCTAGAGGGTTCTTGGAGATTTTCTAGGATTCCAGAGAGCACCAGACTTAACTAGAGGACCAAAAGTGGTTCAGGGAATATCACAGAGGATTCTAGAGTATACACAGAAGAGACGACGAGAGCGTTCCCGCTGTCTGCGTCTCTCCCTCGAGAACTGGATTCTTGGACTCTGATGATTCTCAGGATTCTGGGGATTCTAGAAGATTACTGGATTCGGATTCTCAAACCCCACTCTTTTCCAGATCACCAACTTCTTCCCCAAAGCCTTGAAAAGCAGCGTCTTCACATTTTCCGACCAAATCACCGCCGAGGAGATGGAGAGGTTGCGCAACCTGGAGTTTCCTGGTTTCGTGATTGATCTTGGTGCAAGCAGTGTCTACTTTACCAGGTACATCGGTTGAGCTGTCGGATCCTAGGCCGCCATACTCTCTCTTTCCAGAAACCTCTTCTTCGACCGTCAACTCACAAGACTCAAGGATCACGAAGAGATTGAAGTGATCGAGGTTACGGTCAACTCGAGAGAAGTCATCTCCAACGTGTGCGTCGCCGTGCAAATTGGCAATGTTGTCGAAAGGGACTACTACTTCAAATTCAACGATGGATGTCGTGTGGGTGTCCCGGAGAAGCTGAGCGAGTGGAGAGTGTCCGCGGAAAACTGGCTGAACTTGGCGAAGGAGGAGTTTTTGGAGTTTTTGGACCGATGCGCTCGCGATTCGAAACCAATCAAGCTGATGAGATTGTGTGCCGGGGATGAACAGGATGTTCGCGAATTCGCCAGAGAACTTACTGTGGAGGTGGCCAAAAGGGATCTGGAGAATGAGCGTTTTCAGAGAATCACTGTGAAACAGGACTAACTTTTATGATTTGTCAAGATTTATGATTATTATCGAAGGAATGAGTTGTATTTTGGCTATTTTTTCATGATGAATAAACTCGATTTTTGTGATCAGCATGCTCGAAAACTTGTAGTCCAATTGAAATCTGAGATCTGCTGATGATCTTCTCTGGTGAGAAGTCCGAGAATTGAAAAAGAGAAACACGAATCTTCCGAGGATCATGGCAAGCGACCAAGGGAAAAATGACTTACGATGAATTGAGAAATTGGAAGAAAGCGAACTGGAAAGATCACAGAAGACAAAAACGGGGTCGATGTGATGACAGAAGATTGACAACTTCCTCCATTAAATTGAAAAATTGAAGGGTATAGAAATCAGTTTCAGAAGCCGCAGAAACAGTCTCCTTCTGATGAGGCTATACTTTTGCACTGAACAACAAAGTTGACCATATTCAGATGTTTCAGAGATCTCGTCATCAATTTTTTTCATTCACCAGACGAAATCGGAGACCATCACCAGTCTCCAGTGAACAAGAAGAAGAGCATTCTCGATTGAAGAGCTCCGGAAAAAGTTCAAGGTTCCTTCCGAGCATGGAATCCAACGAATGGTTGCAAGGTGTCCTCTCACTTACTAAAATTTTAAAATTCCTCAGAATGACATGACTAAAATCGTATCAATGAGATGCATTGAGAACTTCCGAAATAATGCAAAGAAAGTGAAACCGAATTTTTTTTTTCGGTAAGAACACTGTTTCAGGAAGTCGTCGTTATCAACCAACCTTTTTACCGTTGATTCGGGGTAAACAATAGCGGCCAATAGGGTAATTAATCTTTCTCCGTCGAGAGCGAATAACAATCTAAATAGATGAATATGATAGGCAATCTTATTGTCCTATCACAATGTCATGACAGAAGATGGGGAACTTCTCCCATCAAACCGAAAAATTGGAGGGTAAAGGAATCAGATTCGGACGCCGCCACAACGGTCTTTTTCTTCTGATGAGGCTATACTTTTGCACTGAACAAAGTTGACCATATTCAGATGCTCCAGAGATCTTGTCATCGTTATTCTTCCATCACCAGATCAAATCGGAGACCATCACCAGTCTCTAGAAGAGCATTCTCGACTGAAGAGCTCCGGAAAAAGCTCAAGAAATCTTTCGAGCTCGGAAACCAACGAGTGGTTGCAAAGTGTCCTCTCAGGTCTCTCTGAAACCGGAGACAGAATCCACTTTGATGATTTCGTCGACTAGGAAAACTGGGGCAAACGTTTTGTCAATTTCTCAAATTCCTAGAAAATTTTACGTTTTCAGAGTGTCCTTCAGACCATTTTTTTCAGAGTGACCATTTTTTCAAACATTGTGTGATCCCTGCCAGTCGCTTTCAAGCAGTCCCTTTTTGTGTAGTCCCTTTCATCAAACTCTGGAGACCAGAGAACATTCCCTTTTATTTCACACTGGTAGATCAAAAAGATATGAATTATACAAAGCAACTCAAAAATAGTGACAAAACAATAACAGCCAATGAACATAGACCAGCAATAATTATCGACATGATTTTCAATCTTCAATGAGTGCGAGTCTCTTCAGTATCGTCCCTCTAGATTCGCTTCGAGAACTGCAAAAATTTTTGGTTTTTAAATCGTGTTTAGATGTTTATAGGTGTTTTCATGGAGTATAAACTTGATTTTTGAAATCAGCATGTTCGAAAACCTATACTCATCAAAATCTGTCATGGGGATTCGAACCAATGACCTTTCGCATGCCAGCCCACACTCTAACCGCCTGCGCCACTCCTCATTGTGCGCGCCAAGGGAGCGGCGCCCACCGGCACCGATGGCGCAGGCGGTTAGAGTGCAGGCTGGCATGCGAGAGGTCATTGGTTCGAATCCAACTAGTAGATTTTGATGGGACTATAGGTTTTCGGACCTGCTGATCACGAAAATCACAATTTTACTCCTCAAAATCCCCGGGAACATGCTCAAAACTCAAAAACCAAACTTCAAATGTCGCCCTCTTGTTGTATTCCACGCACTCCAAAATGCTCGAAACTCCAGTGAGAGCTCTCGGATGCTCCACATACAACTCATCCGTTGTCAAGTTCGAGTCCTTGGCCGCCGCGACGAACACGTCCAAAAAGTGCTTGCATCCGTTGGAAAGGATAATTTTGATCACATCAATGCATTTGTCCTGATCGTGACACTTGTTGAAGAATTCGAACGTCTCCAACATCGACTTCTCCTTGTAGTCGGGTCCGTGAGTGGCTTGACTGTAGGTTTTCGTTTTTCGATCCGTTTTCGTCGCGATTTCAATGACGATCTGTTCCGAGTCGCTGTTGGCGTTGATTTCAATCTCCAGAAGCTCATCCTTGTCTAGTTGATTCTCGAGTATGTCGATTTGAAGGTTTCGGAAGGAGTTGTTTCTGAAAATTTTTTCTTTGGGATTTTAGGTCATTCAAAAACTCACAAATCTGTCTCCATCTCCGTCTCCGGCTCATTCGGCTTATTGGATTTGGCTTCCGATCCTCCGCCTTCGCCCTGTGATCTTCTTTTTGACATTTGCGAATGATGAAAACGAGTGAAAAATCGAAAATTTATACAGAAAAATTCCGTTTTTTTTCAGTGAAAAAAAAACGCGCCAAAACTGGCCCATAAGTAGAACAAGAAAATAGATCAAATCATCTTCAAATTTTGTTGTTTTGATCTACCCAAAAAAACTTTGGCGCGAAACATAATTTTTTCTTCGATTTTCCTCTCATTCGATTTTCATTCAGTTTTTTTCGTTTTTTTTCAAACTTTTCAAACTTTTCATTTCAATTTTTCCAGCGATGGACGATAACGAACCTCCGTTTGAAGAAGTGAACAGGCGCATCGAAAAATACTTCAACAAATTCAAAGACGTCGAGACTGCTTATGAGAGTGTTTGGGAGGACTATCTGAATCCACTGGGACACCGTTCATGGATGAGGAAAAGATCGAGACATGAGGATCCGGGTTGGTTATCAATTTTGAGTTCAGCTCGTCGAGAGCTTCAAAATGAGCCCCCACACGACTAGGCTCCGCCCACTTTTCAAACCAGCCACTAAAAGTAGGCGGAGCCTAGTCGTGTGGGGGCTCATTTTGAAGCTCTCGACGAGCTGAACATGAAAATAACAGTGGTTCAGATGACACCATCGAACTGGAGCAAGTAGCAGTGAATGCCGAGGATGACGAGCCACCCGACACAACGTATTACGGTCCGGAACGCGAGCACGAGCTGTACCCGGAGTCCGAGGAAGAGCCGTTGAGAGATGGCGAGGATGATAAGGTTGATGTGGCTAACTGGACAGAGTATCGATTCGAGATCACATTGGAATATGTTCGAGAGAGATATGATGAGCTGGCGAAGAAGTTTTTGCAAGATTTGCAGAAGAGGTCGAGGAAGGCGGAGTTTGTGTGGAGAGGAGAGGATGTTTGTAGATTGTGAGTCGTTTTTAGAGGGTTCTAAAGTCTCGGATTCTATAGTTGGAGGATCTCAGCTTCAGATCGCCTAGTCGGAATCCAAGATTCCCCGTTTCCAGATTCCATTTTAAAGTTCCGATTCTAGATTCATTTGGTGACCTTGATATTTCGCAACAAAAATTTCGGGTTTCATGAGTGGTTTTTCCTATTCCATATTTGAAGTCTGAGATTCCATATGTCGTCTGTAACTTTCTCAAATGCAATCTCAGAAACCTCGACTTTCGTAGAATCTAGGATTTCATTATTGGATTCTCAGCTGACACAGTTGAAATACTAGTTTTCTTAGTTGCAATCTCAGATCCCATAGCTGGAATATCATCTACCAAAAGTGAAATTTAAGATTCGCTTATTTCCAGAATACTGAAACTGTAGATTCTTTAGATTAAACCTCAGGGGGGTATGGGTCGAACTTCTGATTCCTCAAGATCTACCTAATAAGAAACTGTAGTTTTTAGAGCTGGAATCTCGGAATCCTAGATTCCTGGACTACAGATTCCATCGTTGGAATCTTAGAATTCACCCTCAGCCCCCATACGTGGAACTTCCGATTCTGGAACTCAAATCAAATACTCCAGACTCTTCCTCCGCCGAATCTCCTACGCGACGCGCTGTCGCATGTACAATGAACCCTTTCTCCGAGTGAAATTCCAACTCTCAAAACTGAAATTCGAAATCGGCTTCGAGAAGTTTCGAATCAGCATGAAAATCAAAGCGGAGACGTCGAGGGAGCAAGAGCGGCGTCTGAGGAAGAATCGGCAGATGGAGGCGAAGCTGGCGAGGAAGAGCAAGAAGAGCAAAAAGAGCAAAAAGAGCAAGAAATCGAAGAAGCTAGAAAACTGGGTCCCCCTGTCGCCTGCCACCGAGAGCATCAACATTGAGTACTGGAGAAAAGTGGATCATCCGTTAGAGTTCCGAGCGACCAACTTCACGAAGACCCTGGAGAATCGACACCGAGAGGTTGGCGCGATTCAAGACTTGATCTACCTGATCCGCCGATCCGTCACCGGATGCAACTTGCTGGAGTTTACAGTAGCTTCTGGAGCGTTCTCGGGGAATCTGGAGATGCCGGGGGTCTTCAAAATGTTCAATAGGATTATGAAAGCGAAGCGGGTTCCGATTCAAGCCCTGAAGCTAAGGATGGTGTTGGAGGGAAGGGAGCACTCGTTGGAGACGGACAATCAGATGATGAGATGTGTGGTGAAGGTGGGTAGGATGGTCTAGAAGTGAAGATATAAGAATTTGGGTTTCAATTGTGTTTTTCAGAACCTGACAGACTTGCGATTGCGATGCCTCCAACTCGATCGTCTTCAAGGATTCGCCGTTCGCAAACAGTGCAATCTGATGCTCCTCCATCCGGTTGTCAACACTGCGCAATTCTACCATCTCAAAGAGCTCAATCTGGTCATGTTGGGCGAGAAGTTTCAACATCGATTTCACAACTATCGGATGCTGGAGACGTTGGCGGTGTGGAGAATCGAGGAGGGAGATATGGAGCAGATGTTGCAGGTATGGCATGGGATTCGGGCTAGGGAGAATGAGATTCGAGATATGGAATCAGAAATTGCAGTAGTAGATTCTGAAATTCCAGCTTGGGAACCCGATACATATCAAGTAGAGAGACTGAAATTTCGCTCGTAGAGTCTGAGGTTTCAGCATGCGATTCTCTCGGGGATTCTACGATTCCAGCTGAAGAATCTGATTGTTTCAGTTACATGTATGATAGTTTAGACTCCAGTGAAGTAATCTAAGATTATAGATCTGTAGATTTCACCCATTGTAGCTGGATTCTAGAACTAGAAATTCCATCGATGGATTCTGAGATTCCTGGTATGGAATCCGAGGTTTTAGCACAAAATTTTGACTGTTATATTCTGGCGGTTATAGCTGAGATTCTTGGACGCTAGAATCTCATTTTGGAGGCTGAGATTCCAGCTGGGTGTTCTGAGACTCGAGAATCTGCTTTTAGTGGCTTAAGTTCTAGCTATTATTTTTGAGATTCCAGTTTTTTAAACTGGAATTCTGGATTTGAGATTCCACCTTTACTAGCCCTGATTTTGAACCCTGAGACTCTAGCTAAGAATTTTGAGATTCTGAATATAGAATCTGAGGTTTCATAGTGGAATTCTGATTGTGAAATTCCGGCAATAAAACTGAGATTTTGAAACATGAAATTCTACCTATGGAGTCTGAGATTCTGGATCTTGAAATTCCTCCTTCGGATTTTCCCCCCAACCATCATTTTTCCAGACCTTCCTCTACCACAAACCAAACAAGAATCAAGGATTCAACCTGACCACCGAGACCGAGTACGACATGCGAATCTTTGCGATGATTGCCCGATCGCAAGCCAACTTTCTCGTCGCCGACGATCCCGATGAGCAAGGCCAGTGTCGATTCTATTTTGCGAACTATAGCACTCCCAAGTACAAGTTTTACATTGTCGGATTGATCCTGAAGAATTCAAAGAGCCTCCGACTCGTACAGGTTTTCCCGGACAATTTGGGCAAAAATGATTTTCCGAACCTCCCGGAGAAAGTGCTCAACCATCCGATACCACCCCCGGATCCTCCGAAAAAGACGCAAGAGGAATTGGATGAGGAGGCGCATCCGGAGTGGAATGTTCGGAGGAGATTGAGCGTTCGGATGGATCCGATTCTCGAGCCAATAGTTCCTCTTGGAGCCGCCCCTTTTGAAGACGATGATCTCGGGGATCCGGTGCCGGAAGAGTTTTTCCGATCTCCGCTGGCTTCTCTGACTCCTCGAGCTCCGATGCTCCGACGTCAACGATCCTCTTCAGAATCCACGTCATCGCCAGAACCTTGGATCAATCAACGTCCAAGGCGATATTCTGATCGCACCTCGTATTCTCCTAGTACTCCGTGACTATTTTTTGGACTATTATTTTTTGATGCTGATTGACTTAATAAGGTTCTGTATTTGAAGATTGTAAATGAGTCCTAAAATTTGGATGAAAAAATCTGATGCTTCATAATCATAAAATCTGAGTTTACGGTTTCAGGATGTTAGGATATTTGCATTCGTCGAAAACTTTTCAGTGGTAGTCTAGCTCTGTTACGTTCTGTTGGCACACTTTTAAAGGCGCACAGACAAAGTTCTCAGGATATCTTGCCGCGCATTTGATCTCTTCCCAGTCCGATTTCACTGCGCCGAATTCATATTTCAATTCGAACTTTGTCTGTGCGCTTTTAAAAGTGTACCAACAGAACGCAAGTTTATAATAGGAGCGGCGTTGTAAAAGAGATTTGAAAACATGAAGAACCCGTTTCTGGATATTTATATAATTCTAAAAAATCAATCTGTACAATTTAAGTCGGAGCCAAGAAATAGAAAGCAACGGATAAAATGGAAAAAAAGCAAGCTGGCTTAGTACAGAGACTGGTCGAAATATGAGCCCTAGAATCTTGGAAAAGAATATCTAAAGTTTTGGCTATGGAATCTGTTTTTCCAGATATGGTAGCTTGCTTGTATATTATGGTATTGCAAAAGTTATTCAGTGTCAACAACGTTAACCTTTGTATTTCTTGATTTTGCTCAATATGACTCAACAATCTCTATTAATAAGGCGAAGAATCTGAATGCAACAAGAGGGCTTTTAGAAACAGAGAGTCATGAAGAAAAAATATAACCACGGGGTTGCAACAGGGTACATGCATTCCGATTGGTCCCAGTGCTGTTGGGGGCGTTGCGTACGCGTCGCGGTCGGTGATACGGCACTGCGTAGCGACTCACAGTTCAAATTATCATTGAAAAATTTCTTGGCTTGTTGCCAAAATTTTTATTGGCACGTCGCCAGCAGTGTGTCTTTTCGAGAAAATATTCCTCGAATATTCGTGTTTGTCGAGGAATATATCATTGTTTTTCGAGAAAAATTTCTCGAAAAATAGTTCACGAAGAAAATTATTCGAGGAAATATTCGAGAAAGAATCCTCGAATAATTTTATTCGAGGATTCTTTCTCGAATAATTCCTCGAATAAATTTCTTCGAGAAACGTGTTCGTCGAAGTTTTCCCGAAGTTTAGTAAAAAATAGCAATTCGTAATTTCGGACATACTTTCACGTGACCCCCAACATGGCTATCATTCGAAATGCCATTTTTTTGTCTGTCAAGTAATTTTCCACGTAAAAACTTCGAGTAAAACTTCGAGGAATCCTCGAATATTCGAATTTTTTTTTGCGAATTTCTTCGAAAAATTATTCGAGGATTACGTGAAGATTTATTCGAGGATTCCTCGAAGATTTTCTCGAATAATTGTTCGAATAATTGCTCGAATAATTCGTCGAATAATTCGTCGAGGAATCCTCGAATAAATCTTCACGTAATTCTCGAATAATTTTTCGAACAATTCTTCGAGAAATTATTCGAATAATTCCTCGAAGCCGTGTCGAAAAGACACACTGTTCGCAACGAAGCGCACTTGCTTTGAGTACCCATTTGCAACCCCGTGTATAACTTATATCTGCGTTCGTCGGAAACTTTTCAGTATCACTTCAAAGTCTACTTTGTAGAAGAGATTTTTGATCTACTTTGTAAAATAGATTTGAAAACATGAAGAAGCCGTGGACCTTATCATTATTCTCAAGCATTAATACAACATAGTGAAATGCAAAACATGAGCAAAACTCAAGTCAGCTTCAAGAAACAGAAAGTCGGAAAAAAATGGAAAAAAGTGGGTTCTCCTAGAGAGTCTCAACAACTGGTTGGAATATGAGACCTAGAATATTAGACAAGAATATCTAAAGTTTTGGTTGCTTGTACATTATGGTATTGCAAAAGTTGTTCAGTGTCAACCTATGTATTTCTCTATCAGTCTTTTTTCCGAAAAAAATTTTTACAAATGGTATAATTCATTTTGAAACGTCAATTCGAGGTAAGATGATCATGAGGTGAAGATCAGTGGTTTTTCTTAATTGAGAAGCGATTTGGAAGATTCCATTGATGTCTCCGGAATGAGCTTCGCCTGGTTTCCATCAGCGTTTCCAAAGTGAAACACGTTGGCTTAACGAAATTATTTGAAGTTTGGAAACCAGTCCTAGAATTCCGGATGAGAACATCTGATGCTGCTAGCTTCTAGATCGGAAAACCTGACTTTACGGTTTCAGGATGTTAGCATATCTATTATTGTATTATAGTTTTTATTATGGGATCTAAGTTGTAAAAAAGGCCTGAACAAAATAGTGAAACGCAAAACACGAGTAAAACTCATGACGGCTTCAAGAAACAGAAAGTCACGAAAAAAACGGAGGCTTACCTAGAGAGTCTCTACAGACTGGTTGGAATATGAGGCCTGAAATCTTGAACAAGAAGATCTCAAGTTCCAGCGATGAAATCTGAGATTCCAAGACGGATTCTGTATTTCCAGCTATCGTAGCTGAAATTCCAAACTTCCAAGAGTTTACTGTTTCTGGTTGCGTGTATATAACGGTATCACAGAAGTTTTTCAGTTATCAGCATATTGTTCAACGTGAAATCAAGATTTAAGAATGGATGATCATCATGATGTGAAGATTAGTGATTTTCTCAAGAATCGAGCAGCGATTTTTCCAATAGAAAATGATTCCAAAGTAGAACACGTTGAATTAATGAGATTATTTAACGTTTGAAAATGAGTCATAGGATTCCGGATGAAAACATCTGATCATTTTTCGTAAAAAATATTTTGAAAGAATGAAGGGTTCATTACTCTTTATTATTATTACAAAAAATAAACTGGTAGAAATCAAGACAACAGGAAACAGAAAAGTAAAAATGGAAAAAAAAGTAGGCTCATCTAGAGAGTCTCAACAGAGACTGGTTGGAATGTGAGGTTTAGAATCTTGGACAAGAATATTCAAAGTTTCAGCGATCTGATATTTCAGGACGAATTCTGCGTTTCCAGTTACGATAGCTGAAATTCCAGACTTTTAAGAGTTCATTGTTTCTGGTTGCTTGTAAATGATGGTATAACAGAGTCATTCTAATTCTTGATTTAATTCTCGAATTTGTTCAATCACATCAGCACTCGAAAATAGCATACCAATAACAAAACGGTTCATAGAAACAGAGAGTCATGAACAAAGGGAATTAATGTAAACTCACATATGGTCCATTAACTTTTGACGAGAGGCCAAAAACGTCAAAATTAGATTCCCAGGTCTTTCGACCTGATCATCAACTATTTATTTGCCTCATGTCGCAACTTTTCTTTCCAAAGAATGGGGAACGAACTTTTGAGAAAGATCAGTTTTATTTTGAAACGTGAAACGAGTCAATAAGATAGCAGAGGTTAAAGTGAGGTGAAATCGAGGTAGAAAGCATGGGTTCTTACGAGTCGAGCAGCGATTTGGTAGATTCCATCAATGTCTCCAGAATGACCTTCGCCTGGTTTCCATCAGCGTTTCCAAAGTGGAACACGTTGACTCAATAAGATTATTTGAAGATTGGAAATGAGTTCTAGAAATTCGGATGAAAACATCAGATGCTGCTAGCTTCTAGATCGGAAACCTGACTTTACGATTTCAGGATGTTAGCATATCTGCGTTCGTCGGAAACTTTTCAGTATGCGTGTGATTGCATCTGCTTCGTAGAAGAGATTTGAAAGGATGAAGAACTTATTTCTCGATCATATTATTATTCTAAAACTCATACAACATAGTGAAACGCAAAACATGAGTAGAACTCAAGACGGCTTTAAGAAACAGAAAGTGATTAAAAAAGGAAATCGTAGGCTTAGCTGGCGAGTCTCTACAGAGACTGGTTGGAATATGAGGTTTAGAATCTTGGACAAGAATATTTAAAGTTTCAGCGATCTGAGATTCCAAGACGAATTCTGCGGTTCCAGTTATTGTAGCAAAAACTCCACACTTTCAAGAGTTCACTGTTTCTGGTTGCTGGCCTGACCATCAACTATTCATTAAGAATATCTACAGTTTCAGGGATGGAATTTGAGATACCAACGATGGATTTTGTGTTTCCAGATTTGGTCGCATATTCCAGACTTAAGAGTTCACTGTTTCTCATTCTGAATCCCGAGATGGGCAGATCAAAACTTGACTGTGAGCAGATCAAAAATAAATGGGCAGAACAAAAATTGACATGGAAAAAAAGTGCACCATTGTGGGGTGAGAAACAAATCTTAAAGTTAAAAGTCGTCATCCATCAATTCCGTCTATTGGAGCTGGAGCTCGCACTGATGCATTTTCGGTGATTCCAGGGTCGATAGAGGTGGAAGATTGACAAGTTCGGACATTTCAAATCCTCGACATTTCTTCGATTCCATTTTTTTTGCGCCATTCAGAACGAGAGCCAAGCAGGATCACAACTTAGGGCAAACAATTTCGAATTGGATAACGAAGAAGTGAAACGGTATTCTTCTGGAAATGAACAGAAACTGCGAACTCGTGGAAGTTTGTCAGAATCATTTTTTCCTGTTTCAGATGCTAATAAATTTGTGTTACTTCAAAAAGTATCAGTGTGTAAGGAAAACCCCTATTCTGAAAAACTCATTTCATTCGATCCGAATCAACAATGAAAAACAAAACTTTCCTATTTCAACATTATCCTAAACTTACAGCAATCATCCAGATGACATTTTCTTTATAAGAAACGCTATAGTTTCTCATTCCATCACTCTTTCATCAAAAATATCGCTCTTATTAGCCCTCTTTTCCCTGTGCTGTCGAAGAGGCAATAGAGAACGCGAAACGCGCCAACTTGCACCGAAAACGGGTCAGCAACCGCTCACTGGGTCGGAAAGGGGACGCAAACGCGAGGGAAAGTCTTTTCGCCCAAATGTTGTTTTTTGCAGCTGTTTTTTGGGAATTTTTGTATTAAAACAATTTCTAGGCAATTTTTACCTAGACAAGTCAAATTTTTCAAAGTTTCTGAAAAAAATTGTGCTCAGAGTTACTGGTTTCGGCAGGGTTAGGCTAGTGATAAGATTTTGTGATTTTTTTGACTAGATTTCGGGTGAAACGAAATGATTCAACTATTAATGAGAAAAAGTCGAAAGCTACAAGTGGAATAATTGAATCTGGAGATTCAGAATTCCATTGTCAAAGTTTTTCAGTTTCTGACGGACCATGAAATTTGGGAAAAAAATCGGAGACTCGATTAATTGCCGATAAGTTCAAATCATATTCAGAGCCTAAATATGCTCCAAAATGAGTTAGATTTCCAACTCAAGAAGTGTCCCAGATTCAGAATTTTCTGTTTCATCAACTTTTCATTAACAGTGTCTTTTCTTGTCACCCACTTACACTAAAGTAAATTCTCATGTCAGCTGATCATTTCAGTTCATCTTTGAGCCTTGAAACCGTAAAATGGGCTCCCAAATTGAGCTGATATAAATTTTCAAGTGGATAAGTGTTTCTAATTCAAAATTTTCTGTTTCATCAACTTTTCATTCTCAGCGCCATTTCGCCGCTTTTTCAGTGTGCGACTCGAGTGTACTTTTAAAAAATTGAATTATTATGGCGAAATTTTTTTTTAATT
Source organism: Caenorhabditis sp. 40 LS-2015 (assembly GCA_900536305.3). Lineage (NCBI taxonomy): Eukaryota > Metazoa > Nematoda > Chromadorea > Rhabditida > Rhabditidae > Caenorhabditis > Caenorhabditis tribulationis. Next base: position 222,533 of record LR544770.1, on the reverse strand, counting down.
TAAGAAGATGTAGCTTGAAAACCTATCATAGAGGGGAACAAAACAGCTACAAGTTGTATAGTTGAAACTGGAATTGTCACAGTTTTTCAGTTTCTGACGGACCATGAAATTTAGGGAAAAATCGGAGACTTCATTGATTGGGGATCGATTTAGAATCACTTTCAGAGAAAAACGATGCGAGGTTTAGATTTCCAACTCAAAAAGTGTCCCAGATTCAGAAATTTCTGTTCCGTCAACTTTTCATGTACCGCGCCATTTCTGCTCTTTTTCAGTCAGCCAATGCGACAGTTAAAAATTGAATTATCAACTGTTAAAAATTGAATTATTTTGGCGAGATTTTGATATGGGAAGATGTAGCTTGAAAACCAAGGAAGAAAATGTTCTGGCACCATTTCACGAAAATCGCCAATTAGCCAATTTCAAAGTTTCTGAAGAAAATTGTACTCAGAGTCACTAGTTCCAGCAGGGTTAGGCTATCTGTGAAATTTTATGATTTTTTTTTGAATGAATTTTGGATGATAACAAGTCTCAAGTATTCAAGAAAAAGTCGAAAGCTGCAAGTTGTATAGTTGAAACTGGAATTGTCACAGATTTTCCGTTTCTGACGGACCATGAAATTTGGGAAAAAAATCGGAGACTCGATTCATTGCCGATAAGTTCAAATCATATTCAGAGCCTAAATATGCTCCAAAATGAGTTAGATTTCCTTTCCCATTCAAAAGATATAGGTAAAAAACAGCTCAAAAAAGTGAACGTAGAGCGATCAAGTTTCACAATTTTGGAAGAATCTTAGAAAAAAATCGGAGATTTGATTAAATGCCGATTAGTTCAAATGACTATCAGAGCCTAAATATACATCTAGTGACTTACAATTAGATTTCCAACTCAAAAAGTGTCCCAGAATCAAATTTCTGTTCCCTCAACTTTTCCTTAACAGTGTTTTTTCTTGTCACCCATTCCTTTTCCTGTTCATCTTTTCCAGCTGATCATCTCATTGTCAGTTCATTTTTGAGCCTTGAAACCGTAAAATTGACTCCAAAATCGAGCTCAGATAGATTTGCAAGACGAAAAGTAATCCTAATTCGAAAATTTCTGTTCCATCAACTTTTCATGAAAACAAACTTGGTCTATCGACAATTTTACCATTTTCGCGCTTTGAAATTTGCCAAACGAGCTCAGATAATAGATTTCGATATCTCGAAAGTTTTCCAGACCAAAAATTACTGTTCCACTGATCTTTTATACTCAGTGTCTTTTATACGTTTTCAATAACTCTGGAATACGCACTTTTAAACTTTAAAATTGTCAAATAGGCTTTTCTATATAGCCAATGAAGTTCAGCTTTCTCCACAGTCAAAAACTTCCACCGAGTTAAAGTTTTTCTGTTCCACCAACTTTTCATCTTCAGTGTCTTTTCTCTCATTTTCACGGCAATTCTGTTCAGTCTTGCATACACGTTTTCCACAAAAACTGATGTCTGGAGATTCCAAGAACGCTCGAAAGCTGTTCACTCTATTTTTCCCCAGATCCTCAGTTTCACCATCTACACTTATCGTCATCTTTTACTTCAGTTTTTCAATATTCGTTGAATTGTTGCCACCTTTCTTCCGACCTCCCTAAACGTTCACAATCTCTTGTCTTTTTTCTCTATCGAAAGGAGACCTCCCACACAACATCATCTATCCCCCTTCTCCCTGGTCTCCCCCCTCCTAGGTGACCAACCGAACATGCCGGCCGGTCGGTCTCTCTCTCCACCGACACACACCGACACACACACACACACACACACACACACACACACACACACACACACACACACACACACACACACACACACACACACACACACACACACACACACACACACACACACACACACACACACACACACACACACACACACACACACACACACACACACACACACACACACACACACACACACACACACACACACACACACACACACACACACACACACACACACACACACACACACACACACACACACACACACACACACACACACACACACACACACACACACACACACACACACACACACACACACACACACACACACACACACACACACACACACACACACACACACACACACACACACACACACACACACACACACACACACACACACACACACACACACACACACACACACACACACACACACACACACACACACACACACACACACACACACACACACACACACACACACACACACACACACACACACACACACACACACACACACACACACACACACACACACACACACACACACACACACACACACACACACACACACACACACACACACACACACACACACACACACACACACACACACACACACACACACACACACACACACACACACACAATTCTATCAGTTTCCCCTCCAAGAACACACGCACACAATATAACACTACACGCCACACCACTGCCCGCTGTCCGATGTGTCCGCGTACCAGCCTCTCACTCTCTCTTTCTCTCACTTTTTCTCTCGTTTTCTCTCTGCGCCTCTCACTATTCTCCCCACCGACACAACGCGTAGTATTCAGAAGACAGGGGCAGTATCACCTTCTTCTTCTTCTCCTTCTCGTTTCGTTTTCGCTTCATCGGTGTCTTCCGCGCGGAGCGAGTAGAGAATAGAGAGGATTTCTCTGCGTCTCCAAAAGTTCGCAGCTATTTTTTTCTTGGTTTGTAGTGTTGGCGAGGGGTTTGCTGGTGTAGGGTGTGCAGAACTCTTGATGAATGGAGAGAGAGAGAGAGAGAAAAGGATGTGTAGACAATCAGACAGTTCGATCAGTGTAGACACCACTGGTTAGCTAACCTTGGACCTCTTGGTGCCGGCACCTACATAAGTAGGCGGAGCCTATTTTCAGAGAAGAGGCAAACATTTTTCCCAGTTTCAATATGTGTTCAAATTTCGCGCCAATTTTCAAGATATTCACTAAAACCGTCGTTATTAGACTTCTTATTGATCTTCACTCATCATTTTTTTTCCCGTTTTTTATCAATCACTGAAGGCAGTGAGGTATACTTTTGCCTCTGGTTTGGCGTTGATAAGGAAAAGCGATACTTTTTTTAGTTGAGAAATGTTTTCATTAACACTGACTGTGAGGTGGATCTGTATAATTCTGGAAGTTTCTTGAGTAGTCTGGAGGATTCTGAAAGACTCTAAAGGATCCGACAGGTTTGGAGACAGTCCAGAGGATTCTGAAGGATCACAGAGATCTTGGGGATGATCTTGAGGAATTTCTAAGGATTCTGAAAGAACTCGAAGGATTCTAGAAGATTCTGCAGAGTTATAGAGAACTTTGGAACGGCTTGAAAAGATCGCACAGCTTCTGAAACATGCTTAGCGATTCTGACGGCCTCTGAAGAAGTTCTAAGGGTTCTGAACTACTCTCTAGAATTCTGAACGATTGTTTTCTATGCTTCTCTGCTTCTCTCTCTCTCTCTCTCTCTCTCTCTCTCTCTCTCTCTCAAATACCTCATTTTTCAGAAACCATGGCTCGCGTCCAACGATCAACTCAACCTGGAGCTCGTCGTCGCTCAGGTCCAGGAAGACCCCCCTTGAGGGTAATTTGATTATTCAAAACTTCTAAGATTCCACAACCATTTTTTTCAGAACTACTCTGGCGATAGATCTCGCTGGGTCGGAAGAGGTGGAGCAGCGGCGAAAAGAGCTCAGGCGAGATTCGGAAAGAAGGGGTGCACGTGCAGTGTAAGTCTATTAGAGCGAGTTTGTCACATTCATCGTAGTTTTTCAGACTAAAAAATCCTCCGGAGAGCCACGTCTCAGACATCGCGGAGATTGTCTTCTAGCGCTGGCTCTTTCGCGAGCTGGGACATCGTTTGCGGTGCCCACTTCATCCAAACAAAAGAGGTCTTCTGGAGCAACGAGGACTTTGTCTACTCCGTCTTCGGGGACACCCAGGTCGATCGGGTCTTCTCGTCGATCCAAGTCTAATCGACGCTCGAAGACTGCTCAGACGCCTAGGTCTTCTGGAGCCGCAACATCTTCAGTGAGTCGTTTTTCATGAGGTTTGAGATTCTGAGAACGATTTTGAAGATTCCAAGAATTCACCCATGATAGTGGACTATTTCCAGACCGCCGCTCCGTCTTCGTCTTCATCGGCTCAAAGGAAAATGTCTTCTGGAGCAGCTGCGTCATCTGGGGCGTCGACGTCTTCTCGACCTGCCACTTCGCCAGCCCAATCTGTGAGTTTTCAAACCTATCCTTTGATAAAAGAGAGTCTGAAGACGAGTTGGAAGAATCCAACTCTAAAATCTGAAGTTCCATCTATGAAATCTGCGACTTCGCCAATGAAAACTGTCATTCTACCTATGGTTATCAATTTCCAGGCCGCCGCTCAGAATCCCCCAGCTCCTTCATCATCGACTCAAACATCGGGTACTTGCGGAAGCTCGGGGTCTTCTCAACCCTCGACGTCATCCAGAGCCACGAATTCTGCTCCTTCCCAGAAATCTGCGGTGAGTTTTTTTTTTTCATAAAACCTGAGATTCTGAAAACTATACCCATGGAGACTCAGATTCCACCTATGGGATACGCGATTCCATCTATAGAATCTGCGGCTTCACCAATGTTATTTAAGATTCCACCTATGGTATCCGAGCTTTATTAAAACCTTCCTGATATTCCACGGATAGAATTTCAAGATCCACTGATAGAATCCAAGATTCCACCCATGACAATCAATTCCCACATCCAGATCCTAGATGTTCCAACTTTCAGAGCCGCAATTTGTTGGCACGGAAAATTCGTGACTTCTTCGAGGTCATCTTCATGCGTACTCCATGGCCAACAAGTGATGTCTGCAACGTTCAAGACCAGAAATTTCGGCTCAAGAAGGAAACGGTAGGGTTTTCTTTTAAAGGGTTCTACAGAATACATTTTCAGACGACGTGCTACTTCAAAAACCGACGTTACCGAGCGATGGACAGCTTCCTGTCGAAGAAAGACGCCAAACAGCTTCCCAAAGAGATGCGAGCACTATTCGGATTCTATAATCAGCTGGGGAAGAAACTCGCATCTCGAGAGCAAGCCGTGGAGGTTGCCAGAGCCGCCAAGACCAATCCTCTCGACGTGAGATTCTCCATAGAGCGTACTTGCTGAAAACTACTTTTTTGTTACAGGTCGAAAGAAGTTTCGCTCTCTTCCGGAGGCAGGAGAGGCTCTATGGAAGAGGTGTAGAAGTTCCGGAGGAAAGCCTCTGCCCGAACTTCTACTCATTTAGGAATGAATGGGCTAGAAAAGTTCCCGATGGAGCTGGGGTCATTGAGCACGACCCAGAGTATAGTGACGCCGTGCTGGCAGTCAAGGAGGCGGACGCGATCGCTTGGCATCGATCTCAACATCCCTCCAAACATCCAGAAGATCCTGTCGGAGGACCAGAGATCGAGGAGCTCACGGATCCTCTTGAGCCTGTTGACGAGGATCTCCAGCCTCGTCAGGTCAATGTCACCCCTCTTCAGAGTCAAGCGAGTCGTGCTGGTTTCTCGCTGATCCTCGAGACGCCACTGCCATTCGATAATAGCTTCGATTGGAGAGAGTGGACGGTGGGTTTTTGAATTTTGAGTTAGAGCAGTAGGGTTTGTAACGTCGGGAGCCAAATTCGACTAAGGGCGTCGGAGACTCGACGTTCGCAATCTCAGAATCTAGTTAGGGAGTCTGAGATTGCAGCTAAGGGTTCTGAGTTTCTTGCGATGAAATCTGAAGTTTCACATAGAGATTTTCATTAACCAACCGTGGAAGTTGAGATTTCAAACATGGAGTCTGAGATTCCACCTAAGGAATCTTCGACTCCAATTTATGGAAAATGAGTTTCCACCTATGAAATCTGAGATTCCACCTATGGAATCTTCAAATCCACTCATGGAGTCTGAGATTCCAGCTATTGATTCTCTTTCCACCAATGTATCCCTCCTTTCAGAACCAACAAATCCTCGAGTTCGGCTCCCAATTCCTCTCCGATCAAGCCGTGAGAGATCTCCGCGACGCTGCCGCCATCGGAGCCGAACTTGAGCAGTTCCGCTCAAGATCACAGGATCTTCTGGACGGCTCAAACTTCACCTTGGAAGAAATCCGAAAGATTCAGCGCTATTTGGATGAGATGGACCAGTATAAGGCGAGTCTGCAGCGGCGTTCATGAGTCTTCAGATTCTTCTATTGTCTTCTTTTCATATTTTTCGTCTTCTTTTGAGTTCTTTCCTCACTGCTTGATATGTATCGATCCCAATTTCTTATTCAGATTCTTATTATCCGTTGATAATTCTTTATTTCCGGTTTCTCATTGTTATTTTAAGGATTTCAAATCCATTTTCTCTTGTCGTTTGCTCATTATGGTCCCACCCTGTTCTCTGGTTCTATAATTCAAAATTTTTGGTTCCACTTTTCCAATAAAAACTTTTTCTTTTTAAGACTTCACTTCTTGATCAGTTGCCACCGATTTTCGGTACCACATTTTTATCGATCATTTTGTACTTACATTTAGACTTCTAAGACACTTTTAATAGTTCAGATATCATGGCACGTTCCCAAGGAGCTCGTGGCTCTCGTTCAGCGCAAAAATCTCACTTGAGGGTAAGTCGATTATTGAAAACTTCCAAGATTCCAGATACCTTTTTTCAGAACTACTCTGGCGATAGATCTCGCGGGGTCGGAAAAGGTGGAGCAGCGGTGAAGAGAGCTCAGGCGAAGTTCGGAAAGAACGGATGTACTTGCAGTGTGAGTTTATTGGAGCGAGTTTGTCACATTCATCGTAGTTTTTCAGACTAAAAAACCCTCCGGAGAGCCACGTCTCAAACACGGTGCAGATTGTCTTCTGGCGCTGGCTCAGTCGAGAGTGGGCACGTCTTATGCGGCACCCCTCTCGAAGACGAGGTCTTCTGGAGGCTCCACGTCTCGACGCTCGACGACTTCTAGGAATGCGAGGGCCACCAGACCGTCGATGCGTTCTAGAGGCTCGATGTCTTCTAGACGAATGACGTCTTCTGGACGCTCTACTACCACTTCTAGGGCCGCAAAGTCTTCTGGAGCAGTGGCGTCTTCTGTGGTGAGTTCTTTTATAAGATCTATGTTTCTGAAAATGATTTTTAGAAACTTTCTATGAAGTCTAAGATTCGTGAATCTGATGTTCCACTTAAGGAAGCCTACTAGACTTCAACTAAGGAAGCCTAGATTCCACCAATCGCGATCTATTTCCAGGTCGCCGCTCAAAATGTCCGTGCTCCATCTTCATCGGCACCGACGACCATCTCTTCTGGAGCAGCATCGTCATCTGGAGCGTCAACGTCGTCCGGAGCAGTCCCATCGTCTTCCCACCCATCTGGAGTGAGTTTCTGTCTCAAAATTTTGATAGGCGAGTTTGAAGGAGTCGTCTATGAATCTGGGATTCCACCTATTGGATCTGCGATTTTGCTTATAGAAGTTTAAATTCCACCTATGGAATCTGAGATATCACCTATGGAATCTAAGATTCTACCTATGGAATCCGAGATTCCACCAACAGATTCCCCCATTTTACTTGTGATATCCGAGATTCCTCCTCAAAAATTTAACCTATAAGAATTTATACCTCCAGACCGCCACTCCACTTGCCCCATCTCCAGCTTCATCCACATCAACAGCCAAGAATCAAAATCGATTGAGTTCCAAAGTAAGCATCGCAGTCGAAAACATTACACAGACATTTGAACTTTCAGGATCAGGATTTGATGCCGGAAAAAGTCCGTGACCTCTTCGAGGTCATGTTCTGGCGGACGCCTTTTCCATCAGGGGAAGAGTGCAATGCACAAAATGAGAGATACGGTCTCAAGACTCAAAAGGTAAGCCTCCAACTTTCAACAATTCTAAAGGATAGTTTCAGAGTCACCTGTGGTTCAAGAACCGAAGATACTGCGCCGTCCGGAGATACTTGGTGAACGACTACGACAGTGCGCATCTGCCGAGAGAGATGAGAGCCTTGTTCGGACCCTACAACCGACTTGGGAAGAAGCTCGCATCTCGGGAGCAAGCCGTAGAGGTTGCCAGAGCCGCCAAGACCACCCCCTTCAACGTGAGATTCTCAAATTCTCCGTAGAGCGAGTTTGCATTCAACTACTTTTGTTACAGGTCGAAAGATGTTTCCATGTCTTCCGGAGACAGGAGAGACTCTTCGCGAAACATGTCCAAGTACCGGAGGAGGATAGCTGTCGGAAATTCGTCCTCTGGTACAGTTCGGGTGCAACGGAGATCCCAGATGGAGCGGGGGCGATCCAGGAGGATCCAGAATATGAGGCGGCGTTGGCGAAGGCGGAAGCCGAAGCGATGGCTTGGCTTCGAGCTCAAGACCCCCTAGGCAATGCTCAAGGTCAAGGAGCTCAAGAAGAAGGAATCCAAATGGCCCAGGAGGTGGATCCCGATGTAGAGATCATTGAGGTGGAGCTCATTGATCCCCAACGTCTCCTGGGAAACAACAGAAGCCACTTCTTGCGCCAGAAGAGAAGAGTCAGGCAGTTCGGGGAGCAATGGTTCAAGGACACTCCACTTCCTTTTGATAATAGTTTCGAGTGGAGGCAGTGGACAGTAAGTTTTTGAATTTTGGGATAGGGTAGATGGGTTTTGAGCGTCGGGGGACGATTCAAGAAATCTCAGAAATCTCAGTGTCTAGCTGAAATTCTGAGATTCCAGTTAGGGATTTTCAGATTCCGGCTAAGGATTCTGGGATTCCAGCTAAGGATTCTGAGATTCGCGCGTTGAAATCTAAAATTTAACATAGAGAATCTTAGAACCCGACTGTGGAAGTTAAAACACCATCTACGAATTCTAAGATTCCACCTATAGATTCTGAGATTCCGTAGGTGGAATCTGAGATTCCACCTAAGATTTCTGATTCCAGCTATGGAATCTCAAAATCCACCTATACCTTCGGATCTTTCACCAACCCATTCCTCCACCTTTCAGAACCAGCACGTCCTTGAATTCGCCTGCCAATTCCTCTCGATCCAAGGCGTCCGAGATCTCCGAGGAGCTAACGTCATCGGAGAAGATCTTGAGCAGTTCCGAACGATGACTCGGGAGATCACGGAGAGCACCAACATCACCTATGAGGAAGTTCTCCAGATTCGGCGTTGCTTGGCTGAGATGGATCGATATAAGGAGCATCTGGAGGCGACATCGGGAGGCAGGAGATTTTGAGAAGAGCTTCTTGTCCTTTGATTCTAGTTTTGATGCTCTGATCTCGATTACTTTCTTTGATATACTATGGCTTTACTTTTCCTCTTATTATGATGTTTTATTACCATGTTTTCCCGTTTCTAATTGTAAAAATCTCTGCTCCAAGTTTTTTTTTTTTGATTGATTGTTTGAGGCTTATCGACTCTCTTTTTCAAACGGTTCCCTGGAATACCATGATCTTTATTGCTCCACTTTCCCTCTCTTCGCCCACTCTGAGATTTTCTTTCTTAATGATTCTCAAAATTTCCAGTTTCATCTTCGAAATAAATAAACTTTTTTTTCAAGTTTTCATTTCTACGCTTATCTGTTCCAGCCGTTGATTCTCGGGTTCCACTCTTTTTTCCCCTATTTTCAAACTACACCATCCTTTGACCACCCATTTCTTTTCAGAATGCCCTTCAGCTCAGTGGATCTAGATGAATCGATTTCTTGTGTTTTGGAACAGGCGGGGAAATGGCAAATTCAGAGCTTTCCACCTGGTTGGGAAAAACTGTTTGAAGAAGATCCCTACAAGAGCAATGAGGACTGTGGGGATCTGGCAAGAAGATACGGCTGGAAGATTAGCAGTGTTAGTTTCTTTTTGTCTCTCAGCTAGGATTTTCACTGAAATCTTCATGAAATCCAGCAAAAACTGCAAAATATTTTGGGTTTCAAAATGTCTATATTTCTAATGGGCTCCATTTTTACTTGTTATGACTTCCCGAGGAAATTGAGTTTGAAGTACGTAAAATTTCAGTGCAAATCAACTGGGTCCACATAGTTCAGATTCGATTTTCTCGAGAATGCGTAGCTCGCAGCAAAAACAAAATATATCAAGCGATTGCAAATTTTCTCAGCTTTCCAATGATGGCACATTCTGTAACTCCAAACATTACTCAGGTTATTGCCAAGTAAGATTCCAGCTGTGGAATCTGATATTTCAAGTGTTGAATCTCGGATTCCACCTCTGGAATCTGTCACTCCACCTATGCTATCCGTGATTCCAAAACCCGAATTTCAGACTTTAGATTACTGGGCACAAAGTCGCAAAGACGCGCTCAGGAAGTTCATCATCTCCGAAAACCCATTCATCCTCCCGCCAGCCCTCCGGATCCTCTGTCAAGGATATGCGAGACTCGGGAAAAAGCTCAATACTTACCGTCAAGCGGAGGAGCTGTCGCAAAAGTCCATGATTTGTCCCTACGACGTGAGTCACATGTTTGAGGAGCGTCTCTCTGATTTAGCGTTTGTCTTTTAGATCCAGAATTTCTTCGCCCTTCATCGTCAGTTGGATCGGGAGTGGAGGGCGAGCGAGGCGACGCCGAATGGGGAGGACTGCCCAAGATTGTTCATCAGTCGACCGGCGATGAGGAACGAGTATCTGAAGAGGAACGCCACCTTCATCTTCGATGTCAAGCGGATCTGGCGTGTCGATGAGGAGCCACACCCGGTTGAGTATGATGATCCCGTTGGACCCCCGTGGTACAACCAGCGAAGTCGATGCTGGCTCGATCGGAGAAGACATCAGCAGTTCGGGAGTGGGAGCTGGTTCAAGGAGACGCCGCTTCCTTTCAGCAACAATTATGATTGGAAGACTTGGACGGTGAGTATTTTGAGATTTTGGGTGTGGATTCTGAAATTCCACCTGTGGTAGCTGAGGTTCCATCTATGGGATCCGAGATTCCACCTATGGAATCTGATACTACGCGCCCGGATTCACACAGAGTCCACGAATCAACCTCTGGAATTTCCGATACCATCTATGAAATCGAAAGGTTCTGAACATCAGAATCGAAATAGGGAACTTGAAACTGGAAAAAAGATTCCAGATATGGAATTTGAGATTTTAGAACTGCAAACTCCCGCTATGGATTCTGAAACTAGCATTCCCCCCTTTGAAATTTGAGATACCACCTAGGGAATCTGAGATTCTGGACTTCAGATTCTAACTAGGGTATCTGAGACTCTGGGTCTACAGATTCTATATAAAGAATCCGAGATTTTGGAACTTCAAACTCCTGATATGGAATCTGAAATTAGCATTCCCCAGAAGTTTGAGATAACACTTATGGAATCTAAAGTTCTGGCCTTCAAATTACAGCCAGCTATGGAACTCTATGACAACAGTGTCCATTTTCAGCAACAAGAGCTCCTCGAATTTCTCAGCCAATTTCTGACCAAAGAGGCCTTGTATAAATTTCGCGTCTCCCCCATCCGACCAGCCGACCTCGAGATGTTCGACAGCAGCAACTCGAAGCTTTCCGACCTCTACAAGGTCTCAAAAGAGGAAGTGATTCAGATGAAGACCTTCCTGGCGGAGATGACCGCGTTCCAATTGGCTGCCGAGAGAGCCACCGAGGCAATAGATGCCATGACAATGGACCAAAATTGATCATTCTTAGTGATAATTGTACATTATGTAGTTGCTCAAGGTTTTTGACTTGTTTTTCTTTTGCTGGTTGTTCTTCTCGTTTCTGGGATCTCATCTGAATCTCATTCCTTTTCAAATGTATCGTGGTTGTTTCCTTGCTCCGTTGTTTTCACTTTTTTTCAATATCTTCGAGAAAATTCTCAATGTTTCTATTACTTGTTTTATGACATCTCGTTTTTCAAAAAATAATAAATTACTGGTTCCTTTTGATTTCAAAAGACGCATTTCTGGTGAGTGCTGGCGTCTTTCGCGTTTAGAGTTTCACAAAATCCATGGTCAAGAAGCAAGAAATGGAAACTCAATGTCGACTTGTATAATGGTTGTCACTGAAAGCTTTAATAAGATATGAATTTTACAATTCAATTCAACGCATAACTGATCTATGAAAATGTAGCACTCTTCATTGGAATCATGAAACAGGAAAACGTGTCCCAGAGTTTTCGGGGGAAAAAAATCACGATTTCATCTTGATCATTAAACTTACCCACTTCATCGCCCTCTAATTCACGGAAAATGATTTTCAATCCTAAGCCTTTCTAATCATGGCCTGACATTCTCCACGCCTAGCCTAACTTTCTGAAAACATTACCTAGCTTTTCGTAATTATGGTCTAACTTTCTCTAGCCTCTAGCCTAACTCTTCCTCTACTGCTTTCTCGTTTTTCGTTTCTCGTCAGGACACAAAAACAAGGAAAGCTCAATGATGACTTGGTTATCGCGGGAAACCTTTAAAAAGATATGAATGATGAAGTTATTTATGTAACACTTTTCATTAGAACCGTGACATTTAATAAGAGAGCGTAGAAACAGTGAAAACTTTCTCAGAATTTCCAAAAAAAAATCACATTTTCATCATGATCACTAAACTTACCCACTTCATCGCCCTCACATTTTCAATCATATGTTTTAACACAACTTTAACACAGGCAAAGCGCTGCGAATACGTTATGGATGAAACCAGGTTTTTGATCCATAACTGATCTGTTTGAACCCATTTCAGCCAAAAACGGATCTGTTATCGATCAAAAACCTAGTCCCCTCCATAACGTATCGGCAGCGCTTTACTTGTAAAGAAGGTGTGAATTCAACAGATCATCGCTCATCATTTCATCAATGATGAACACTCTTCAGTAGAATCAGGAAACAGTGAAAATTGTATTCGAATTTCCGAGAAAAGAATCACATTTTCATCATGATTACTAAACTTACCCACTTCATCACCCTCAGATTATCGGTAGCTTACAAGGGAACATTTTAAGTCTTGAAGCTAACTGGGTTAAGTGGACCAAAGGGGGTCATAGAAGGATATTTGGGCTATCCATACAAGTTTTCAAAACCTGCTTACGAGACCTCTGAGTAGCTGAAAATTAGGTCTGAAAATACCCTATTTTTAACACTGCATTTGCATTGTTTGACGTAAATTCACGCTCACGTTCATCCCTCGTTTATATTCGCCCCCGACCTCAGTTGAAAATTGTGTTCGAATGGCGCAGTGGTTGTGGGCGGGGGTGGTAGTCTGATGGTGGTGTGCTCGACTCCTTTATAGTGTTTTTTCTTTTGGTTTTCACTCGCTTTCTTTTTTTTCAGTTTTCGTCTCATTTTATGAAGAAATTCATTGATCAGCACACTTGAAGACTCCCTTGGCTAGAAAGCTGGCAGGGTTTTGATTCTTCCCATCCGAAAGATAATGATAGGATAGATTGATCGGTTGACAGATAAGTAGCATCAGTGGGATAATAAACTTCTGACAGGATAGACTTTTTCAATTGATACATAATCGCCGAGCGAGAACAAAGCTTGAAAGTATTAGAACCCTACAAGATTTTCAACCAACGGAGCCTTCAAGTGTGCTGATCAATGAATTTCTTCATAAAATGAGACGAAAACTGAAAAAAAAGAAAGCGAGTGAAAACCAAAAGAAAAAACACTATAAGGAAGTCGAGCATACCACCATCAGATTACCACCCCCGCCCACAGCCACTGCGCCATTCGAACACATTTTTCAACTGAGGTCGGGGGCGAATATAAACGAGTGATGAACGTGAGGGTGAATTTACGTCAAACAATGCAAATGCAGTGTTAAAAATAGGGTATTTTCAGACCTAATTTTCAGCTACTCAGAGGTCTCGTAAGCAGGTTTTGAAAACTGATTTGACTAGCCCAAATATCCTTCTATGACCCCCTTTGGTCCACTTAACCCAGTTAGCTTCAAGACTTAAAATGTTCCCTTGTTAGCATTGGTAACTATGGCCTAACATTCTCTAACCTAACTCCACCTCTACTATTTTTCAAGTTATCTAAGTTTCAATGATTTTACATCAGCTACATTGAACAGAGATTTCAATAAATCGCTGTATATTCGAATACTTATCTTGTTTCCAAAATTAGATTATGCAGTGTTGATGTTGATTAGGGGAGGGGAGTCGCCCAAGATTTTAAAGTTTTTTTGCAGTTAAAATTTCGCGGTTGTTCTTTTCGTTTCTGAGGTCTCATCTGAATCTCATTCCTTTTCGAATGTATCATGGCTTTTTCTTTGCTCCAATTTGCCGATCGTAAGATTTCAGTTGTTTTAAATATCTTCGAGAAAATTCTCAAGGTTTCTATAACTTGTTTTATGACATCTCGTTTTTTACTCAACGATCTTTGTGCCTTTTATTTCGTTAAACTTCACTTTACACACTTCGTTGGAATCATAAAACAGTAAAACTTGTCCCAGAGTTTTCAGGGGAAAAAATCCCGATTTCATTTTGATCATTAAACTTACCCACTTAATCGCCCTCTAATTCAATGCATAGTATTTTCAAAAAAGTAAGTCTTTCTAAACATGACCTTACATTCTCCACGCCAAGCCTAACTTTCCTACTAACTTTTCGTAACCATGGTCTAACTTTTTCAACTCTTCCTCTACTACTTTCTGGTTTCTTGATACAAAAACTTCAGGATACAAAAACAAGGGAAGCTCAATGTCGACATGGTTTTCGCTGGAAACTTTGACACGATATGAATGATAAAGTTTATAACTCACCAATGATGAAGTGAAACTTTTCTTTTTTTTTCGGTAAAAAAGTTTTCGGTAAAAAATCACATTTTCATCATGAGCATTAAACTTACCCACTTCATTGCCCTCACATTCACTGTCACTTGTGTTTTGTAACCACGGCCTAACCATCTCCCACCTAGCTTTTCCTCTACTATTCTTGTAAATTATCAAAGTATCGAAGACTGACTTTACATCAACTACATTGCACATAGCTTTCCGTAAATTGCTGTGTCTTCGAATACTTATCTCGCTTCAAAACTTTTTCCACAGGTGATTTTTTTCCTTAACCATTTTCAATTCTCTGAATTCCATGTTTTCTAGAAGATCCATATTCTTTACAAGTATTCGATAGATGCTTGGGCTGTAATGATAACAGATAAAGCAACACATACTCATGTAGAATTATGAAACAGTAAAAACTGTCAAGGGGGTTTCATTAAAAAAGCCAGTTTCACCACTAACACGAAATGTTTCCACTTCCTCATTCCTGCGGTAGAACTCCATTCTAGGCTTGAATAACTCAGGGTGTCAAACACTGAATCCGAATCAGCAAGAATGTCAAAAATCTTCTTATAGTTCTATTGACGCTGTCTGTTACTCTCTGAACTTCGATTCCATGGAAACTTCAAAAAAGTCTACGAAGACATCAGTTTTAAATCCGATCCTCACTCCCCAGTGATTCAAAATCAACTGGACGATGTATCACGAACAGAGTTCTACATAAACTGCTGGAATTCACTGCCAGCCATAACTTTCCCTGTGAAAATTTCATCTTGGCTGTTAAAAATTACCATTAAACTGGTGGATCTTAAGAAATTCCTTATATACACTTCAATTCAATCTTAGATGGTGGACGTCATTATTATCGGAAGTGGTTATTGTTGGATGTGATTTTTGGCGAATGTTATAATCGATGGATGTCATTATTGGTGGATGACATTATGGATGGATGTGATTATGAACCCAGAAGGGTTTCCGCTGTTCTTCGACTATGAATCTCCGGTGTTTATTTTTTGTATCATGTGTCAATGGTCAATGAATAAACCAAACTCAATGAAAAATTACTGATCAGTGAGGAAATTTTTAACTTTTCATCAGAATCATGAAACAGTGAAACTTGTCTTAAAATTTTCAGGAAGAAAATATTGTTTTTTGTTACAGTTCAAATTTCTCGATTCTAAGATCTCATCTGAATTTCATTCCTTCTCAAATGTATCATGGTTGTTTCTTTGCTCCACTTTGCCGATTGCGAGAAACCAGTTGTGTTTAATATCTTCGAGAAAATTCTCAATATTCATATAACTTGTTCATACCATCTCGTTTTGGGTGTTGTTGGATGTTATTATTGGCGGATGTTATCATCGATGCAAGTTGTTATGAACCCAGAAGGGTTTCCGCTGATCCTGGACTATGACTCTCCGGTGTTTATTTTTTGTTTCATGTGTCAGTGGCCTTGTGCTTTTCAATGAATAAATAAATCTTAACGATAGACTACTGATCAATGAGGAAATTTTTAACTTTTCATCAGAATCATGAAACAGTGAAACTTGTCTCAAAATTTTCAAGAATAGAATCACGTTTTCATCATGATCACTAAACTTACCCACTTCATCGCTCTCAGATGCACAGCCCTTGTCTTTTGTAACCGCGGCCTAACTACCTAACTTTTCCTCTACTATTCTTCAAATTATCAACGTTTCAAAGACTGATTTTACATCAGCTATATTGCACATTGTTTTTAATGATTCACTGGAACTTAGATTACTTATCTTGATTGAAAAAATTTGGTGTTACGTCATTTGAAATTTTTTCTTAACCGTTTTCAATTCTCTGAATCTCTTTTTTTCTAGAAATTCAATATTCTTTACAAGTATTCGATGGATTTTTCGGCTGTATGGCTATATCTGAAGTAAACTGATAACAAATAACGTAACAAATATTCATGAGAATCATGAAACAGTGAAAACTGTCCGGGAGTTTTCATTAAAAACTCACAGTTTCACCATTAAAAGGAAATGCTTCCACTTCATTGTCCTCATTTCTACGGAAATAATATACTCTTTCTCGGCTTGAATAACTCATTTTGAGGGTGTCAAAATTTGAATCCTAATCAGAATCGGAATCAGCAAGAAGGTCAAAATCTTCTTATGATTCCATTATATGCTATCATATCAATATTCGTTTGTGTTCCCAGTTATATGAAAGTCATAAAACGGTCGAAAATGTTTTCTAGAGAATCAACTTTTCGAAAAAACAACCATGATTATTCTTCCAATTTGTGTAAAATTTTCAGGAAAAAAATCACATTTTCATCATGATCACTAAACTTACCCACTTCATCGATGGGATATTCTTTCTCGTTTTAAATTTCTGAAAATTCTCGTTTTCAAAAAATTCAATATTTTTCACAACAATCCGATAGATATTTTGAAGTGTTAAAGCAAATTTTCTAATTATTGTCAAATATATTTTCCTCTAAAACACCCCCTATCCATTACCCTTAACTGTCTAAAGCTGCATGTCCTGATCGTTTTTAAGCCCTCCTCATATTAGGTACATCTCTTGCGGGATCGTCCTACTACCATTTATTTTTATTCTACTTACCATGTTCTATCCCCACTTGCCTTCCTGCCCAATTAAACTGTTTTCCCGATGAATAAAGATAATCAATCAAAAAGCAAATGAACTGATAACAAATAAAGCGACACATATTCATCAAAATCATAAAACAGAAAACACTGTCCCGGAATTTTCAATCGAAAATTCACAGTTTCACCACTAACACGAAATATTTCCACTTCATCGCCCTCACTCATCGGTGAAAAACTTTTTCTCGGCTTGAATAACTCATTTTGAGTGTCATAGTAGGTGTTCAAATCAGTATCCAAATCAGCAAGAACGTCAAAATCTTCATGTGATTCCATTCACTGAGCTTTGATTCCAGGGAGATTGGCTCCACCCATTTTCTTCAAAAACTTGAGAACAAGTTTTCAGAGAGACGATTTTTTTTTGGAAAAAAAATCTTACTGTTTTCCCAATATCGTAGACCAATTTTTTTTGACTATCAATTATTCCGATCAATATTCGTTTGTGTTCCCAGTTATGTATATGAAAATCATGAAACGGTCAACTTTCCGAAAAGAAAAACCATGGGTTCTCCTTGCAACTTGTTTACACATTATCTGTTTGCCAATCTGTGGCGTCCTTCATCACCGACACCCATTGCCAACCAACTGACCCCGGAGAGAGAAAAGAGAGAGAGAAAAGAGGGCCCCCGCTTCGTCCACCCTCCTGACAGATGGGGAGGACAGAAGAAAGACGACTGCTTGCAACGTGTTCTCTAACTGTCTTCCTCTCTTTTTCTCTTTCCTCTCCTTCCGTCCTCGCCTTCTCCCCCCATTTCCCTTCAATAGAACGTTTTTCTGATGTTTTCTTTCCTCGGCCTCTCTCCGTTTCGTTGGCAAACCGATACCTATTGATTGTTGAAATTGTTATCAAGAGCGACTAACAATACAATTTCACAAAACCGAAAAGAAAAAAAATCAGTTTCAAGAGGGAGTTGAACGTAGAAATATTTGTGGTGTGGTGCTTCTTTGGCTACTCTCTTGAGAAGTATTCTTGTTGTTTTTGGACTTTCGTAGTTTTTTTGGCAACGACCATGCTGAAATTTCACCAAACTCTACAGTTTCACTGGGTTCAAATCTAAATACTCATTCTGCCAGTTACTATTCTCAAATGCGTAAACCTTCGTAAAAATGTTTCTGGTTTTCTAGCTCTCTATGGTTCATGTCAGCCTACAATACACCTCTCCTTCATATATTATCCATTCGCCAACTTTTGAGCCTTCGTGCAACGACACTCCGGTACTCCGCAGTACAAAAACAGCGTTTTGACGCCACAAAATTTCGGTTTTTTTCGATTTCCAGGCATACGGAGTGAGAAAATGTATGTCTGAAAAATTGAAAAAATGGAATTTTCCTGTTGGACTACGGAATGTCAGAGTGTCGTTGCACATAGACTCAAAAGTTAGCGAATAGATAATACCAGAGAATGAAAAAGTTTCAGTTTCATCTACATGCTTTTCCTTCACTAGCTCTTTTCACCTTGATGTACACCCGCCTCCCTTCAATGTGCTTCAAATTTTCTATGCTTCTATTTTTTCAGATGGCCAATCTTCGAGCCCGCGCAGCACCTCAACCAAAAGCTCAGTCGGCTTCATCGGTAACCTTTTTTCTATTGTCATCATTTTTAGAAGAATGAAAAGAAACAAACTGAGTCATTGGAACAGTGACTATTCCGAAAGTTCCGAAACTACTGTTTCACATGATACAAATTTTTTGGAGTTTTCTTCATCGATATTGAGACGAATTCATGTAGCTGTTCAATAAGATACACAATGACTCATTGATAGTGCAAAATGGCCAACTATGAGCTGTACAAGAAGTTTGTTCCAATTACCAGATTTCGATAAAACTTGGCGAATGTATTAAACAACTCTAGATTATCATTTTTATAGTTGACAACATTTTTCAAAATTCCCATTCAAGTTAGTTATGTCGCGTTTAAGATAGTTGGCCCAAAAAAAGCTCGAAATTTGCTCTTACCAAGTTCGGATGTCGCGTGACTATACGCGACGTAACTCACTTTACAGCAATTTTCGTATTTTTCGTAAAAATTTTGGCCAACGATTTTAAACGCGACACAACTGACTTTTCAGAAAAAGGTGTTATCAACAAAAATGAAGATCTAGAGTTGCTTAATACACTCACCAAGGTTCATAAATATCGAATGATTGGAACATACATTTTCAATTGCTCAAAGTTGATCATTATGTCACTGAAAACGGTCAAATTGAATTTCTTATTGGTCTATACTACAAAAAGCATTAAGCAAGAAAGCAAAACGTTGTTGGAAATTCAGACCGATTTCTTCATTACCTGTAAAGCATCACATCTTCCCAATTCTTTTAGTGTTACAACTCTTAAGTTCTGAAAAAAAACTAAAATTATTCAGACCCGTACCACTCGCCCAGTCCCCAAGAAGAAGACAACGACGGCAAGGGCTCCAGCAAGCAGGGCAAATACAACGGTGAGCATAAAAAAAATCGATACCGTAGCTCAGTTGAACCTGCAGATCACTCTTCAGAATTTCATTAAAAATAAAAGTACTGTAACCGAAAAAGTATCCTAGAGAAAAACTAGATAGACTTTGTGAAACTGAAATTTTTCATGACCATTTTCGAATTCAAACTTGATCGTTTTTTTCCAGTCCCGTGGTCGTCCAGCAACCGGAAATGCTTCCGCCTCGGCTACTCGGCAATCTACGAGACGAGGAAACAGCAGGGTAAGGAAACATTTCTGTTTCTAGTAGAAGTTTTGATTTAAACTTGAAATTTACAGCCCAGTCAAAACTCAACCTTCGGCAGAACCCCCATCACTGTCGTCGGAGCACGGTCTTCGAGACGAGTTGTGAGTTTTGAAAATTATCTTTCCAATCCTCTATTACTTTCCAGGGACGCCCCAAAGCAGTCAAAATGCCTCTGGCCGAAGCAGAGGTCATTTTCATGAGGATATTCCAGCGAGATCGAGACTTCAAGAATTATCTTGAGTTGAGATCGCAAGTACATTGGTCGTACATGGAAGTAAGTCGAAAGGTGGATTCTCAGATAGGATCAATTTTGAATTTCAGATCAAAGAATGGTTCGACCGAAACAGAGCAGCCGGTACGTCGAGTGCGCCGCCTGGAAATCTTGAGGTGAGTTTTTTTGATTTAAAGGACACTCTAAACTATGTATTCTAGACCTTTGATAGACAATTCAGTACTTACTGGAATATTCTAGAATTTCACCCATATTTCCTCTCAAATCACTCTCAAAAATCTTCAGGCCCCGGCTCCAGAAGACATTGAACATGAGCAAGAGCAAGTTGAGGAAGACCAACACAATCCTGAGCGAGATGAGCAAAACGAGGAAGACATCATGGATCATGATGGAGCAAATGAGCCAGAGCAGATTCCGGAAGTTGCTCCATCAGCAGTCGTAGCACCAGATGCCGCTCCAGAAGCCGTCGATGCTCCTGCACCAGCCAACGATGCTCCCAGAGTCCCCGCAAACGTCGACGAAGCCGGAGGACCGATTCCAGGAGGCGTTGCCCCACAAGAGGCTGCTCCAGGAGCCGGAGCTCCAGTTGCTCCCAGAATCCCTGGACCTTCTGGAGTCCAGGCTCCACCAGCGATGGCTCAAGCTCCTGGAGCTCAAACTGGCCCCGCCCCTCACTTCCAGCTTCGAACTCCCAAAGCAGAAGCCGTCGATCCAAATGCCCCATCCACCTCCGCCGCTCCTCTTCAAATTGCTGAAATCAAGCCGGAGATGCCACAGCCCGCAACGGTTCCCTGGGTTAAGGAAGCCATTCATATGATCATTCCGGCGGATCGTGCTCGTCAACTCGGAGAGGATCCAGAAGATCTTGTGGGATTCCCTGAGATCGACCACGGCTACAAATCCATCCTCAAGATCTTCAGAGTCAAGATTAATAAGGATCTGGAGGAAGTCATTCTCCCTTTCAACTTCGCAGTGGACTACACGAGCTGGACGGTAAGTGGATTTTTGGAATCTTTGACACGCAAAAAATCGGTTTCAGAAAAAGGAATTCTGCCAGTTCCTGATCCAGTTCGTGGCGGAGGAGAAGGTGAAAGGGATCTACAGATTCCTCAATATCCAGCACATAAAGGAGGTGGACATGTGGAATAAAAGACGGCTCGATTTGGTGAGAAAGGTCAATAGGGAAATTCCTGAGGAGCAGAAGATCACGGAGGCGGAGTTTTTGGAGATTGGGAAGCAGGTTAAGAAGATCAGAGACTTCAACGAAAAGTTCGAGTGAGCTCATTTCAAGAGTATCTTGAAAACCGGCTTGTTACCCCATTCTAGCTTTTACTGCTTCAGTGTCCCATCTTATACCTCAGTTTTTTCTCGGGCCCAATTATTGACTAATCTTCTGTTGCTTCATTTCGTAAGAACTCTTCTTTTATAGTTCAAGCTCTCAGACTCATTATCCAGATTTCCCTTGTTCCGATGCTCTTTTTCTCCCCTTCGCCATGCCTCAATTTCCACAGTTTGACCCTTCGCCCTTGATCCACCCTTCATCCTTTTTTTTGCTCTTTCTTCCCCCGATTTCCATGTCTCAAAAAACCCTTCCTTGGAACTTCAATCCCATTCCAAAAGTTCACAATCAGTATGAACGAGCTCGAATTCAGAGCATCTCAAAACCTGCTCTTGGAGCTCCTACCCCATTCTAGCTTTTACTGCTTCAGTGTCCCATCTTATACCTCAGCTTTCCCTTGAACCTAATCATCTTTTTTTTCATACTCAAGCTCCTAAACTATTCCAGACCTTTGTCAAGACTTCCCTTTTTCCGATGCTCTGTTTCCCCCCTTCGCCATGCCTCAATTTCCACAATTTGACCCTTCGCCCATTATTTGTCCATTATCCTTTTTTTTTTGCTCTTTCTTCCCCCGATTTCCATTTCTCAAAAAACCCTTCCTCGGAACTTCAATCCTATCCGAAAAGTTCATATGTCATTGAAATGTTAACTGTTTCCTAATATTCACAATTTGACCATCGCATTTTTTTTTGAATTATCCGAATCCTATGTGTCAGTTTTCAAAGTTCAGTTTTTGGGTTCTGGTTTTCGAATAAAGTTATATGGTACTTCAGTCGTGGACTCTAATCAGGTTTTTCAGGTTTTTGATCTGTTGAAAATAAAGAAGTCATAAATTGACAGTTTCAAAAAGTCAAGATTGAATACATAGACTTAAACCCTACAATTTGCTAGTATTCGATTTTATCATATTCAGCAAACACTTAACTTCGCTCTATTCAAAATGAGCTCGAACGTGGATTTTCAATATTTTCTTGTCATTTTCATCAAAATAAACAAAAGCATGACCCCATTCCGTCAGAGTTCGTTTTCAGTGTCTCAAAGCATCAAATTTGAAGAATAAATAAACTTTTGAAAGCAGGGAAAGAAATTAAATTTTTGCTGGTCTCAAACAGTTTATTTTCGAAGTGGTTTGGTTTCTGGCTTGATCGGCTCTCGTTTTCAGAAACAAGCTCGTTGATTCCCAAAGTTTGACTGTAACGAAGACAAACTAAACTTCGCAGAAACATATAAACATTTGGAAGCAGAAAAAGTTCGCTTTTTTCAAAATTGGAATTGAATTTTTTTCGGTTTCAAGAGGCTTACTTGTTCCAACGCTTTTGCGGCATTGTGATGCAACATCCGTCGGTATGGAGCAATTGAAAAATGGATGAAAAATCTTTGGTCAAGCTAAATTTTTAGTTAGAATATTGAAACCTTTCAAGCCTTTAAAAAGAAAACGGCAAAATCTACGATATTTTCTTTGAGCTCATTTGATGAGAAGTATGAGTGAGTTCCCTTTAAAAGCATCTCAAAATCTGCTCATGGAGCACCTTCCCCATTCTAGCTTCGACTGTTTCAGTGTCCTATCTTATACCTTAGCTTTTGCTCGAACTCAATAAATTACATTTAGATGTGAACTCTTTGTTTTCTATGGTTCAAGCTCTCAGATTTATTGTTAAGACTTTCGTTTTTCCGATGCTCTGTTCTTCCCCTTCGCCATGTTTCAATCCGTTTTAATGAACCTGGCGCACTTGATTTACCCATTATCCTTTTTTTTTTGTTCTTTCTTCCCCGATTTCCATTTCTCAAACCCTTCGATTGGAACTTGATTCCCATTCCAAAAGTTCATATGTCATTGAAATGTTAACTGTTTCCTAATATTCTGAAATCAAGCGTCGCTTTTTTTGGAGTTCTCCGATCCTTTCAATACATTAGTGTCAGCTTTCAAAGTTCTTGTTTTTTGGTTCTGGTTGGAATAAAGTTATCTGGTGCTCCAAAATTCTCTCGTTGACTCTAATCGGGGTTTTCAGGTTTTTGCTCTTTGGAAAAAAAACACAGAAATCAGAAAATCGGCACTTTCAAAAAGTCAAGAATATGTAAATAGACTTGAACCCTACAATTTGTTAGTGATCGATATTACGATTCTTTTTTTGTTGCAAATTCTTTACTTCGCTCTATTCAAAATGAGCTCGATCGTGAATTTTCAATATTTTCTTGTCATTTTCATCAAAATGAATATGAGCACTACCCCATTCTGTTAATTCACAATTTCAGTATCTCAAAACATCAAATTTGAAGAATATACAAACTTTTGGAAACCGGAAAGGAGTCCACCTTTTCGGTTTTAAATTTGTAGTTTATTTTCAAGAGGTTTGGATCATGTTTACCACAAACTTTCTATTTAAGCGCAAACACTATGCTGAGTTACGAACAAAACTACGCAGAAACATATACATTTTTGGAAGCAGAAAAAATCGCACTTTTCAAAGTTGGAACTGTATTTTTTTCGGTTTCAAGAGGCTTACTCCTTACAACGCTTTTGCGGTATTGTGATCTAACATGTTTCGTTATGAGGCAATTGAAAAAAAAAACAGAAAAAAGGGATGAAAAACCGCAGGTCAAGCTACGTTTTTTGTTAGAAGATTGAAACCATTCAAACCATTGTAGGCAAAAGTCAAAATTCTTATTGTAACTCTATGCGTTTTTCAGATCTAACTACGACGTTTGCATTTTACAACATCCCTTGTCATTTTTATCATAACGAGCATGAAACATACCCAATGTGCAGTTTCCAACTATACAACAACTTCAAAAATGTTCAATCTTAGTCATGCTTGGGCTCATTTTGAGTGCTTCGAGACGTCAAACATAAAAAATTTAGATTTGACTATTAGCCGGCCAAAACAATATGTTAACTGTTTCCTATTATTCTGAATTCGACCATTGCATTTTCTTTGGAATTCTCCGATCGTGTCTTGAGGTGTGTGTCAGTTTTCAAAGTTTTTGTTTTGGGTTCTGGTTTGAAATAAAGTCATCTAATGCTCCAAAATTCTCTCGTTGACTCTTATCGAGGTTTTCAGGTTTTTGCTCTTTTGAAAAAAAACAATGAAATCAGAAAATCGACATTTTCAAAATTGAATGAACTTGAGCCCCACAATTTGCTAGTAGTCGATCTTACGATTTTCAGCAAACACTTAACTTCGCTCTATACAAAATGAGCTCGAACGTGGATTTTCAATATTTGCGTGTCATTTCAATTAAAATGAACTTAAACACGACCACTTTGGTCAATTTACAATTTCAGGGTTTCAAAACATCAAGTTTAAAGAATGTATAGTTTTGTAAACCGGAAAGAAATTTCCTTTTTTCGGTTTCAAAGAGCTTATTTTCGAAGAGGTTTAGTTTCTGGTTTGATTCGGCGTCTCTTTCACGATTTCAGAAACAAACACGTTCATTTTCAGAACTTTGTTGCAACCTAGTGCCAGCGCGCGTTGAAGACAAACCAAACATTGTATGAGTACCCAGAAATATATAAACTTTTGGAAGCAGGGGAAAAAATGCATTTTTCAAAATTGGAACTGAGCTCTTTCCGGTTTCAAGAGGTTCACTTTTTCTAACTCTTTTATTGCATTGTGATGATATGTCAGTAAACGTCTCTCCACCGAACTAGCACCTTAAATACCATGCGCCTTTGAAGAAGCTCCACTTTTTTCGATTTTTTATGATTTGTGTCGTTCGGCTTTGTTCGGAATAATGTATTTTTTCTAAAATGATGGGACAGCTTCGACATGAGAGCGTCTTGAATAGGCTAGTTTGGTGGGGCACAACCACACTTTTCTCGATTCGCCTAATACGTATATTTTTGCACTTTTCAAATTCCCTTGTTGTCTCATTCAAAACGAGCACGAAAAAGAGCCAAAAATCAATTTCAATCTATACCATAAAACTACAAAAATGTCCAGCCTTAGCCATGTTTGGGCTCAGATCGAAATGAAACTCAAAAACCGAACATATTCCCTCCTTATGTCCAATATTGGAATTCCCTATAAGCTACGGTTCAGAACTGTCCAAAACGGTAATAATTTTTTGTGCATTTCGGTGCAAAACGGTCGAAATTTAGAAGTTGAAAAAGTGTGTTAATCTTTTCCAATTTTTCTGAAAATTGCTGGACGTATCAAGCAACCTTAGATCTTCATTTTTGTGGTTGACAACTTTTTCCAAAAATCACAATCGAGTTAGTTATGATGCGATAAAGATAATAGGTCCAAAAATTTGAAATCTGCACTGAAAAATAATCGAATTTTGGAGACATCATAACTAACCCCATTATTACTTTCGAGAAAAGTTTCCAACTACAAAAATAAAGGTTTAAATTTGTTCAATACATTCGCCAAGTTTTATCGAAGTCGGCGGATTGCAACATACTTATCCAAATGCTCAAAGTTGACCATTTTGCACTGAAAGTCACCAAAATCAAGGCCAGCACTGTATATTGAAAGATCGCACATTTATCACAATTACAAATCAGTGAAAATCAACAATATTTGAGAGCATCAAACTCCAAATCCATCGGAAATCCATTCTGCACATGAACCGATACGTAGTACCAATCCAGTGCAGCACTTCCAGCCTTATACAGATCGACAACTCTTCCAATGGTACAAGAAGAAGTCGGGTAGAGTTTACGAGCCACATAATCCGAGAAGAGGCTCTTGAATCTCCGGTAGATCAAGGGGTTGGTGAAAACGTCGCGTTGTTCTTGCTCGGTGAGCATCCCAGTCTCCGGCATGCTATTGATGAAGTCGATGGCATTGGCCTGCAAATTGAGTGTCTCGAAACAATAGTACTTCTGGAACTTACATTGATGAAGCAGTGAAAAGCGTCTCCATAAACTTTTTCGCCAGCGAAATCGACTGTATCCAAAGTGAACAGTAAGAATTTGGTATGCTTGCATTCCAAATCTCGTCCCAAACATTCTGTGACATTTTGCAAGATCTGAAGCCCTTTTCTCATGAAGCCAATGTTATAGAAAATCGATGGGTCGTAGGTGGAGGCCACGTGATTGATGAGGACCTGGAGAAAGCTGGTAGATCAAAAATTTCAGGGTAGATCAAAAAAAAGTCCAACCTTATGAGGCTCCACACACTCGAGCAACTTGGAGTGCTCTTCCAGACATGCTATCCCTTCATCGATAGACATGTCGTTGAGAAACTGGATGACATCCACATCGCCGGCCGAGGTGTACAGAAAACAGGCGAAAAGTGGGACTAGAAATCTGAACATGGTGACAGAAGTGACGAATGTGTACTGTTTCAGAAACAGTTTTATAGCCAAGCATGTTGAAAAATGGACTGTGAATCACGCGGAAAGAAAAACATTTGTACATCATAGATCTTCAAAACATTGCTATTTCGGTTTCAGATCGGTTTCAAGAGGGGAAGAAAACAGTAAAGATAGTGATGAAAACCTTGTAGCCATAACCTAATCTTGAGATAATGATTTCCAGCCTGACCAATCTAGTAAGACAGTCAAAATGAGCCCAAACATGACAAGATTTTGTCATTGTTGAAACTTGGAGCACGAACCTCTAAAATCTATCGTAACTCTGCTCAACTTGCGGATCTAACCTAGAAATTTTGATTCCCGAGGTCACCGCGTCACCACAGTCAAAATGAGCTTAAACATGACTAGTCTCGGTCAGTTTATATATTTGAGGTCTACTAGCCGAAATGGGTCATGTTTAGACTCGTTCTGATTGGCTTGACAAGGAGAGCTCAAAAATGCTAGAATCCTAGTCAGATCTGCAAATTGAGCCAAGTTACAGATAACAAAAATTTGACACACGTTCAAAACTGTAAAGATTCTCTCCTTAACTTTTACTTTTTCGATTAACCAAACCACGCATTCTCCACTTCATTGAGCTCGGTAACATTGCCTACATGACAAAAATACTTCAGGTTTCGAAAAATGTCACAGTATTTTTGGGACGAGATTTGAAATGTAAGCGAACGAGATTCTTACCGTTCACTTTGAATACAGCTGATTTCGCTAGGGAGAAAGTTTATGGAGACGCTTTTCACTGTTTCATCAATGT
This sequence comes from Caenorhabditis sp. 40 LS-2015, assembly GCA_900536305.3. NCBI lineage: Eukaryota > Metazoa > Nematoda > Chromadorea > Rhabditida > Rhabditidae > Caenorhabditis > Caenorhabditis tribulationis. The sequence goes on along the minus strand of LR544770.1, from coordinate 194,805 downwards.
GAGTTCAACTCAAACCATGAACTTCAAATTCACTGTGTTTAGGACAAGACCTTTGAGATCATGCGGGAAACCAGCTGCTCACCGAGCAAGAACAACGCGACGTTTTCACCAACCCTTTAATCTATCGGAGATTCAAGAGCCTCTTCTTGCAGTATGTGGCTGGTAAACTCTACCCGACTCCTTCTTGTACCATTGGAAGAGTTGTCGATCTGTATGAGGCTGGAAGTGCCGCAATGGATTGGTACTACTTATCTGTTCATCTGCAGAATGGATATCCGATGGATTTGGAGTTTGCTGCTCTTCAATTCTGTGATAATTGATTTCTAAATTCGGTAAAGTTTAACTCCATATGCAATTCTAACCTTGAAAGATTGATTTCTCAGTTATTTTCCAGCGAACAAGAGCGTAAAAAACTACTGAAACCGCATCTAGACAGTCAAATAGAGAATTGAAACAGTCAAAATGGATCTGAACGTGATTCGATTCGGTCTCTTTTGAAACATGTGGTTCCTCCGAATAATTGGATATCTGAATTTTTCAAATGTCTCTGGGATCTCAACCTGTAGATCGTACTGTCAAAATAATGCTGATGTGACTTTGGTGTTTGCCCGCGGCCTGCGATGAAAAAAAACGAAATGAATTCCAGTGGCGACCGCGAAATGAGATTTTAACAACCGAAAGCGCACAAAACAAGGGAATATTGATGAAAATGTGTGAAGAATCATAATATCTCATATTCCCATCGATATTTTCTCGTTTCGTCCAGTTTCAGCAGAAAAGAATCAATTTTTTTTTTGTCACCACTGGAATTTATTAGGTTGGTCCATAAGTTTCTTTCGATTTTCGATGAAAACTTTCAAACTCATTAACTCAAAAACAAGAACAGTCAAGTTTTTCATTTTTGTACATTACTATTGTGGACTTACTGGCCAGCTATAGCCAAAGTATGAGAATGATCTAACGTGAACTGATTGAGATACAGTCCTCCGAAGATGCTCAACCAGATTTTGTCGCAGGCTAGAAAACTCAACATTTCCGCTCTCTTTGGCACTGGCCAGACACGATTTTTTCTGAATTGGTAGCAGCGTTAATATCCATGAATTCAAATATAAGGCCAATACTAGAAGTCTTACATACGATTTGCTAGAACTACTTCAAGTTTCGACCATGGTGGAACTCAGTGTGGCTGACACACTTTCATACGTATCTCGCCGAGACAGAAGCCTAGTGAAACGAAGTTTGGTGAAAATGTTACTCTGTTGTGAAAGTTTGTTATACCAAAGTTTCACTTGGATGGACATTCTCTGAACCGTATTACAAGGTTTTGAATGCAAAAATGGATGGTTTCGCTTTTTTGCCACATTTCTCGAAATCGCGGTTATCGCTGAGCTGTGCATTCAACCTATTTGTGAAGCAGACACTACTCAAACATATTCTGCAAAAAGATTTCTTGAACCGTGATTAGACACAGAGATACAAGGGGCGATCGAGCAATTTTTTCGGTGACGAAAAAAAATCTAGGCCAATGTGGTCCACGTTCTTTGACAGAGGTCCACAAGATAACCAATTGATGACAACTTTTGATAAGTTAGTTGATATAATGTGGACAGCTGATAATCCTATGGAAACTACGATCAGTCATTTTGGTCTCTCAGCAGTTGAGAAAAAGATAGTCAAACAAGGAAACCGAGAAATTTTGACTGATTTTATTTTGATTGAAATCTCAGGGGGTAAGTTGGAACGTATGAAAGTGCTAGTTGTTTTGAAACAACACACAATTCATAATAACTAGAGATAATTTTTCATTGTATTCCTGATGCTCATCTTCGGGAGAGGAATAAACATGTGAAGCTGACTCAAAACGCCGAAAAGTCAAGTGCAGTTTTTGGATACCTTCACTAGTCCAAAATATAGCGAGCAACATAGGCTTGTTATTTTTGAAAAGCTATTGAGTTGGTCTATGATCATGCAAAAAATTAAGAAGGTTGTGCATTTCCTGGCTGACTTACAAAAGTCTGAACTTGATGCATCATTTTCGAAAGAAACTTATGGACCAACCTAATATTTCGTTTAGGGGTCGGGGCTTAACTATGAACGCGGGGAGCGAGGTCCGCAAACACCCCTGAGCATTATTTTGACAATTGTTCAGAACAATTAAAAAGCTATTACCTTCTTACTTAGAACTATCATTTTCTGACCGCGTTGAAACAGTGAGTCTGAACATGAATACATTCGGTCATTTTCGAGACTTGTGATTCCCCCGCTTAATTGAAACTACGAAACTCCCAAATGTCTTCATGGTCACTCAGCTCAACCTGTATATCTCTCCTTGTTATATTATTTTCTTACTCACTAGGGACTGGTTCACACATAGGATGGAGTTAGAGAATGTGGCCTATATCATTCGAAAACTTAAAAAATTTCCAATCTATTCATTCATTCAGTTTTTGCGGCGGACTCCGCATTCTCGAGAAAATTGAGCTAGAAGCCCAAAAAACCAGTTGATTTGTACTGAAAATTACACGTAAATTTTTCAAAAGTAATCTGTGCGTAATTTTCAGCACAAATCAACTGGTTTTTTGGACTTCTAACTCAATTTTCTCGAGAATGCAGAGTCCGCCGCAAAAACAGAATACAGGAATGGATTGGAAATTTTCTAAGCTATCGAATGGTATAGGGCACATCCTATAACTCCAACCTGAGTGTAAAACCTTCCCTAGTCAGAACTATCATTTTCTTACCGCGTGGAAACAGTAAAAATGAATCTGAACGTGATTAGATTCGGTCACTTTTGAAACGTGTGGTTCCTCCAAAAAACTTTAACTTGGAAACTTCCAAATGACTCTATGATTACTCTGCTCATCCTGAAAATCCAAAGAAAGAACAATAATTTTCTTACTTGGGACTATCATTTTCTTACCGCGTGGAAACAGTCAAAATGAGTCTGAACATTCGGTCAATTACTATAGAATCTGATGTCGGGGACTCTTATCAGAAGTGGAGCCATGTTCGGGCTCGTTTTGATCACCACAAATTCAAAAATTGAGCATTCAAAATTCAAGCAACGGGAGTGACACTAATGAAACCAGGAACCAACTCTATCCTAAAATCTACTCCTCGAAACAGAGAAAAAATGCAAATTTTTGCCAGTTTCCAAAAGTGCATATATTTTTCTGCGTACTTGTTTTCCATAATCCGTTTCGATCATATCGTCGGCGCCACTTTTCGCACCCTCTCCCTTCATTTCGCATCTATCTCTATTCCTGCTAAATACACTGTCCAAAAATGATTGATCGCTCAATTCGCGGCAGTTTCTTTTTTTGTCATCTAAAGTTCCCTTTTTTTCACTTCCCCGCCTCTGCGTCTCTCGTTTCTCTCCTAATACACAGAGAGCTTAATTCGCAGCGATAAGAAAATAATACGGACTTTACTTGACGGTTCTACTCGTCCCCCCTATAACCGATAAGATAAGAAGGTGAAGACGAAGACATTCTGAGAGAGTCTGTGAAATCAAGAGACGCAGAGAGTTAGAGAAACTGAAAACGTGATTTGGTTTTTGAGATAGTGAATTGGGTAGAGGTGATTATTCCAGGTTTTTCTGATTGTTGTAGTTGGAATTTGAGCGAAATGAAAACCTTTGGATACTAATGGAAAATTCTAGAATCGTCCATATTTCAAACAGTATTGGCACGGGAAATTTGTCTTGGCGGCTAGTCAAAATCCATTTTTTCCTGCTTCAAAACTTTCACATGTTTGATGTATCTTATTGTTTCCTATTCAGCATTCGTTCTCTTTTTTGTTTTCCTTTTCCTTCTATCTAGAATTTTCCATTTTTAAAATCATGGCCTAGAATCCGACACCCCGGATTCTAGGCCAGCTCTGTGTCTCTCTTCATCTTGTTCTCTGTTTCAAGACCCCTTGATTCTCGATTGTTTTCAGTTGTTTGCTAGTTACACGTGAGGTCTCCTTTCTTCTAGAATCTTCCAATTTTCAAAATCCATAAATCATTTCTTGAACTTTGAGACTGTGACCCCATTTTTTTGTTCCTATCTATCACCCCAACACCTCTCAATTTTCAAATCACGTGGTCATTCAGTCAGATAGTCTATCGATGTCAATTTGGCATGCATGACTGCTCACTCTCTTCTCGCTCACCTGAATGCATATTTTCTCTCTCTTTTTTTTTTGGGTGGGAATTTAGTATTGTATTTTTGGAACAATTACTTTCAATGTACTGTTTCCAAACTGTCATAAGTGATCTTATGGAGATTTTGAAACAATGAGTCTGTAAACAAGAATTCTAGTGGCATTCCGATAAAATTTTTTGTTGGCGTTGCTAGATCGAATCAAAGTAGTTTTTTGATCTACCAGTATTGAAAAACAAGCGCGCGAATCGGGAAATATTCCGTTCGTGTGGCCGACTGTCTTGTATTGTCTCTTGAATAATTTTTTCTACTGCACCGTTTTTTTTTCCTATTTGGGGACCACCCGTGATCACCCGAGCGTTCTAATGTCCCACTTTCAAATGATCTGATTTCTGTAGCATTGCGATAGCTACAATAACCAAAACTTTCGAAAATCGCCAGTGTTAGAGGTGAAGAGGATCCTATTATGACATCTGCACAATTACAGAAGATGTTGTTTAGAAATTGAGGTTCTAGAACATTCCAGAGAAGTTAAGAACGTTCGAGAATTCTCCGGAATATCATCGTAAAACTAGAAAGATTCATAAGTATTACGACAGAAATTCAAAAGTTTCAGTATTACCTTACTAGGGAGTCACTCGGACATAGGTTGGAGTTACGTGATGAGACATATACCATCGGAAAGCCCATGAAATTTCAAACCCATTCATGAAATCTGTTTTTGCGAAACAGTGCGCGTTTTCGAGAAATTCGGGTCGAAACTAGTAAATTTGCACTGAAAATCACGCATAAACTCATTTTAAAAAGGAACGTGTGAATTTCAGTGCAAATTTACTACTTTTTATTACTTGCAACCCAAATTTCTCGAAAACGCGCAGTGTTTCGCAAAAACAGATTTCATGAATGGGTTTGAAATTTCATGAGCTTTCCGATGGTATATGTCTCATCACGTAACTCCAACCTATGTCCGAGTGACTCCCTAGTTAGCGAAGCGCTGGCCGCCTGGTTGATACTAATGTAGCCTAAGGCTGATAAAATAAAAGACTAATTGAAAGCTCTCATTAAGTGTTTTTATGAACACCTTGAAACATTTTCCGTTTTTTTGAAAACCTTCACGGATTGGTTAAGTGAACATGTGAAACCGTTCGTAAACTCGATGAAACCGAGTTTTTTTCACCAAAATTTTTACGAAAAGTTTCCTGACTCATGATCATGACTTACTCTGAATCTAGAAGCCGTGATACTGGATACAAAAACTATGGAGTTGACTTGTAGTAACAATAGTTTTACAAGGAAATGTATGTCCTAGTGTTTGTATTGGGAACCATTGGAAGGGCATGTTTCGACGAATGTACCTTAAAAAAAGGTTCCAAACAAAATTGACGTCTTCTGAATAGAAGAGATTTTGGAATTTTAATTGGTCTCTAAGTATCTTGAAAAAGTGTTTTCCTGAGACCATATTTATTTTGTTTTCTGCAATTTGCTTCGTTTGCGCATTGTTTCAAACCTTCCATAAGTTATCTTATGGGAACTTTGAAACAATGAGTTTTTTTTACTCTTTTGTGGTGTTTCCAAAATAAAAACTCTTACACGGTCAGATAAATGAGGATGTCTAACCTTTCTTTAGACTCGATGAATCAGTTTTGTTTACCGATCCGACTGACTTTTACATAACTTATTTTTTGAAGGTTTCATGATTATGAGCGAACTTTTCAATATTTCCTGTTTATAAAACCAGTACCAAGTTCACCCAGGAGGACTTTTCATGAACACTTTGAAACATATATTTTTCGTTTTTTTTGCCATTTCATCGACATTTCTTATTCGATGGTAGAGATGAGAAAGCAATTATATGTGTTTTTCGAGAGTACATCTGCCAGAAAACCTAATTTTGTCAAGTTGTCGTTTCAACTTCAAAGTGTGACTTCATTGTAAATATGAAACGGGAAAAAATGTGTATAGATTATCAGCTAAAACGACTTACGGCGTCTAGATCCGGCAGTCTATAGATGCCAATTTGGCATGCATGACTGCTTCACCTGTATCTACACATACTCTTATCGTTTATTTGTGACTTTTCGATAGGGATCTCATGATGATCGTAAGTAAAACCACTGTTTCAAAACTGAGGTAAGAAATTTCATGGGGACTTATAAACAATTGGCAATTTTTTGAGGGAACAATAAGACTGCGAACAAGGGTCGCAGTCCGATATCAATTGGTGAAAGTTTGGGAAGTGGTGGACAGTTTCTAGAAAAGCATTTGATAGTGGCCACACTGTTTCGAAACTGCCATAAATCTTCTCATGGACAATCTTACTTATATATAATTTGCTAAGGGGCTTGTCCATCAGTGACTTGGTCAGGATGTCCGCTTTTGTTTTCCACAAAGAAAGTTAAAGAAATTGACAGCGCACAAAATTGAACCCGCGACCTGCGCTTAACAGACCAGCGCGTATCCAACTGATCCACACGGACAACTCGGAAACGAGGGCACTTTGGCGTATAAGAAATTGAGACTTTTAGGACTTGGAAGTGAACGCGCCAGAGGCGCGCAGCGACGCTGGTCTGAAATAATAAACACATCAGCTCAGCAGTAAAAGTTATTGGATAAACCAACATGTCTAACTTCTTGTAAACTTGATGAAGCAGAAATTTTTTTTTTTCTCAAAAAATTTCCGATTCATGCTCATTTTTTATCTTGAGTCTAGTGTCTCTTGTGGGGTTACTATGAGAAACAGCGACAATTCAGAAGAGTGATCTCATTCACACAGTGCACGTTTCTTCAACTTTTTGGATCACGACTTTTCTCCTTTTTTTCTGTTTTTATTCAGAATTCAGAATGGACACACCTGAGAAAACTGTTATTGAACGAAATGAACAACGTTTTTGTGTTGTTGGAATCATTCATGATGCGCACTATTATTGCATAGTTGGAACAGGGATAACTTCTTATCAAAAAAGGGTTTTCATTTATCTTGTTTGAGACTTTTCGATTTGCATTATTTCCTGGCTTTCTTCAAATTTAAACTTAAGGTTCTTGAGAACCATTCACTCTGAGTGATCAGCTTTTCGACCAAACAGATTGTTTCCAATATTCAATACCGATTTTTTGAAGTAGTGGAAACAGTGATTATTCTTTGTTGGAACTCATTATTCAACCGTTTCTAGCGGGCAAAATTAGACAGCTGGACCATATAGAACTGAAATGGTACGTCTGCTACAACAGCTGTGGACAAAACCGAAAATTTTGTGAATTTCGATATTTCAGCATTGCAACATTGAAAAATCTGAAACAGTCGACATCTAGATATTTTTGTGAATTTTTTTCACTATTTCTTGATTTTCATATGTGATCATGTTGGTATGAAACTTTTGGTGGGCATAGCCTCTGACGTACACCAGTAAGTTCACAATTTTTTCCGATTTAATGTTTCCATTAACTGACGCTCATCTTATAAGCTCCATTCTATTGAACGTTTGTATTTTTCATACTTCCTTCATCAAATTTTCCTGTTCCTCAAACGCTTTTTCTATCTGAACTGTTGTACGTTTCCAGTTTGTTAATCGGATATATTTAGAGCCAAAAATGAAGGAGGTCACCAATATCGGTTTCTATGACTCCACGAACCTCGTGTTCTATGTCAATGGAAAACGAGTTGAGGAGAAGGATGTGGACCCGAAAATGACACTGGCCGCCTATTTGAGAGATAAATGTGAGTTGATTTCACACGCCCCTTTTCGCAATTCGCCGCACAATTTTCGCCACAGGCTTGCGAAAGTGGGCGGAGCTTGAGTATAAAGTTGAATTTTCCAAATTTAGTGAAACTAACGGGAACTAAAATCGGATGCAATGAGGGTGGATGTGGAGCGTGCACGATTATGGTCAGTCATGTGGAGGATGGAGAGATCAAGTGAGTTTTTGGGGGGAGATTCTAAAAGATCCTCTAGCAATGTAGAAAATTCCAATGCATTCAAAACCTTAACTTGAAACAGCAAAAAAAATTTAAAAACTCCAAAAACTCTCGACCCAATGCTTTTCAGACACTTCTCCGCCAACTCGTGTCTCATGCCAATCTGTGGTGTGTTTGGAAAAGCCGTGACTACTGTAGAAGGGATTGGAAGTGCAGCCAAGAATCGACTTCATCCCGTGCAGGAGAGATTGGCGAAGTAAGTTTTATAAAATGGGCGGAGCTAGAGTAGAAATATTCTAGAGGCCTTCTATACTGTGTTGATCTTGGAACAATTAAAACAGATAGGGTTTTCCAAAAGTTGAAGATGAAACAGCAAATATTTTCAGTTTCACAGTGTCTAGATTTGGTTCCTTTCACTACAGGAACTAGTTACAAGTCTTAATAATTCGAAAAATGAGCAATGTTTCAGAGCTCACGGCTCTCAATGCGGCTATTGCACGCCTGGATTCGTGATGGCCATGTACGCTCTATTGAGAAACAACCCGAATCCCACTGTGGCCGACATCAACCTGGGTCTTCAGGGTAACCTGTGTCGGTGCACAGGTTATCGTCCGATTCTAGAGGCCTTTTATAGTTTTGCGGTGGACGAGAGCGGGACTTTGAAGGTGAGGAAGGGGTTGGAGGAGGTTTGGAGGATTCAGAAGGACTCAAGAAGTTTCCATTAAGTTCTGACGGATTTTGTAGGGTTCTGAAGAATTTGCAAGGATTTCGAATGATTCAGAAAGATCCTGAACGATTCTGAACGACTAATTGAGGTTTGAAAAAAACGTTGCAAAAATTCGGTTTCAAAGTCTGCATTTTTCTTTCTGATGCCGATCGAATTGCTGATTCATGCTTAATTCCACATCATGAGAACTGAAATTCGGAACCCAATATTCCCGGAAATCTCCAGAAGCCCAAAATCTTCATGAAATATTGCGAAACTTACAAATGTTTTAGGGTTTCAAAATGTCTATTTTTCTAGTGAGCTGAATTTTTACTTGTTACGATTCTCGAAATATCATAATGTCAAAACACTCGGAATTTTTCCAAATCTCGAAATCAGAATCTTATTGAATCTCTTGCAGTCTGTAACTCAAATAAGATAACCTGAAAACTTCGGAGAACATTTTTTTCCCTAGGATCACTCAAACTAACTATTATAAGTGTTTAAAATTTTTTATTATATTAATTGCTCAACAGTCTCGTTCTTTTCTTTCACGGAGAGTTTGAAACTGAAAAAAGTTCAAACATTGTTCTGAATTTTGAAATGATCGAACTCTCTGATCCTCCAATTTTCAGGTCTCTGAGGACAACAATTGTGGAATGGGTGAGAATTGCTGCAAGAACAAGAAGGGGAAATCCTCTTGTGGATCTTCTGAATCCACTCCTGAAGACGTGACTCCGGGTTACACAGGAGGAGAGAGAAAAAGAGTGAGTCGTTTATTAGTGGTTGTAATTTCGAAAAATTATCAAAATCCTCTTTAACAGGTATTAGTCCACTTTTTGAAATGGTGAAGTTTTGAAAAAATATCGTGTAAAATCTTTTCACCCACCGAATGAAAAGCTTCATACCTCGTTTCAAGCTCATTCTGAAAGAGTAAAACTTGTATTTCAAAATACTCTATTCTCAGAAAATCCAACTCAGCAACTTATCGGACTGCAAACCATACGATCCAACTCAGGAGCTCATTTTCCCGCCGGAACTCAAACTTCACGGATACGAGTCTATGAGTTTCGCCTACGATCATCACCACACCAAGTGGTATCAGCCAGTGGAGTATGAGTGAGTTCCGGGGGAGTACTGTAGGTCAACGATAGCAGCTTCTATGCTGATTGTTACCCATTTGTTGAAGGATTTTTTTTGATCCCGATGAAACTGCGAAATTCAAAAATGAACCAAAGTTTTCCAGCGACCTCCTGTCCCTCAAAAGAGAGCTCCCGCATGCCCGTCTCATCTCTGGAAACTCCGAGTTGGCCATCGAACTAAAATTCCGATTCATCGACTTGCCAGCTGTGATAAATCCACGTCAAGTGAGAAAACTTCATGAGAGGTTTATGACCTCCGAAGGGGTCTATATGGGGACCGGAATGTCTCTGACCGATATGGACAACTATTCGATGCAGTTGATGAAGGAGCTTCCCAAAGGTAGGTGGGATTACTGTGTCAAAGATTCTGTAAGTTTTTCGAAAAATGTTGATTGACATTGACATATTGTATGCACTTCTGGTTATGCATCTAACAAAATTTTATTTCCAAACTTTTCCGTATCGAAAAGTTAATGAATATAAGAATGCTATAATGGATCTAGTCTCTATGAACAAAATACAAAAAAAAAGTTTCAGAGCAAACCGGTGTGATCAAACACGTCCACGAGATGCTCCACTGGTTCGCTGGAATTCACGTCAGAAATGTGGCGGTGAGTTAATCAGAATCACAGGATCCTTAGAATCAGATAAACTTGGATACTCAGAATCTTGGAAAAACAAAAAAAAAGGAAAAAGAAAAAAAAACTTTTCAGAGAAAACGAGTTCTGAGATATGTCGATTTTTTTAGGTTTCAGATTATCACTATTTGTAGTGGTATTAACTTTGCGTTGTTATACGGTGTTTTGGTTTTACTATCGAAAATTCAAAAAAAATTGAAATAGGAATCTGAAACTCTGATTCTCTGAATCCCTAGAATCTCAGAATCTCTAGAATCGCAGAATCCTCTTCTTCCAGTCCGTCGCCGGTAACATCGCAACCGCCTCCCCAATCTCCGACCTCAACCCAATCTGGATGGCTGCCAACGCGCAAGTCGTGTTGGATTCAGAAGCCCGCGGCGAGAAGAAAGTTCACATCGACGAGAAATTCTTCCTGGGCTACCGAAAAACCGTCATCCAACCCGATGAGATTATCAAAGCCGTCATTGTCCCCCTGACCACTAAAAATGAGCATTTCGCGGCGTACAAACAGGCTCAACGCAGAGAAGATGATATCGCAATTGTAACCGGAGCATTTTTAGTGGACCTCGACCCTCAAACGCAGATCGTGAACTCCATTCGAATCTCCTACGGAGGAATGGCTCCAACCACAAAACTAGCCCTGAATGCCATGGAAAAGTTGAAGGGTCTCAAGTGGAGCCAAGATTTCCTGAACAAGGCTCTCAGCTTGCTCAGCGACGAGCTCAAACTGCCAGCCGGGGTGCCCGGTGGAATGTCTCAATATCGATTGTCACTGGCCCTGTCTTTCTTCTTCAAGTTCTTCCTGGAGGTGTCCAAGAAGTTGAACTTGACGGAGATTGAGTACGTGGATTCGGATGTGAAGATTGGACAGGATGTCGAGAAGGGATTGGTGGCCACGCAGTTGTATCAGGTTGGTTTGACCATTTCGATTTCAAATAGATGATAAGAGTTTGACATGACACTGAGGTGCAGTTAGTGGAAGTGTAATGTGAGATTATTTGAAATCGTGGACGTTGAAAACAAGTTCACATGGGATTGACCAAAAAAATTTGAGTCAGAAAAATGCGCATTTTGAAAGAGAATTCTCAGTTTTGAAATCTCATTTTCTCGAAACTTCCAAGGTTGCCTTGAGCCTTGAGCCAGAATTTCAAAATTTAAAATTTCGAAGTTAAGAAGCGTCCCCCATTTTTGAATTCTGTGATTTTGAAAAGTCACCGTTGCAAAACTTACAGTTACAAAACGTCTGGTTTCAAATCGTCATTGATTCCAAAATTCTGGTTCTTGAAATGTCTTGATTTCAAAATGTGCAAAAAGACAAGGTTCGGAATTTCTAGTTTCGAAACGTTATGATTTCAAAATGGATTGGTTTTTGAGATGTCTACTGTTCGAAATGTCTCAGATTGAGTTTCAAAACGTCAAGATATCCAATGTCCGTCTGAAAACAGAACAAAAATTAAGTCAGAAACTGGAAACCGAAAATCATGACATAAACATAACTATAAGTACCCAAAACCCCAACAAATTTCCAGGAGGTCAATGCCAACCAACCGGCTCACGACCCCCTGGGCCGCCCAATCAAGCACGTCTCCGGCGACAAACACACCACAGGAGAAGCCGTCTACGTGGACGACATCAATGTCGCCGACTGCCAACATATAGCTTTCGTTTTGGCTCCGATTGCTCATGGTACTCTGAACTCTGTGGACTATTCCGCAGCGTTGGAGTTGGACGGCGTCATTGGATACTTGGATGCGTCGGATGTCACCACTGGCGCGCAGATGGGTCATCATAGTGATACACCTGTGTTTGTGAAGGTAGGGTAGATCAAATAACACTTTGCTGAGTTTTTAAGACGTCACTTACTCAGATGTTTTCAGTTTCTAAATGTTCATATTTTGTCTCAAATTGTCGACATTCAGTAATCCGAGATGATCTTTCTTCCAGGAAAAAATCACCTTCCACGGCCAACCAATCGCCGCCATCGTCGCCACAGACCATGAAATCGCGAGGAAAGCGGCGAGTCTTGTCAAACTGGACTATTCCGCGGAGAAGCCGATTGTCACTATCAAGGTGAGTAAGGATTCGACATGTCGGAAAAACAAATCTGAGAATATTGGCGCTTTCTAGGATGTGCTAACTTGATTATGAGCCGAGTTGCAGTCTCGAGGCCTCGAGGTGATATTCTAGAAGTCTTTGCTTCAGAAGCCAGAAAACTTCATTTTCGTTCACGAAATTTTCAGTTTCTCTATGGCAATTTCATTTGACCGAATCGCTCTAATATTAGTCAACTCATAGAAACCACACATTTGATTTTAAACCGAGTCATATCGACTTGAAACTGCTGATTTAAAAACCCATCGCAACTCTTGTAAAGAATCTACCAGACTTCCTTCAAAAAACACCGGTTCAGAATCTGAAATTTTCAGTTTTAAACTTTCAAACATTTCAGTTTCTGAGAGATCATATTTTTCACTCAAAAACCCATATTTCGTTTTTCATGACTTCTTCATCATTTACATCCACGGAAAAACGCGGGAAAAATTGTGGTTTTAGAAGTTAGTTGAGCCTCGTTATAGAGATTTTCACTTGACGACCTCAAATGGAGTTTCTCGAGTTTTCTTTTGAGTTTCTAGATCCCCAATATCTACGTGTCATCCTTGTCATCGGACTAGAAGTATCGTCTACTCCAGAACTTCTATCAGAGTTCCAAAAATTACCGCTTCAGAATTCTCAGTTTTGATTTGTGACAACCTAAAACCAATGCTTGAAACAAGAGATATTTAAAGACTTTTTTTATTTAGAGTTTTTTACAAAACTTTCCAGTTTCTATAAGCTTATGTTGAGAGAGGTCCTGTTTTACCAGAGTTCCAAAAAACAACTTCCTCAAAGTCCTCACAGTTTCGAATTATAACTAAAACTAAAACCAATAGCTTGAAGTAAAAATTAGGATTCTCATATTCAAAGAATTTTTATCTAAAGTTATCATTTTCAAAACTTTCCAGTTTCTAGATGCTTCCAACATTGTGTTTTTATGAGCCGAGTATTGTTAGTTTTCAGGGGGCAGCCTACAAAAACCAAGTTTTGGATTTCTAGGCCACCAGCATTGAAGCGTCATATGTTGAATCAAAATTACGATAGGGCTTTCAACAGACGATCAATCTCTTTCCCATATTCTTATCAACATTTCTAGCCAATGTGGTCCAAAAAGTCTCATATTTCTAAACTTTACGATTTCAAAGTCTTGTTTTTCAGAACCTATTCAGTTTTCTTACATTATTTCTTGATATTGGATTACTGTTTTCAGCAAGCCCTCGCCGCCGAATCCTTCGTCTTCAAGCACTTCATCATCCACTCCTCGCTGAACGACAACGAAACCGTAATCAAGAACGACTGGTCGAAATACGAGCGCGTCGTTGAGGGAGAGATCGACATGGGCGGTCAGGAGCACTTTTATTTGGAGACGCAGCAGTGCGTTGTGATTCCTCATGAAGACGACGAGCTGGAGATCATCATCTCCAATCAATGTGTGAATGATGTGCAGATTGAGGTGGCCAAGTGTTTGGGTATGGCTCAGCACAAGATTCAGACAAAGGTAACGGGAAAATTTTGGGAATCAGAAGTTTTGAACTGTACCAGTCTGTGCTTAATAACTTCATTTTGAACAGAGTCACGGCGATATCAAGATAGTGGCCTAGAAATCCATACATTCGATTTCTTATCCACCAAACCTCAAAATGTCAAGGAAATCATAAGCAACCGATTGGTAGTGTTTCCAAAGCGCTACCATGTTTTTGAGCCGAGTTATGATCTTTCGAAGTTGGTGGCCTAGACATCCAAATATTGGATTTCTAGTCTATTAACGCTTAAAATGTTCAAAACGTCATTAGAAGAAGAATGGTGAAGTTTTCAAAGCTCCATCTTCATTTTGTGCCGAGTTACATCTATTTTAAGTTGATGGCCTAGAAACTCGAAATTTGGGTTTCTAGGCCATTAATTTTGATTGATCGTAACTCGGCTCAGAATTGAGATCCAGAGTTGAAAATGGTACCAATATTTTTCTGGTGTTCTTGTTCACATTTTTGAAAACATAAATTTTGGATTTTCTATGCCACCATCTTAGAAACCTTATAACTTGCCTCAAAATCAAGTTCCAGAGCTGAAAATAGTACCATTCTCGGGATGTTTGTTCCAATTATCACTGGCCTAGAAATCTAGTTTTCAAGGTTCCAGGTAAAGCGAATCGGAGGAGGATTCGGAGGAAAGGAAAGTACCGGAGCGATCCTGGCGGTCCCCGCCAGTCTGGCCGCCAAAAAGTTCGGAAAACCAATGAAAATCAAATTCGAACGATTCGACGATATGGCGATTACCGGTACTCGACATCCGTTTACTTTGCAGTATAAGGTAGGGAAAAATGCTGTTCTGTTTCAATCACTTTTCAAACTTGTTCGCCTTTCAATTTCGTTTGATTCCGATAAGTCAATGCTTTTCAGCTCGCCGTCGACGAGAACGGAAAATTCATCGATTTGGACTACACGGCGTTGTCCAACAGTGGACACACTCTCGACCTGTCGATGGGTGTGATGCGTGAGTTTCTTCAAAATTTACTGTTACGATTAGAACAGAAAAAGTTGAAAAACTTGAGAGCAGGAATCTTTCATTCATTTTCTCTAAGCCTAGAAACCACAAGATTCATATTCAGAACGCGCCATGGTGCACGCCGACAACGTGTACAAATTCGCCAACGCCGACATCACCGGCAAAATGTGCAAAACCAATCTGGCCTCCAACACGGCGTTCCGAGGATTCGGAGGTCCACAGGGCATGTTTGGAACCGAGATAATGGTGAAGCACGTGGCCGAGAAGTACGGATGGGATCATGATGAGATTCGAGTCAAGAATTTCTACAAGGAAGGAGAATGCACTCCATTTGGGATGCATTTGAATCAGTGTAACGTGAAGAGGACATGGGACGAGTGTCGGCAGCAGTCGGATTATGATAGGAGACTTGGCGAGGTCAAGAAGTTTAATGAGTGAGTTTAGAGAGTTGATTTTGTGATAGTTCACTTTATCTTCTTGCGAGCTTCAAAATGAGTATAATCATGGCCTGAATTGAGCAACTTTGAAATAAGTTGAGTACTGTACTTTTCGCGGCGAGACCTATTAGGTTGTCCGAAAAGTCTTTGCCACTTTTTTTCAAGGCAAGTTTTATTCAAAGAAAACGATAATTAATATGAATTGTATTTGCCATTAGAGTTCATAACTTCTTGCCAGCGCAACGGAAGTTAGGCGATCCCATTTGCGTAGAGCTCTGGGGAATTAGAGGCGAAACAGTAGTCAAACGATTTTTCGAAACCCTTGCTATCGTGGAATTTTTTTCCGGGAAAGTGGTTTTGGGTAAATCGGAAAAGGTGATAATCAGTTGGTGCCAGGTCAGGAGATCATGGTGGGTAAGGCAGAATTTCGATTCCGAAAGACCGAAGCTTTCTGCGGGTCTTCGGAGAAAAGTACGGTTTTGCGTGTTCATGTAGGAGTACAAACTTTGAGCTCCTCGGCGGTGCGAGCGATGAGCATGGATGAAATTTTCCATTTGAGAAAAGTAGACATCAGAGTTGATGATAGTGAAGTGTGGAAGCAGCTCGCGGTATTTCACTCCTGCACTGACCCACCTAATCGACAACATCACCTTTTTCTCGTGAGGTTCACCTTTAGGCTCCAGTATCGCCGCTAATCCCGCAAGGACCCATACCGCTTTCTGTTATGGTTGACATACAGTACCCACTTCTCATCTCCAATGATCTACTTGTTGATCCAGTCCGTCTTCGATTCTCTGGAGAGAAGTGAAAGTGACAGGTCACGTCGCCCCTGTTTATAAAAATTGCTCAAAATGTGGGGAATGACTTGTCCGAATTCCTGAACTCTTTCCATTTGGCGAAGCCGATTGAAAACGGTAGTATGTGGATGGTGGACTGTCAGAGATACTTCACGTAAAGTTGCTCGGGACTCTCCCCCCAGTGCCGTTGAAATACCGTCACCAATATCGAGACAAGGGCTTCCGGGTCTCGGTTTCTCTTCCAGATCGTAGTTCTCTTTCTCGAATCTTTCGAACCAAAATGTTATGGTTTTACTAAGGACGGTGTCTGCGCCCAACGCTTTACACATTTCTCGTCTTTCTTTGTTGCTCGAGTGACCCTGGAGAAACATGAACAAAAACACACCCTAAGGTACATGATAATCATCGAGTAAATTCTCGATCATTCTGCCGATTACCTGAAACTTTCTATTATGTATTAAACATGCAATATGTGACATACATAATTATAAAACAAAATTGAAAAAAATCGCCAGTTGAACAAGAGGCGATGGAGCGAAGTAAAAGTGGCAAAGACTTTTCGGACAACCTAATACAATGAACACAGAAGTAGGTCATGCTTATACTCATTTTGAAGCTCTCATCAAGCCAAACTCACTATCAGATTCCTACTTTACAATGTCCGAACTCTCCAACCATTTCAGATCTCATCGCTTCAAGAAACGAGGAATCTACCTGACCCCAACTCGCTTCGGTATCGGTTTCGGACTCAAGCAGCTCAATCAAGCCGGTGCTCTTGTGCTCGTTTACACCGATGGAAGTGTGTTGGTGTCCCATGGAGGCATGGAGATGGGACAGGGATTGCATACGAAGATCTTGCAGGTTGGTAGAAATGATTTGCTCTTGGTGGTCTAGAACCCGAAAGAAAATCAACGTAACTTCAAAAGTCTCAAAAGTTAACATACCTAGAAAACCGAAAATTTTGGGTTTCTAGGCCATCATCAGTAAAAAAGTTAGCATGATCATCAGAATGAAATCGATAACTTTTGGCAGCATCAATTCTAATCAAATTTTCGCGATTTCAAGTGAGTGGCCTAGAAATCCAATTTTCAAATCTCTAGACCGCAAACTTAAATTTATCATAACTTCGTCATAAACCAAATACAGAGCTGAAATTGGTAACAATTTTTCGAAATTTTCAACATGATGGCTTCAAAACCGATATCTCGGTTTTCTAGGCTACTCACTTCCGTTTTGGCTTACTGGGCAATTTGAAAAA
>LR544770.1:27483-177122 GCA_900536305.3 Caenorhabditis sp. 40 LS-2015 | reverse complement strand
AAAAAAAAAAAAAAAAAAAAAAAAAAAAAAAAAAAAAAAAAAAAAAAAAAAAAAAAAAAAAAAAAAATATTAGGAATGGAACTAAAAATGTCTTCAGAGTCCAAACCCTTGAGGACCTCTTAAAACGGAGTAACTTTGTAACCTAGTTTTTTCCGATTTTTGCTGTTTCAACAGGTTTTTTTCTGCAGCCATGCCTTATTGTGTTGATTCATTAGATCTTTCCACCTTCCCCTTCTTCCAGATCGCCGCTCGCTGCCTCCAAATCCCAATCGAAAAGGTGCACATCCATGACACCTCCACAGACAAGGTGCCCAATGCATCAGCCACGGCTGCTTCGGTGGGAAGTGACATGAATGGGCTGGCGGTTCAAGACGCGTGTCGTCAGATTATGGAGAGATTGGAGCCGTTCAAAACGTTGAATCCGGATGGGAAATGGGACGATTGGGTGAAGGCTGCCTATGTGGATAGAGTGTCTTTGTCAGCGTCTGGATTCGGAATGTAAGAAGGGGCGGGGCTTGTGGGCTAAGGGTTTTGAGGATTGTGGAAGAAGTTTGTGATAACAAACCTAGCCATAATTTCTCGAAAGTTCCAAGGGCTACTGTAACCGAAAATGTTTTCCTGTTGAGTATATCTTTTGAACTCTCATAAATTGCTTAAAAACTACCCAATAGCCAAATTGACTGCAGATTTGAAAGCCTCTCGATTCCAAAGGCTGGTTTTCATTAAAATAGAGAAAATCCAAAACTTTCAATGTTTCGAGTTTATAACTTTACTAACTAGTCAGTTTCCGTTTAATTTATTTGCATGGTGAGCCACCCAACTCTCTTCTTTTTCAGAATCCACCACGAACCCGTCGACTTCTTCAACGGGAAGGGCGCCGAACTCTTCGGCTATTCTGTGTATGGAACAGCGTGCTGTGAGGTCGAGGTGGATTGTCTCACTGGAGACCATCATCTTCTTCGAACTGATATTGTTATGGATGTTGGAGAGTCCCTGAATCCGGCGATTGATATTGGACAGATTGAGGGAGCATTTATTCAGGTTAGCCAGTATTCGGGGGTTCGAATGAGCCAAAATTCGTGGAAAACGGTTGACTAGAAATCGTTTTGAAGAGCTCAGTCTAAAAATCTCAAACTTTGAATTCTAGGCCATCAGTTCTAAAAATGATAAGAAGATCATGAAAATTGGATTGGTTTTGATTTGACCTCGATAGCTTAGCTATGAACCAAGTTATAGCAGTTTTAAGTTGGTGGCCTAGAAATCCAAACTTTTGGGTTTCTAGGTCATCATCTTCAAATGATCATAACTTGGCTCAAAATGAAGGTTTTGAGCTCAAACATCCACCAATCTCATTTTCAAGTTTTACTTAACATTTTTAGCATTGGTGGCCCGGAAGTTCAATGCTTGGGTGTTCCAGGCCATTTTCAAGACTCTAATCACCCTCAAATTTCCAGGGCTACGGACTATTCACCATGGAGGAGATCAAAATCCGTCCGGATGGAATCCGGTTGACTCGAGGTCCCGGCAACTACAAGATTCCATCGGCCGACGATGCTCCGAGACATTTCAACGTGTCGCTGTTGGGAAACAGTAGCAACAAGATGGGCATTTTCTCATCGAAAGCCATCGGAGAGCCACCTCTGTTTTTGGGAAGTTGCGCATTCTTCGCGATCCGAGAAGCAGTGAGAGCCTATCGAATTCAGAATGGAAATTCGGTGAGTTGATTTTTGATGTCCTAGAAAATCAAATATTGGGAGTTCTTGGCCACAGATGGAAAAGCAGAATCGTGGTTCTCAGAATGCGCTAGCCGCCTTTTGAGCCAAGACACGATTTCAAGTTTGTGGCCAAGAAGTCCAAATTTTCTGTTTTAGAACCCACACAAAAAGCCGGTTTAACATTTCCAAGCTTTTGCCCTCTATCAAATGACCCCTCTGAAACCGTGATCATTTTTCCAGGACTACTTTGTATTCCACTCTCCATCAACCCCGGAACGAATCCGTATGGCTTGTGAGGACTTTGTGACGTCCCATGTGCCACCACTCCCTGAGGAAGGATCCTACACCCCGTGGACCGCTTCTGTCTAATTTTCGATGTGTCTTTTTTTTTTGTAATAAATTTATGATTCTTGAGGAATAGATAATAGGTGGTGGGAAGTCTTGGACATCGTTTTCTAGGATTGTGGAGGATCCCACAAAACGGTCGACCTGAAAACTGGATATGTCAAAAAGTGGGTGAAAGTGACTGTGAGAAGTACGTCAAGGAAACGTCAAACATTATTGTTTAAACGGAACTTCTTCTGAATTTGAAACTGATGAGACATTCTGTAGTTTTCTGTTTCTCATGCGTATTAGAAATTTTTCAATTTTCATTGGTCTCATTATCAGATTTAATTGACTAAATGGTTTTTCCATAGATCAGACAGCCTATCGATGGCAATGTGAAATGCATGACAGCTCCACCTGTATCCACACATACTCCTATTATCTGTGGCTTTTCGGGATCTCATGAGCATCGTAAAGCCCACTGTTTCAAAACTGAGGTAAGAAATTTCATGGGATCTTTAAAACAATTTGAAGTTATTTGGCTCAAACTTCACCGATACGAGTCTATGAGTTTCGCCTACGATCATCACCACACCAAGTGGTATCAGCCAGTCGAGTATGAGTGAGTTTCGAGAATTCACAGAATCTTGGAAAAACAGAAAAAACTTTTCAGAGAAAAACAGGTTCTGAGATATGTCATTTTTTTCGGTTTCAGATTATCACTATTTGTAGTGGTATCAATTTTGCGTTGTTATAGGGTCCATTTTTATAGGGTTCGTTTTGCCCAAATTTTGAGGATCCTTCCGACACCTAGGTAGAATACATGGTCCACTACTTTAACTTGATTTACTATTTCGATTCACTGAGTTGTTGAAACTGAACTTGAGAATTCGAAAAAATATTATCATAGGAATGTGAAACTCTGAATCTCTGAATCCTTAGAACCCCTAGATACCCTCGAATCTCTGAATCCCAGAATCTACGGATCTCAGAATCTGTTTCTCTGAATCTCTAAATCTCTGAATCTCAGAATCCCTGAATCCCTAGAATCTCAGACTCCCTAGAATCCCTAGAATCTCAGAATCTCCAAATCTCAGAATCCTCTTTTTCCAGTCCGTGGCCGGTAACATCGCCACCGCCTCCCCAATCTCGGACCTCAACCCAATCTGGATGGCTGCCAACGCGCAAGTCGTGTTGGATTCAGAAGCCCGCGGCGAGAAGAAAGTTCACATCGACGAGAAATTCTTCCTGGGCTACCGAAAAACCGTCATCCAGCCCGATGAGATTGTCAAAGCCGTCATTGTCCCCCTGACCACTAAAAATGAGCATTTCGCGGCGTACAAACAGGCTCAACGCAGAGAAGATGATATCGCAATTGTAACCGGAGCATTTTTAGTGGACCTCGACCCTCAAACGCAGATCGTGAACTCCATTCGAATCTCCTACGGAGGAATGGCTCCAACCACAAAACTAGCCCTGAATGCCATGGAAAAGTTGAAGGGTCTCAAGTGGAGCCAAGATTTCCTGAACAAGGCTCTCAGCTTGCTCAGCGATGAGCTCAAACTCCCAGCCGGGGTGCCCGGTGGAATGTCTCAGTATCGATTGTCACTGGCCCTGTCTTTCTTCTTCAAGTTCTTCCTGGAGGTGTCCAAGAAATTGAACTTGACGGAGATCGAGAACGTGGATTCGGATGTGAAGATTGGACAGGATGTGGATAAGGGATTGGTGGCCACGCAGTTGTATCAGGTTGGTTTGTCCGAAATTTTCAAAAATTGGTGGAGTAAATCTCGATTTCAAACAGATAGTAAGGATTTAACATTGAACTGGGATGCAGTCAGTAGAGATATGTCAGTAGAGAAACCGTGGACGTTGAAAACAAGTTCACATGGGATTGACCAACAAAAATTGAGTCACCAAAAATGCGCATTTTAAACAGAATTTTCCGTTTTGGAATCTCATTATCTTGTAACTTCCAGTGTTGCGAAATTGCCGTAAGTTCAAGGTTCTGAAATTTCGAAGTTGTGAATCGTCCATCACTCTTGATTTCTGTAGATTCGAAATATCACAGTTGCAAAACTTACAGTTACCAAACGTCTGGTTACAAACTTTCCTTGCTTCCACGGTTTGAATTCTCGAAATGTCTTGATTTCAAAGTGTGCAAAAAGACAAGGTTCGGAATTTCTAGTTTCGAAACGTTCTGATTTCAAAATGGATTGGTTTTTGAGATGTCTACGGTTCGAAATGTCTCAGATTGAGTTTCATAACGTCATGATCCAATGACCGTCTGAAAACAGAACAAAAATTAAGTCAGAAACTGGAAACAGAAAAAAAATATGACACAAGAAAAATTATAAGTTCTCAATACCCATACATTTTTCCAGGAGGTCAACGCCAATCAACCGGATCACGACCCCCTTGGTCGTCCGATCAAGCACGTCTCCGGCGACAAACACACGACTGGAGAAGCCGTCTACGTGGACGACATCAATGTCGCCGATTGCCAACACATCGCTTTCGTTTTGGCTCCGATTGCTCATGGTACACTGAACTCTGTGGACTATTCCGCAGCGTTGGAGTTGGACGGAGTCATTGGATACTTGGATGCGTCGGATGTCACCACTGGCGCGCAGATGGGACATCATAGTGATACACCTGTGTTTGTGAAGGTAGGGTAGATCAAAACAACATTTCGTTGGAGACAACACTTCGTCAGATTTTTTCAGTTTCTGAAAGTTCATATTTTTTGCCTCAAATTTCCGAAATTCAGTAGGCGAATTCCGATTCATCGACTTGCCGTGTATTATTTTTCTTCCAGGAAAAAATCACCTTCCACGGTCAACCAATCGCCGCCATCGTCGCCACAGACCATGAAATCGCGAGGAAAGCGGCGAGTCTTGTCAAATTGGACTATTCCGCGGAGAAGCCGATTGTCACTATCAAGGTGAGCACGGTTTTAAATTCGTAGTATCGAGAAATGTTAAGAAAACAATGGGAAGCATGTTGGTGGTTTTTAAAGTGTGCTAGCTTGTCTATGAGCCGAGTTACAGTCTCGAGGCCTTGAGATTCTGAGATTCTGGGAGCTGGCCATGTTTTCTAGAAAACTTCGCTTCAGAATCCAGAACTTCATTTTCGTTCCCGAAATTTTCAGTTTCTCTATGGCAACTTCATTTGACCGAATCACTCTAATGTTAGCCAGATCATCTTTTTCATACTTTTTACCGGAGTTTCAAAAAATTCTGCTTTAGAATCATCTTAGATTCG
The DNA here is from genome assembly GCA_900536305.3 of Caenorhabditis sp. 40 LS-2015. Lineage (NCBI taxonomy): Eukaryota > Metazoa > Nematoda > Chromadorea > Rhabditida > Rhabditidae > Caenorhabditis > Caenorhabditis tribulationis. Next base: position 171,819 of record LR544770.1, on the reverse strand, counting down.
ATCTGTGATAACATAAAACCAATGCTTGACAATTAGATTTCCATGTGACCAAAAAGTCTCATATTTTTAAACTTTACGATTTCAAAGTCTTGTTTTTCAGAATCATTCTAGTTTTCTTACATTCCTCGTGTGATTGAATGACTGTTTTCAGCAAGCCCTCGCCGCCGAGTCCTTCGTCTTCAAACACTTCATCATCCACTCCTCGCTGAACGACAACGAAACCGTAATCAAGAACGACTGGTCGAAATACGAGCGTGTCGTTGAGGGAGAGATCGACATGGGCGGTCAGGAGCATTTCTATTTGGAGACGCAGCAGTGCGTTGTGATTCCTCATGAAGACGACGAGCTGGAAATCATCATCTCCAATCAATGTGTGAATGATGTGCAGATTGAGGTGGCCAAGTGTTTGGGTATGGCTCAGCACAAGATTCAGACGAAGGTAAGAAACCATTTATAGTTTCAAACCTGTAAAACATTACATGAGAAAAATACTGGTACCAGTCTCAGCACGATAACTTCATGTTGAACAAAGGTACGGCGATTTTAAGATAATGGCCTAGAAACCCAATAATTGGATTTCTAGTCCGTCAAACCTCTAAATGTCAAGGAAATCATAAGAAACCGATTGGTAGTGTTTCCAAAACGCTACCATGTTTTTGAGCCGAGTTACATCTATTTTAAGTTGCTGGCCTAGAAACTCGAAATTTGGGTTTCTAGGCCATCAACTTTAAATGATCGTAAGTTAGGTCAGAATCAAGATCAAGCGCTGAGACTGGTACCAATCTTTTTCTGGTGTCTTCTTCACATTTTCTGCGTTTGTGGCCTCTAAACCCAAACTTGCCGATTTCTAGGCCACCAACTTTGAATCCTTATAACTTGGCTCAAAATCCAGTTCCAGAGCTGAAAATAGTATCATTCGCTTCATTTTTTAGTCTCATTTTCCATTTATCAGTAGCCTAAAAATCTAATTTTGAAGATTCCAGGTCAAGCGAATCGGAGGAGGATTTGGTGGAAAGGAAAGTACCGGAGCGATCCTGGCGGTCCCCGCCAGTCTGGCCGCCAAAAAGTTCGGAAAACCAATGAAAATCAAATTCGAAAGGTTCGACGATATGGCGATTACCGGTACTCGACATCCGTTTACTTTGCAGTACAAGGTAAGAAAAAATGTATCATGTTTCAATCACTTTTCAATTCTGGTTCGCCTTTCGATTTCAGTTGGTGCCGTGAACTGAAAATCTGAATTGACTATTTTTTGCAGCTCGCCGTCGACGAGAACGGAAAATTCATCAATTTGGACTACACGGCGTTGTCTAATAGTGGACACACTCTTGATCTATCGATGGGTGTGATGCGTGAGTTTTTGCAAAATTTACTGTTACAATTAGAAAATAACAAGTTGAAAATTTTGAGAGCAGGAATCTTGTAGTCATCTTATTCTAGACTTCATATTCAGAACGCGCCATGGTGCACGCCGACAACGTGTACAAATTCGCCAACGCCGACATCACCGGCAAAATGTGCAAAACGCACCTGGCCTCCAACACGGCGTTCCGTGGATTCGGAGGACCCCAAGGCATGTTTGGAACCGAGATAATGGTGAAGCACGTGGCCGAAAAGTACGGATGGGATCATGATGAGATTCGAGTCAAGAATTTCTATAAGGAGGGAGAATGCACCCCGTTTGGGATGCATTTGAATCAGTGTAATGTGAAGAGGACGTGGGACGAGTGTCGGCAGCAGTCGGATTATGATAGGAGACTTGGCGAGGTCAAGAAGTTCAATGAGTAAGTCTAGAGAGTTGGCATTGTGATAGTTCACTTTATCTTGTCGTGATCTTCAAAATGAGTATAATGATGACTTATTTTGAACAACTTTGAGAAAAAATGCTGGGTCTCGCCTCGAAAACCCAGACACAGTCTAATTCTTCTCAAAACTAGGTCATGATTATACTCATTTTGAAGCTCTCATCAAGCCAAACTCATATTCATGGATTACAGTATTCCAACTCTATGACCATTTCAGATCTCATCGCTTCAAGAAACGAGGAATCTACCTGACCCCCACTCGCTTCGGTATCGGTTTCGGACTCAAGCAGCTCAATCAAGCCGGAGCTCTTGTGCTCGTTTACACTGATGGAAGTGTGCTGGTGTCCCATGGAGGCATGGAGATGGGACAGGGATTGCATACAAAGATCTTGCAGGTTGGAAGAAGTTTTCTGTTCTTGGTGGACTAGAATACCCGAATTAAAATCAACGTAACTTTAAAAGACTCAAAAGTTAACATACCTAGGAAACCGAAATTTTTGGGATTCTAGGCCATCAACAGTAAAAAAGTTAGCAGGATCATCGGAAATTTATAATTTTTGGCAGTACTAGCATAATTTCGACTCAAATTATCGCGATTTCTAGTTGGTGGCCTAGAAAACCAATATTTGCGTTCCTAGGCCACAAGCTTAAAATAGTCATAACTTCGTCCAAGCTCAAGATACAGATTTGGAGTTGGTAACAATTTTTTTTTCAAAATTTGTTTTCGATATTTTCCACAGTGATGGCCTAAAATTCCGAATCATCTCGGATTTCTAGGCCACTCACTTTCGTTTTGGCTTACTGGGCAATTTGAAAAATGTCTAGCTCGCTGTATCATCCAAACTGAATGGAACTAAACAAATGACTCTAGACTCCAAACCCTTGAGCAAATCTTGAAACCGAATAACTTTGTAAACCAAATTTTCCGATTTTTGCCGTTTCAACAAGTTTTTTTTCTTCGACGATTTCGTGCTGTGTATTTTTTCGCCTTGCGTTTGTCTGATTTTCCCACTATTCCCTTCTTCCAGATCGCCGCTCGCTGCCTCCAAATCCCGATCGAAAAGGTGCACATCCATGACACCTCCACAGACAAGGTGCCCAATGCATCAGCCACGGCTGCTTCGGTGGGAAGTGACATGAATGGGCTGGCGGTTCAAGACGCGTGTCGTCAGATTCTGGAGAGATTGGAGCCGTTCAAAATGTTGAATCCGGATGGAAAATGGGACGATTGGGTGAAGGCTGCCTATGTGGATAGAGTGTCGTTGTCAGCGTCTGGATTCGGAATGTGAGAAGGGGCGGGGCTTGTGGGCTAAGTGGTTTTTTTTTTCGGAAAGCTGAATGTCAGATTGTCATATCGAGTCTAGTTGAACGTTTCAAAGACTTATGTAACAGAAAATATTTTCTAGTTGAGTATATCCTTTGAACTCTTATAACTTGCTTAAGAACTACCCAATAGTCAAAAATTGACTGCAGATTTGAAGACCTCTTGATTTGACTGTTTCTCGTCAAAATAGAGAAAATCCAAAATTTTAATGTTTCAAGTTATTCACTTTACCAACTAGTCAATTTCCGTTTAATTCATCATACTACATTTCTACAGAATCCACCACGAACCCGTCGACTTTTTCAACGGAAAGGGCGCCGAACTCTTCGGCTATTCTGTGTATGGAACAGCGTGCTGTGAGGTCGAGGTGGATTGTCTCACTGGAGACCATCACCTTCTTCGAACTGATATCGTCATGGATGTTGGAGAGTCGTTGAATCCGGCGATTGACATTGGACAGATAGAGGGAGCGTTCATTCAGGTGAGCCAGTTTTTGGTGATTTGAATGAACCAAAATTCGTGGAAAACGGTTGACTAAAAATCGTTTTAGAGAGCTCGGACTGAAAACCCCAAACTTTGAATTCTAGGCCATCAATTCTAAAAAGATACACAGATCATGAAAAGTCGATTGATGTTAGTGTGACCTCGATAGCTTAAGTGTAAGTCAAGTTACCGCAATTTTAAGGTTGTGGCCTAGAAATGCAGAATTTCGGGTTTCTAGGCCATCAACTTCAAATGATCATAGCTTGACTCAAAATGAAGGTTTTGAACTCAAACAACCACCAATCTCATTTTCAAGTTTTGCTTAACATTTTTAGCGTTGGTGGCCTAGGAACCCAATGTTTAGGTTTTCTAGACCATCAACTTCAAATCTCTCTAATCACCCTTAAATTTCCAGGGCTACGGACTGTTCACGATGGAGGAGATCAAAATCCGTCCGGATGGAATCCGGTTGACTCGAGGTCCCGGCAACTACAAGATTCCATCGGCCGACGATGCTCCGCGACATTTCAATGTGTCGCTGTTGGGAAACAGTAGCAACAAGATGGGCATTTTCTCATCGAAAGCCATCGGAGAGCCACCTCTGTTTTTGGGAAGTTGCGCATTCTTCGCGATCCGAGAAGCAGTGAGAGCCTATCGGATTCAGAATGGGAATTCGGTGAGTTGCGTTTTGATGGCCTAGAAGTTTGAATGATGGGGTTTCTAGGCCACGGATGGAAAAACAGAATAGTGGTTTTTTGTAAGCACTTATGAACCAAGTTTTGACGATTTTAAATTTGTGGCCCAGAAATCCAAGTTTTCATGTTTTAGACCACATGCATACTGTTAACATTTCTAAGGTTTCAACCTCTCCCAAATGACCCCTCTGAAACCGTAATATTTTTTAGGACTACTTTGTGTTCCACTCTCCATCAACCCCGGAACGAATCCGTATGGCTTGTGAGGACTTTGTGACGTCCCATGTGCCACCACTTCCCGAGGAAGGATCCTACACCCCGTGGACCGCTTCTGTCTAATTTTAAATTCCTTGTTTTTTGTGATAAATTTATGATTCTTGAAGAATAGATAATAGGTGGTGGGGAGTCTTGGATATCGTTTTCCAGGGTTGTGCAGGATCCCACAAAATGTCTTTAATTCAGAATTCAGAATGGACACAACTAAGAGAGCTTTGATAGAACGAAATGAACAATTTTTTTTCATTGTTGTAATCATTCATAATGAGCCCTGTTGTTGCATAGTTGGAACAGGAATTACTTTGTATCAAAAGTTGTTTTTCACATTCTTCTTTTGGTCGAAAAACTGGCGGCCGGACCATTCAAGACCCTTCAAAACTTCCTCTTTTCAATGAAATCTGATTCATAGTATTAATTTCAAGTTCATTTTTCTTTTTTTTTGTCGAAAAACTGCTGGATCCATTCAAGTCATAGCATTAACCTGAATCCTTAGTTCATTTTTCTGTATCTAACTGTCTCTAGGGCAACCAGAGATCGGTTTTCATGAACATTTCGGAACATTTTTTTGTCATTTTCTGCCGTTTCACGAACGGTTTTTTATTGGATGACAGTGATAGCGCTTTGATCGTAACTGTCAATCAACATTCATTGTAGCAACCTGTTAATCTACAGATCGAATAGGGGTTCCAATGGAAAATGACTTGATGAAACCCAGCACTGAATTTGAACCGAAGATGATAGTATTTTTGGTCAGATTATTCAACAGAGTAGTTGTTTAGAGAAACCGTCGTAGGCTCATTAACGTAGTTTACATTTTTCAGGATTTTCCGGATATTCTTCTCAATTTTAACTTCATTTCAAACTGGAAATACTCCGGTTTTGCTCAATAGGATTGAACGATGAGTGGGCTTCTGAAGTTAGTCAAGACTACTGTGGGATATCTATAAGAAACGGCAACATTCAGAAACTCCGAGCTTCTTTACTGATGCTCCATTGAAGTTTTGAAAATATTAACATACCCTTCAAAATCTCCTCATTCCAATTTTTTCTGGATGAGTCCGTACCAATAACAGAAGAAATTTGATTATAAGGGAATGACGTAGTTAGCCTGGAACCAATTTGGAACACATTTTTTTTTGTCGTTTTTTTGCCGTTTCATTGACATTGTTTAATGAATAATTGTAGAAGCGCTTTGATCGAAATGTGCCTTTCTTGAAAGATTCTTTGACAGGTTGTTTCCTTGTCTACAAAGCGGTCTCATTCACATAGTGCACGTTTCATGAACTTTTTGGAACAGGACTTTTCTCTTTTTTTTCTATTTTCAATTGAATTCAGAATGGACACATCTGAGAGAGCATTGATAAAACAATTGTTTTCATATTGTTGAAATCATTCATGAGCACTATTATCGCAAAGTTGCAACAGGGTTTGCTCTGTATCAAAAGTTGTTTTTCACACACTTCTTTTGGTCGAAAATCAGGCAGCCGGATTATTCAAGACCCTTCAAACCTTCTGCGCTCTCTTCTAAAAAGCGGTAGTTCCCACTTTTTTGAATTGCCCATCGATCGAATGTCGAAAAAACTCTGGAAAAAACGTGTCACAGACTTTGGACATTAATAACTCGGCTCAAAATTGAGCTTTTGAGAAACTTTTTTTTTCTTTCTCTTGGAAATCTTAGGGACTCTGAGTTCGCAAAAAATCAAATGATTCGGAAAATTTTTTCACCTCAACTTTTTACGCTCTATCGATCTATTACATTTGTTTTGAATTTCAGAAAAAAATTAGGCTCCGCCCACTTCGGTTTTTCGTCCATAACTTGCTTCGTTTTGGGAGTTGAGCGAATATTCTATTAAAAATGGACGTAGATTCAAAATATCCTACAATCTATGTGAAAATTGTACAACATTTAGTTGGAAAATTTTCCAATATGAGCGATATAAGAAATTTTTGGCTTGAGAATAACTTCTAACGCTCAGTGTTGGTGTAATTTTCAATCGGGATGATTAAATTTTGGATATGTTACTTCTGATCAGGTCTTCTAATGGAATACCAAGTTTCGTGAGCTATGATCAAGTTTCAGACTACTTATGACCATTTTTATCTGACTCAGGTCTAAATAAACACTGCTCCGAAATCTTTCAATTTGGAGTATCTTGGATATGGTCAACATTGTTCCATTTCGAAATTTTTTATAGATTACGAATATCATATTCGTTTCTCGATACATCGATCTCAAAATGGAACTGCTCATGTGAGGTCAATCCTGTAATGTCCCCTAGCTTTTTCGAAATCGAACTCAATAGGGGAGGAAGGGGGAGGGAGGTAGAAAGTATTGCCGACACACACGTAACCACCTCCTGCCCTCCCCGCTGCACGTGGACAGTGTGGCGGAGCGGCAGAGCGCTGGGGTGGTGATCCAATGGTGGAGGGTTCGAATCCGCCATGTGTGAATTGTTTTTTATAACTTTTTCGAGGCTGGGCAGGGCTGGATCGGGTCGAACTCATCTCTTTCTTTACCGATCCTATCGGTTTTAGCACTAACAATCACACGAATCAAGCTAAGTTTGATCAAAGATGAAAAGGGGGTCCCCGTTAATTAAGGGAAACACAGTATTTCTGATCTCAATTATTACGACCAGTAACACGGCGCAGCCGTGTCCAGCGACGCGTAGCGTCGCTAGTCAATTCTAAAAATGATAGGAAGATCATGAGAATTCGATTGGTCTTGGTTCAACCTTGATAGCTTAACTATAGGACAAGTTATAGCCATTTCAAGTTGGTGGCCTAGAAATCCAGAACTTTGAGTTTCTAGGCCATCAACTTCAAAACAACCACAAATCTCAATTTCAAGTTGTGTTTAACATTTTTAGTAGCCTAGAAACCCCAATTTTTTGGTTCTCTAGACCATCTTCAAGACTCTAATCACTCTCAAATTTCCAGGGCTACGGACTGTTCACCATGGAGGAGATCAAAATCCGTCCGGATGGAATACGGTTGACTCGAGGTCCCGGAAACTACAAGATTCCATCGGCCGACGATGCTCCGCGACATTTCAACGTGTCGCTTTTGGGAAACAGTAGCAACAAGATGGGCATTTTCTCATCGAAAGCCATCGGAGAGCCACCTCTCTTTTTGGGAAGTTGCGCATTCTTCGCGATCCGAGAAGCAGTGAGAGCCTATCGGATTCAGAATGGGAATTCGGTGAGTTGAATGTTGTTGATGGCCTAGAAGTTTGAGTGCTGGGGTTTCTAGGCCACGGATGGGAAAACTGAATGATGGTTTTTAGAAAGCGCTGGCCGCATTTTGAGCCAAGTTATGACGATTTCAAGTTTGTGGCCTAGAAATCCAAGTTCTCCGGGCCACCTATGTAAGCGTTAACTAATCTTAACGCTTCTGAGGATTCAACCTCTATCAAATGACCCCTCTAAAACCGTAATCTTTCTCCAGGACTACTTTGTGTTCCACTCTCCATCAACCCCGGAACGAATCCGTATGGCTTGTGAGGACTTTGTGACGTCCCATGTGCCACCACTCCCCGAGGAAGGATCCTACACGCCGTGGACCGCTTCTGTCTAATTTTCGATTCCTTGTTTTTCTTTGTTCTAATGAATTTATGGTTCATGCGGAATAGATAATAGGCGGTGGAATGGATACGAGATTTTCGCGCGCTTTGTTGTCATTGGTAGATCAAATCGAGTAAGGTATTTGATCTACAAGTATTGAAAAAACACGCGCAAATCTGGACGTCGGCCTCTCATCGTTATCGGATTGGAGAAATGAACGTGTGAAACCTTTTGTTAACTCGATGAAACTGATTTTTTCTCACCAAAAATTTCCACAAACATTCCCTGATGCATTATCGTTACTTACTCTGAATCTAGAAGTCGTGTTACTGGTAAACAATTGTACAATACGATAACTCGTAGTGACATTAATTTTACTAGGAAATGATCTTTCTAGTGTTTCGAGTGGGCACCATTAGAAGGGCATGTTTCGACAGGTGTAACTTTCAAAAAAATTACTCGATTATAAGCTAAGCGAAATTCATCTTTTCAATATAAAGGATTTTCGAATCATTGGTTTCTTGAAAAAAGTATTTTCCTGAAAACATATGTATGTTATTCCTAGGATTCTGCGACTATAATGTCTTTGTACGACATACTGTTTCAAAACTGTCATAAGTAATCTTATGGAGACTTTGAAACAAAAAAAACTGATTCACTCTTGTAAATGTGATTTTCAAAATACAAACTTCTTTAAGATCAGATAAATGAAGATGTCTAACTTTTCGTAGACTCGATGAATCAGTTTTTTGTTGATCCGATTGACTTCTACATAACTCAATAACGATTACTTTTCATCGAATTTTAAGATCTCTGTTTGGCGGGGAAAATGAACTTCTTTGGAGTTGGAGCAGCTGTACGATTATCAAAAAACTGAGTAAACGCGATCCTGTCAATCCATGCACAGAAAGTCACCATGTTTCGGTACCCAAAAATCATTTGGCAATAGAATTTTGGGATACTTCTTCTCCCTTTCTCCTGGGTATTCCAAAAAAAGTTATCTACTCTCTTGATTGAAAAGACTCAATGACCCACTCGAGCACAGCTCAATACCTTTTTCCTTTAGCGGTAAAAGCAGGTTGAGAAACCACAGTCAACAAACCGAACGAAAAAATTTGGATGAAAAAGTATTAACACCACGTGGAAAAGTTTTGAAAATGCGTTAGATTTTTTGAGAGGTGCCACGCACACACCACAATGTCTACTCCCTCTTACTCATTTGTCTCCTGTCGCATGTGCGGTGTAGTGGGTAACACTGCGTTTCGGAAACTGTCCCAAGTTTTCTTACGGACAAGCTGAAACAACAAATCGAAAGTTTTACGTGATACCGTATTTACTGTATTATAACGGCACCTTTAATAGAACGGCACCTCTAATACAACGGCACCCCTAGACCATTTCTGAAAAATAGAACGGCACCCTGTATTATAACGTCACCTAATTTTAATGAACGCAAAAAAGTGTTCATCTCACATGAAACATCGGGAAAGAATATTTTGTCCATTTCGCATTTCCGAACTCAGGAAAGTCCGGAAAGCGTCTAGTTTGGAATTAAAAAAGGAAGTGACTTCGAATAAGGCACACAATTCCCATGTTTTGATACTTTTTCGTTGAAATTTCCTTTGTATAAAAGTTTTTGATTTCATTGAAAAATATAACGGCACCCTCTATTAGAACGGCACCTGTAATAGACCGGCACCCTTAGACACCTTCCGAAAAATAGAACGGCATGCCGTTATAATACAGTAAATACGGTAGTTATCCGTTAGGGGCATTGCCATTGGTTGAATAAGCATGTCTAACTTCTCGTAAACTTGTTGAAACAGAATATTTTCGGAAAAAAAAATTTCCGATTCATGCTCATTTTTTGTTTTGCGCCTGATATGACTGTTTCAATACAAAACGGGAAGGCTAATTTTACTGGAGAATGTATGCATTTGTGTGTGTATTGGGTACCATAGGAAAAGATAGATTTCAGAGGGTACCCTCAAAATCTTGAAAACTGCAATAAAATATTGGACGATGATATGGGCTTCATTGACATAGTTTGATGAATAGTAGTAGAAGCGCTTTGATTGAAATGGTCCTTTGCTGTGAAATTCTGTGACAAAATGTTCCATCGTTTCAGAAGTGGTCTCATTCCCATAGTGCACGTTTCATGAACTTCTTGGAACAGAACTTTTTCTCATTTTTTTCTGTTTTGTATTGAGCTAAAAATGGACACACCTGAGAGAGCTTCGATAGAACAGTTTTTTCACATACTTTAAATCATTCCAGAGCACTATTATTGCATAGTTTGAACAGGGATTACTCTGTATCAAAACATTATTCAAATACTTCTTTTGGTCGAAAAACTGGCGGCCGGGCCATCCAAGATCCATTCAACTCATAGCATTAACCTGAATCCTTAGTTCATTTTTCTGTATCTAACTGTCTCTAGGGCAACCAGAGATCGGTTGTCATGAACATTTCGGAACATTTTTTTTTCATTTTCTGCCGTTTCACGAACGGGTTTTTATTGGATGACAGTGATAGCGCTTTGATCGTAACTGTCTATCAACATTCATTGTAGCAACCTGTTAATCTACAGATCAAATAGTGGTTCCAATGGAAGATGACTTGATGAAACCCAGCACTGATTTTGAACCGAAGATGATAGTATTTTTTGGTTAGATTCTCTAACAGAGTCGTTTTTAGAGACGGTAGTGGCTTCATTAACGTAGTTTATATTTTTCAGGCATTTCGCTTTTTTTTTCTGTTTTGAATTTGTTTCAAACCGGACACATTTGAGTTTTGCTCAATAGGATTGAACGATGAGTAAGCTTCTGAAGTTAGTCAAGACTACTGTGGGATATCTATGAGAAACAGCGGCATTCAGAAGCTCCCAACTTCTTTTCTGATGTTGCATTATTGAAAGTATGAACATATCCTTCAAGATGTCTTTTTTCCATTGAAATCTTTCTCAACCATTAGTTTATTTTTTCTAAATGAGTTTGTATCTAGAGCATCCAGCCCTCGATTACCATGATCTAACGATGTAGTTAGCCAGAGATCATTTTTCATGAACATTTTGGAACATACTTTTTTGTCCGTTTTTGCTGTTTCATTAAAGTTGTTTTATTGTACGATAGTGACAGCGCTTTGATAGAGAGATATCATTAATCATCAAAGTATTTTTTATCGTTATTCGCTACTTCCGCCTGCTATTACAGCTGTGGATTGGGTCGACAAAACTGTAGTCTTCATTTCGATATTTGATCATTGCAACATTGGAAAAAAAACCAGGTACATCACCATTCTGAATCAGTCGATATCTGGATATTTTTCGAACTTTTTTCACTATTTCTTGATTTTCATATATGATCATCATGTTGGCCAGAAACTATTAGTGGTACAAATTTCAGGAGATCAAGACGTTGACAATTCTCTCCGATTCGATGTCTCCATTAACTGAAGCTTGCCTTAAAAATTCCATTTCCTACCTATTTTCCTGTTTCACAAACTCTCTTTCTATCTGAACTGTTGTCAGTTTCCAGTGCACCGTACCATATCTTCTCAGAACCAAAAATGAAGGAGGTCACCAATATCGGTTCCTATGACTCCACGAACCTAGTCTTCTATGCGAATGGAAAACGGGTTAAGGAGAAGGATGTGGACCCGAAGATGACGCTGGCCGCCTATTTGAGAGATAAATGTGAGTTGGTGGACACGCCCCGTTTTTGCAATTTGCCGCGCAATTTTTGCGCCCGGCTTGCGAAAGTGGGCAAGGCATCGGGGGAAGGTTCAATTTCTCAAATTTAGTGAAACTAACGGGAACTAAAATCGGATGCAATGAGGGTGGGTGTGGAGCGTGCACGATTATGGTCAGTCAATGTGGAGGACGGAGAGATCAAGTGAGTTTTTTGGAGGGGATTCTAGATGATTCTGGCGGCCTGGGAGCTTCTGAAGGACACTGAAACTTCTAGACAATTTCCTAGATTTCTGAAAGATTCTGGAGGATTCTGATGGACACTGGAGAACTTCGGAAAACCCGACAGGACTCTAGAGGGTTTGTAAGGAATCCTAAAAATTCTGATAGATTTTGGAGCGTTCTAGATTATTCTACAGGATTATAAAGGTCTCTAATAGACTATGGAAATCTCAAACGTTCTTGAGAAACCTAGTGCAATCTGAAGGATTCTAGAAAGGTATGGAACAATTGATTATGCAACTAATAGTAAGTCGCTAGCAATATCGAAAACCCAAAAGTTTTCAAAACCTGAGTTTGATGCAGCAAAAAAAAGGGACCATGATTTCCAGGCATTTCTCGGCCAACTCGTGTCTCATGCCAATCTGTGGTGTGTTTGGAAAAGCCGTGACTACTGTAGAAGGGATCGGAAGTGTGGCCAAGAATCGACTTCATCCCGTGCAGGAGAGATTGGCCAAGTTAGTTTTATACAACGTTGATCTATGAGCAATTATAAAAGATAGGATTTTCCAAGAGTTGAAAATGAAACAGCAGACCTTTCAGTTTCACGGTGTCTAGATTCGGTGTCTTCCACCATAGAACCCAGTACCACAACTTCATTTAGACCAATATGCAGTGTTTCAGAGCCCACGGCTCTCAATGTGGTTATTGCACGCCTGGATTCGTGATGGCTATGTACGCTCTATTGAGAAACAACCCGAACCCCACTGTGGCCGATATCAACCTGGGGCTTCAGGGTAACCTGTGCCGGTGCACAGGTTATCGTCCAATTCTCGAGGCCTTCTATAGTTTTGCGGTGGATGAGAGTGGGACTTTGAAGGTGAGGAAGGGGTCGAAGAAGTTTTTCCTTTTTGCCAATTACGCATCCGTACGAATTAAGTTATAGTCAAGTTAATTTCTTTCACAGAAATTTTGAAACTGAAAAACGTTCAATCATTGTTTGGGAATCTTAATTCTATCAAAATCTCAGCTCCTCCGATTTCCAGGTCTCCGAGGACAACACTTGTGGAATGGGTGAAAATTGCTGCAAGAACAAGAAGGGGAAATCTTCTTGTGGATCTTCTGAATCCACTCCGGAAGACGTGACTCCAGGTTATACAGGAGGCGAGAGGAAAATAGTGAGTCGGTTTTCAGTTACTACGAAATAGAAGAAGCATCAGAATCTGTTGCTCTCTAACAGGTATTCATCCATTTTTTGAAAAGGAAAAGATTTGAAAAATAACTAACATTTATTAATTCACCAACTGAAAAGTTTCATAACTCGTTTCAAACTCATCATGAAGGAGTAAAATTTATATTTCAAAAACCTTAAAACTTCCACTCCTCAATAATATAACTTTTGCCTTCCAGAAAATCCAACTCAGCGACTTATCGGACTGCAAACCATACGATCCAACCCAGGAGCTCATTTTCCCGCCGGAACTCAAACTTCACGGATACGAGTCTATGAGTTTCGCCTACGATCATCACCACACCAAGTGGTATCAGCCAGTGGAGTATGAGTGAGTTGGGGGCACGGTACTATGTTGATTGTTACCCTATTTGTTGAATGATTTTTCTGGACCTGATGAAACTGCGAAATTCAAAAATCGCCCCAAAATTTTCCAGCGACCTCCTCTCGCTTAAAAGAGAGCTCCCGCATGCCCGTCTCATCTCCGGAAACTCCGAGTTTGCCATCGAACTGAAATTCCGATTCATCGACTTGCCAGCTGTGATAAATCCACGTCAAGTGAGAAAACTTCATGAGAGGTTTATGACCTCCGAAGGGGTCTATATGGGCACCGGAATGTCGTTGACCGATATGGACAACTATTCGATGCAGTTGATGAAGGAACTTCCCAAAGGTAGGTGGGATTACTGTATCAAATATACAGTAAGTTTCCCGGAAAGAGTTAATTGTGATAAGTAACTTGAGTTGTTCGTAACGAAATTTCTTTTTGTCAATATTTTCCGTCTCAAAGAGTCAATAATAATACGAACTCCTCAATGGTTATTAATAGGATGTATGGTTTTCGACCAACCAAAGTTTCAGAGCAAACCGGTGTGCTCAAACACGTGCACGAGATGCTCCACTGGTTCGCTGGAATTCACGTCAGAAATGTGGCGGTGAGTTAGTCAGAATCGCAGAATCTTGGAAAAACAGAATCTTGGAATCTGAGAACCTCAGAATTTCAGAATCTTGGAAAAACAGAAAAAAACTTTTAAGAGAAAACGGGTACTGAGATATGTCGCTTTTTTTCGGTTTCAGGTTGTTACTATTTGTAGTGGTATCAATTTTGCGTTGTTATACGGTGTTTCGGTTTTACTAGCGAAATTTAAAAATTAATTGTAACAGGAATGTGAAACACTGAATCTCTAGAATCTCTCTGAATCACTTCTTCCAGTCCGTCGCCGGTAACATCGCCACCGCCTCCCCAATTTCCGACCTAAACCCAATCTGGATGGCTGCCAACGCGCAAGTCGTGTTGGATTCAGAAGCCCGCGGCGAGAAGAAAGTTCACATTGATGAGAAATTCTTTCTGGGCTACCGAAAAACCGTAATCCAACCCGATGAGATTATCAAAGCCGTCATTGTCCCTCTCACCACTAAAAATGAGCATTTCGCGGCCTACAAACAAGCTCAACGCAGAGAAGATGATATCGCAATTGTAACCGGAGCATTTTTAGTGGACCTCGACCCTCAAACTCTGATCGTGAACTTCATTCGAATCTCCTACGGAGGAATGGCTCCAACCACAAAGCTAGCCCTGAATGCCATGGAAAAGTTGAAGGGTCTCAAGTGGAGCCAAGATTTTCTGAACAAGGCTCTCAGCTTGCTCAGCGATGAGCTCAAACTCCCAGCCGGAGTGCCCGGTGGAATGTCTCAATATCGATTGTCACTGGCCCTGTCTTTCTTCTTCAAGTTCTTCCTGGAGGTGTCCAAGAAGTTGAACTTGACAGAGATCGAGTACGTGGATTCGGATGTGAAGATTGGACAGGATGTCGAGAAGGGATTGGTGGCCACGCAGTTGTATCAGGTTGGTTTGACCATTTCGATTTCGAATAGATTATAAGAGTTTGACATTGAACTGGAATGCAGTCAGTGGATAGATGTATTTGAAACCGTGAAAGTTGAAAACAAAGGCTATATATGTCATTTACATGTCAAGAAAAATTGAGTCACCAAAAATGCGCATTTTGAAACAGCATTTTCAGTTTTGGAATCCCTTTCAAGATTGCGAAATTATCAAAAGCCAGTTTGTTGATGTATTGAAATTTCGAAGATCAGAGAAGTCCATCATTTTTGATGTCTCTAGTTTTGAAATGTCCCGGTTTTGAAATGTCACAGTTACATGATCTCAAGAGATTCAGTGACCAACAAAAAGTGAATCACAGTGAATGCGCGTTTTAAACAGAATTCTCAGTTTTGGAATCTCATTAACTTGAAACTTCCAGGGTTACGAAATTGCTTGAGGCGAGTTACCGAGGTGTTAAAATTTCAAAGTTGTGAATCGTTCATCATTTTTGAATTAAGTAGTTTTAAAATGTCACAGTTACAAAACGTCTGGTCTGAAACTGTCCTTGCTTCCACGGTTCGAATTCTTGAAATGTCATGATTTTGAAGTATGCGAAAAGTCAAAGGTTCGGAATTTCTAGTTTCAAAACGTCCAGATTTCGAAATGGCTTCGTTTTTGAGATGTCTAGGGTTCGAAATGTCTCAGATTGAGTCCTCCATATTCCAGATTTTCAATGGCGTTCTGAAAACAGTACAAAAATTAAGACAAGACCTGCAAACAGGAAAACATGACTCAAAACAAACTTTAATTTCATAAACCTCCAAGTTCCCAAAACCCCAATAATTTTCCAGGAGGTCGACGCCAACCAACCGGCTCACGATCCCCTCGGCCGTCCGATCAAGCACGTCTCCGGCGACAAACACACGACTGGAGAAGCCGTCTACGTGGACGACATCAATGTCGCCGATTGCCAACACATTGCTTTCGTTTTGGCTCCGATTGCTCATGGCACACTGAACTCTGTGGACTATTCCGCAGCGTTGGAGTTGGACGGCGTCATTGGGTACTTGGATGCGTCGGATGTGACCACTGGCGCGCAGATGGGACATCATAGTGATACACCTGTGTTTGTGAAGGTAGGGTAGATCAAAACCACATTTTCTTGAGTACTGTCTGAATACTAACTGAAACTGTCTGGATACAGCTAAAACAGAGGCCGTTTTTGAAACGACACTTCTTCAGATAGATTTTTTCAGTTTCTAAAAGTTCGTATTCTTGTTTCAAGTTGCCAAAACTCAGTAAACCCAGATGTCTTCAACCTGATCTTTCTTCCAGGAAAAAATCACCTTCCACGGCCAACCAATCGCCGCCATCGTCGCCACAGACCACGAAATCGCGAGGAAAGCGGCGAGTCTTGTCAAACTGGACTATTCCGCGGAGAAGCCGATTGTCACTATTAAGGTGAGTAAGGATTCGAAATGTCGGAAAAAAAAATCTGAGAATATTGGTGTTTTCTAGGATGTGCTAACTTGATTATGAGCCGAGTTACAGCCTTGAGGCTTAGAGTAGGGGGTAGTAGGGGTAGGTAAGACCTAGGGTCAGCCATGTTTTCTAGAAGTTTTCACTTCAGAATCCAAAATTTTTTATTCTCGAAGTTTCAGTTTCTGAATGGCTATTTCAATTCGCCGTTTCGCGCTACTATTAGTTTCAGCCTAGAAAGTTCTTCGTTGATTTGAACGTTATATCGATTTGAAACTGGTGACTTAGAAACCCACTGGAACTTTTGTAAAGAATCTACCAGATTTCCTTGAAAAATACCGGTTTAAAATCAGAAATGTTTAGATTTGAACTTCTGTTTCTGAAAGATCTTATTTTTTCGTCAACAACCGATGATTTGTTTGATATTATGTAAACATTGACATCTACAAAAAAAAATCCCGGGAAAAATAATAGGCGCTTTTTGAGCCTCGTTATAGGAGTTTTCAGTTATTCACCATCCTTCTCATCGGACTAGCAATAACCACTTTATTCGACTTTTTCCAGAGTTCCAAAAAAATACTGCTTCAGAATCCTCTTAATTTTGATTTGTGATAACCAAGAACCAATGGATACTAATGATAAGATCAAAGAACTTTTCTATTTAGAGTTTTTTACAAAATTTTCCAGTTCCTAGAAGCTTATTTCGAGAGAGGTCCTGAAGAGACCGGGATCCCGATCTCTCAAAACTGTGTAATTACATCGTGCCAAAAAAAAACTATATTCTATGTTGTGTATGAGCGAAATGAATGTACTTTTCAACATTTCTAGCCAATGTGGCCGAAAAGTCACATATTTCTAAACTTTACGATTTCAAAGTCACGTTTTCAGAACTTTTCAGAACTTTGTCATCGATTCTTGATGACTGTGCAAGCGTCACAGTTTCGAATTATGATAGCCTAACACTAATAGAAAGAAATGAGTAACGAGGATCTCAGATTTCAAGATTTTTCTATCTAGAGTTATTTTCAAAACTTTCCAGTTTCTATGAGCTTCCATCATTGTTTTGTATGAGCAGAGTAATGGTTTGAGGAGACAGCCTACAAAAGCCAAACTGTGGATTTTTAGGCCATCAACTTTGAAGCGTCGTAACTTGGCTCGAATCACGATAGAGCTTTTAAAAGACTATCAATCTTCTTCCCATATTCTTCTCAACATATATAGCCAATGTGACCGAAAATTCACATTTTTCGAAACTTTACGATTTCAAATACTTGTTTTCAAAACTTTTCATTTTCTCACATTATTACTTTGTTATTGGATGACTGTTTTCAGCAAGCCCTTGCCGCCGAGTCCTTCGTCTTCAAGCACTTCATCATCCACTCCTCGCTGAACGACAACGAAACCGTAATCAAGAACGACTGGTCGAAATACGAGCGCGTCGTTGAGGGAGAGATCGACATGGGCGGTCAGGAGCATTTCTATTTGGAGACGCAGCAGTGCGTTGTGATTCCTCATGAAGACGACGAGCTGGAGATCATCATCTCCAATCAATGTGTGAATGATGTGCAGATTGAGGTGGCCAAGTGTTTGGGTATGGCTCAGCACAAGATTCAGACAAAGGTAAGAAACAGTTTTTGGAATCAAAGGCCTTGAACTGTACCAATCTGTGCTCAACAACTCTATTTTGAACAGAGTTACGGCGGCGACATCAAAATAGTGGCTCAGAAACCCAAAAATTGGATTTCCAGTCCACCAAAGTTGTTCAAAATGTTAAGGAAATCATGAGAAATTGATTGGTAGTATTTTGACAACGCCATCATGTTCTTAAGTCGAGTTATGATCATTTGAAGTTGATGGCCTAGAAATCCGAGAATTGTTTTTCTAGTCCATTAAAGCTAAAAATGTTCAGAAGGTCAGTAGAAGAAGAATGGTGGTGTTTTCGAAGATTTTATCTTTATTTTGAGCCAAGTTACATCTATTTTAAGTTGCTGGCCTAGAAACCCAAATTCCGAGTTACTAGGCCATCAACTTCAAATGATCATAACTCGGGTCAGAATCAAGATCTAGAGCTGAAACTTGCACCAATCCTTTTCCGGTGCTCTTCTTCTCATTTTCAGCGTCGAAAGCCAAATTTTGAAATTTCTAGGCCACCAATTACAAAACCTTATAACTTTGCTCGAAATCAAGATCCAGAGCTGACAGTAGTACCATTCGCTTCATTTTTCCTTGGATTTATTTTTTTCAATTATTTGTGGCCTAGAAATCTAACTTTTAAGATTCCAGGTCAAGCGAATTGGCGGAGGATTCGGTGGAAAGGAAAGTACCGGAGCCATTTTGGCGGTCCCCGCCAGTCTGGCCGCCAAAAAGTTCGGAAAACCAATGAAAATCAAATTCGAACGATTCGACGATATGGCGATTACCGGAACTCGACATCCGTTCACTTTGCAGTATAAGGTAAGAAAACATTTTTTACCCCGTTTTGTTCGTCTTTTGATTTTAGTTGATATCAAGGTTTGGAGTTAACTTTTTTTCAGCTCGCCGTCGACGAAAACGGAAAATTCATCGATTTGGACTACACAGCGTTGTCCAATAGTGGACACACTCTTGACCTGTCGATGGGTGTGATGCGTGAGTTTTTGCAATATTTACTGTTACAATTAGAACGGAAACAGTTGAAAATTTCGAGAGCAGGAATCCGCAAGGCATCTTAAATATAATCGGCCTAAAAATCCCAAGATTGATATTCAGAACGCGCCATGGTGCACGCCGACAACGTGTACAAATTCGCCAACGCCGACATCACCGGCAAAATGTGCAAGACCCATCTGGCCTCCAACACGGCGTTCCGTGGATTCGGAGGACCCCAAGGCATGTTTGGAACCGAGATAATGGTGAAGCACGTGGCCGAGAAGTACGGATGGGATCATGATGAGATTCGAGCCAAGAATTTCTACAAGGAAGGAGAATGCACTCCGTTCGGAATGCATTTGAATCAGTGTAATGTGACGAGGACATGGGACGAGTGTCGGCAGCAGTCGGATTATGATAGGCGACTTGGCGAGGTCAAGAAGTTTAATGAGTGAGTTTAGAGAGTTGATTTTGTGATAGTTCGTTTTATCTTCTCGCGATCTTTAAAATGAGTATAATCATGGTCTATTTTAAATAACTTTGAAAAAAAAGTTGGGTCTCGCCACGAAAACCCAAATACCCAAATAATAGCTTTCTAGAAACTAGGTCATGATTATACTCATTTTCAAGCTCTCATCAAGCCAAACTCAGATTCCTACTTTACAGTGTCCGAACTCTCCAACCATTCCAGATCCCATCGCTTCAAGAAACGAGGAATCTACCTGACCCCAACTCGCTTCGGTATCGGTTTCGGCCTCAAGCAGCTCAATCAAGCTGGAGCTCTTGTGCTCGTTTACACCGATGGAAGTGTGCTGGTGTCTCATGGAGGCATGGAGATGGGACAGGGATTGCATACGAAGATTTTGCAGGTTGGATGAAGTTTCCTGTTCTTGGTGGCCTAGAAAACCTAAAAAGTGGATTCCTGACCATCAAAGCCGAGAATGTTAAGAAAAACACGAGAAAAAGATTGATAGTTGTTTGACTTGATTGTGACCTGGAGAAGAAGTTCAAAATTTCTAGGACATTACCGTTGGGCATGTAAAATTTTTTTTTTTTTTTTTTATATTCATGAGCACCATAACTTCAAGTCTCAAAAGTTAACCGAACAAGAAAACCGAAAATTTTAGGTTTCTAGGCCATCAACAGTAAAAATGTTAGAAAGATCATCAGAATGTAATTTGTTATTCTAAGCAGTCTTATAAGTTCGAATCGAATTATCGCAACTTCAAGTTGGTTTCTGTTTTGGCTTACTGAGCAATTTGAGAAATGTCTAGCTCGCTCTCAGACGTTTCGAAAGTCATCATTTCGAAGTATTCTGCATTTTGACGTGACCGTGTATGCACACAAACCATTTGTTTTTGTCAAATGTAGAAGTTTTGAGACCCCGCGAAAATCGGGGAAGGGTAAACGATCGGGGAACGAGAATGGGGGACAGTGGGCGGAGCATATAAAAAACGCAACGCGCGCATGAGGTTTCACCTATTTTGCACGGCGGGGCGGAGCCGACGCGTGGCCTAGCTTTCTCAGCGTTTGGTGCGCAGCCTAGGCCGCCGCGCGCTTTGCGCGGGAATTCAAACAGGCAATTTTCCCATGCATCAAATTCGATTATTTGAGGAATACTGGGCAGAATTTTTTAAATTTTCTTACAGAAAGTGTACCTTTGATAGATATTCTTTGTTGAAAAAAACAATAATTCAAGACTTCTTGACGAAAAACGAGAGAAAGCGGCAAAAATAGTTCGTCCGAGATACTTTTTCATTTTTCTCTAAAACGGAACCATCAATTTTTTTGAAATTTGGCACAAATAATCAACGCAGCAGGGCGAACAATCTGATGGTTTCGAATTTTCGGTTTTATTTTTTTCAAGGCTCAATCTGCATGCGGGGTGGTTAAACTCTCAATTTTTGCAAGATAAACCAATAAAACTAAAAATTCGAAACCATCAGATTGTTCGCCATGTTGCGTTGATTATTTGTGCCAAATTTCAAAAAAATTGATGGTTCCGTTTTTGAGAAAAATGGAAAAGTATCTCGGACGAACTATCTTTGGCGGCCTAGGCTGCGCACCAAACGCTGAGAAAGCTAGGCCACGCGTCGGCTCCGCCCCGCCGTGTTTGTACTGTTAAAAACTCGTGCCGTAGTTGCATTTTTTTGCTCCGCCCACTGTCCCCGATTCTCGTTCCCCGATCGTTTACCCTTCCCCGATTTTCGTGGGGTCTCGAAGTTTTGTGCTAATTGTAACACAATCACGTCAAAACGCAGAATACTTAGGAAATTACGATTTTCGAAACGTCTGAGATTACCAAAACCTAAGATGAAACTAAAAATATTCAGACTCCTAACCCTTGAAGACCTCTTAAAACGGAGTAACTTTGAAACCTAATCTATTCCAATTTTACCGTTTCATCAGGTTTTTTTTGTTCAGCCACGTCTTGTTGTGTTAATATCATTACCTTCGTGTCATTGATTTTTCAACCGTTCCCTTTTTCCAGATCGCCGCTCGCTGCCTCGAAATCCCAATCGAAAAGGTGCACATCCATGACACCTCCACAGACAAGGTGCCCAATGCATCAGCCACGGCCGCTTCGGTGGGAAGTGACATGAATGGGCTGGCAGTTCAAGACGCGTGTCGTCAGATTATGGAGAGATTGGAGCCGTTCAAAACGTTGAATCCGGATGGGAAATGGGACGATTGGGTGAAGGCTGCCTATGTTGATAGAGTGTCGTTGTCAGCGTCTGGATTCGGAATGTAAGAAGGGGCGGGGCTTGTGGGTGAGGGGTTTTTGGGAATGTAGAGCTGAATGTAGATTGTTTAACACCAGTCTTCCGCCCCGCTGACGCGGGGCTCCACCTCCTGGCTACCGCTTGCACAGTGGGAACTCTTATGGGGTTATTCGGGGAATCGGCAAAAAAGGAAAAGAACTCCGCGAAAACTTGGAGAGTGAACCAATCTGACTGAAACTTTGGGGAAAACTGGAGAAAACTATAGGGAACATTCTGCCAAAGTTTGGGGTCAAAATATCAACTTTGAAAATTTGTCTGAAATTCCAGTCAAATTTTCAAAGTCGATGTTTTGACCCCAAACTTCGGCAACATGTTCCCTATAGTTTTCTCCAGTTTTCGCCAAAGTTTCAATCAGATTGGTTCACTCTCCGAGTTTTCGTTTCCTTTTTTGCCGATTCCCTGAATAACCCCATTAAAGAGGACATAGTTAAATCAGACCAAATACGATTGTGGAGCTCTCGGCTCCTCTTTCAGTTCTTTCAACCCTTCATTTGGAGCTTCTGTGCCTTCGGCTCTTCTTTCAGGGCCTTCAGCATTTCACTCGAAGCTTTTCGAGCCTGCTGCTCCCTTTTCAGGGCCTTCGACCCTTCATTCAGAACTTCCGAGCCTGAAGATCCTTTTTCAGTGCCTTCAGTCCTTTGTTTGGAGCTCCGGAGCCTGCGGATCCGTTTTCAGGGCATTCTGTCCCATCCGCGTCTCTTTTTTTAAGGCCTTCGTCATCTTTACTATCTACTGTCTGTGTCGGTCATCAGAATTGGTCTCTGAATGATGCTCGTCTATTTAGATTTTTGATTTGACAAAAAATAAGCTCATGCGGGCTCAAAAAACCCTTTTTTTTTTCCTCCAGGGAAGGTTGTTTTTCTCCTGGGAAAGATTTTTGTGCGTCTGTTCTCACCGCGCTTGCATTCCTCTAAATGCACTGTGAATTCCGAGTATTTTTGAAAGGAAACCGAATTGAATTCGTAGAAATTTTTCGGGATGAAAATTGTAAATTTTGTGCCTCCAACAGATGTCCGGAATGCCTATAAAATTCAGAAACTTGAAAAGTTGTGAAAATCCAAAAAATCCGAATTTCTGAAATTTTGTAAATATGGAAATCGGAAAACCTCGATATACAAAAAAGGAGCCGAGAAGAAAGTTCTTTCAAAGAGGATCCGCATGTTCTAGATCTACAGGTGTACAGTCGGAAATTTTAGAATTCGGGAAATTTCAATATGCAAAAGAGGAGCCGCAGGCTCTGAAGCTCTAGAAAAAAAAGACGAAGGCCCTGAAAAGAGCCGGGGAAGGGACTGAATGCCCTGAAGGAGGATCTCCGGAGCTCCAAATTAAGGACTGAAGACACTGAAAAAGGATCTTCAGGCTCGGAAGCTCCAAATGTAGATTTTCACAACTTTAATGATACTGAGCTGTAACAGAAATGAAAACTAAAAAATTGCCTTTTGAGCAGGTGTAAAATTTTTGATCTACTGAGGTGAGAACAGACGCACAAAAATCTTTCCCAGGAGAAAAACAACCTTCCCTGGAGGAAAAAAAGAGGTTTTTGAGCCCGTATGAGCTCATTTTTTGTCAAATCAAAAATCTAAATAGACGGGCATCATTCAGAGACCAATTCTGATGACCTGTGAAAATTTGGGAAGATTTGGTCCAGTGGGGACTTCGCTAGGGCGGGAGACACGACACAGACAGACACACACACACACAGAATTTTGCGTTTGTTAATAGTAAAGATCACATCAAACCTATTTGAAAGATTCAAGGACTACTGTAACAGAGAATGTTTTCCTGTTGAGTATATCCTTTGAACTCTCATAACTTGCTCATAAACTACCTAATGATAAAATTGACTGCAGATTTCAAGGTCTCTTGATTTCAGAGGCTGTTTTTCATTTAAAATAAGGAAACCCCAAAATTTTCAATGTTTCGAGTTTTTCACTTTACTAACTAGTCAGTTTTTTTTATTGTCGCAGGTTCGAGTAAATCATCTCATTAAATTTTTCAGAATCCACCACGAACCCGTCGACTTTTTCAACGGAAAGGGCGCCGAACTCTTTGGCTATTCTGT
Source organism: Caenorhabditis sp. 40 LS-2015 (assembly GCA_900536305.3). NCBI lineage: Eukaryota > Metazoa > Nematoda > Chromadorea > Rhabditida > Rhabditidae > Caenorhabditis > Caenorhabditis tribulationis. The sequence continues at coordinate 147,758 of LR544770.1, read as the reverse complement.
GTATGGAACAGCGTGCTGTGAGGTCGAGGTGGATTGTCTCACTGGAGACCATCACCTTCTTCGAACTGATATCGTTATGGATGTTGGAGAGTCCCTGAATCCGACGATTGATATTGGACAGATTGAGGGAGCGTTTATTCAGGTTAGCCAGTATTCGGGGATTCAAATGAACCAAAATTCGTGGAAAATGAAAGACTAGAAACCGTTTTAGAGAGCTCGGTCCCAATCCCAAACTTTGAATTCTAGGCCATCAATTCTGAAAATGATAGGAAGATCATGAAAATTCCATTGCTGTTGGGTTGACCTCGATAGCTTAACTATAGTCAAGTTACAGCAATTAAAGTTGGTGGCCTAGAAATCCAAAAATGTGAGTTTCTAGGCCATAATCTTCAAATGATCATAACTTGGCTCAAAATGAAGATTTTGAGCTCAAACAACCACCAATCTCATTTTCAAGTTTTGCTCAACATTTTCAGTGGTCTAGAAACTAAAAATTTGGGTTTTCTAGATCATTTTCAAGACTAATCATCCTAAATATTCCAGGGCTACGGACTGTTCACCATGGAGGAGATCAAAATCCGTCCGGATGGAATCCGGTTGACTCGAGGTCCCGGCAACTACAAGATTCCATCGGCCGACGATGCTCCACGACACTTCAACGTGTCGCTTTTGGGAAACAGTAGCAACAAGATGGGCATTTTCTCATCGAAAGCCATCGGAGAGCCACCTCTGTTTTTGGGTAGTTGCGCATTCTTCGCGATTCGAGAAGCAGTGAGAGCCTATCGGATTCAGAACGGGAATTCGGTGAGTTGACTTTTGATGGTCTAGAAATCGTAGCTGGCTTCGGTTTAACATTTCCAAGATTTCAACCTCTCTCAAATGACCTCTCTAAAACCGTAATCTTTTTTCCAGGACTACTTCGTGTTCCACTCTCCATCAACTCCGGAACGAATCCGTATGGCTTGTGAGGACTTTGTGACGTCCCATGTGCCACCACTCCCCGAGGAAGGATCCTACACGCCGTGGACCGCTTCTGTCTAATTTTCGATGTGTCTGTTTTTTCTTTGTAATAAATTTATGATTCTTGATGAATGGATAATAGACTGTGGAATGGAAATCAAGAGAAGAAAGAGATTGGAGAGTGAGAAAAGATAAGGAGAAATGTTGGAAGGCGCAAAAAAGTCGACAAAAACGAAACCGGTTCTAGAAAAGCCTCAAAAAAATCAAAATTATACTGTAGTTTCATCCTGGTTATTTTTGTTGGCGTCTTTCATGAACAAGTTCAGGCGAACTTCTGCGTCTTGAGCATAGAAAATGATGGGGGAGTCTTGGACATCGTTTTCTATTAGGTTGGCGACTATGAAACCGGAAACAACTTTGTGGGTTCACAGTTTGCGTATATGAGAAGCTAATTGATTGCGGTTTTTTGCATTTGAAAGAGCATTTCTTCACAAGCCTTTTGATATGTTGTTTAAGGTTCTTTGATAGCTGGTCATCAAAATAAAGTGCTTTGACGATGCGCGACCAAAAATTATCCATGCGCACCTGTTTGTAGAATGAAATCAAGCAGAGTCAAAATTTTCCATCACGTTTCGAAAAGTATTTGGCAACGATGCTCTGATATATGTGCTTGTTTATACACTGTTCAACCAGTTCTGAAAGATCGGCGAACTTTTTGAGAGCCACGGTTGTGTGAATGCACCCTTAATCAGTGATACTGACTTTCTGAGGCAAGTGGCAGAGTCGGATCAATCTCAAACCGTTCGTGAGCTTGGTAGGCGTTTCTGATGTTCTCATGTTACCTCAGAAAATAACTTACATTCATTAGGAAAACGATAAAATTCTGAAAATAAACGCGGCATGAACATACCGATTCCAAAAAAACCACTGGGATCAAGACTTCTGGAATTTCTTTATGCCGTGTCAAGAACTCTCGCCGTTTCGAGTCGATCGTGACTGGGGATAAAAAGTGGACTTTTTATGACAACAATAAAGAAAAACGCTAGTGATTAGACCTCCACTAACATCCGAAATCCATGGAAGAACCCAGATTTTTATGGGATAATTTGATGCTTTGAATATGGGGGAACAGTCAAAGTCTCGTCTGCCTTGAAGTTTTGGAAATGTGTCAGACGAACACTACTGACCTTGAACAACTCCATTTGAGTCATTTCTATGAAGCCCTTTGAAGTCCTGCTGTGAATACAACGTCCACAAAGATTTTTCAAAAAAACGCTTTTTCATGTGTCGCAAAGATGGTCCTCTATAAAACTGAAGAATCTGGCTGGGAAGTTTTTACTGTGGCGCTGGTTAGTCCTAATACAGATCTATCAAATTATATATTGTTTCACTCAATGCAACTTTAATAGGCTGAGAAACTGCTCAAGGATTACAAAAAGATCAGAAAATGAGCGTGTCAGTATTTCGGATCATAGCTGGCGGAGTTCTTCTAGAGAGATATCCATTCTCGTCCTGCACGTTGACAGTAAGCCACTAATAATAATGGTGAACAGATTTTGGATTGAGGTTTTGAAGTTTCGATTTTACAATAAATTGTTTTCATACCAAAAATTCCGGTTTCATACTCGCCAACCTGATAGAAACAATATCCGTTGGAGTATTATCTCCCCGTGTATTGGTAAATTGAAGATGTGAAACCTTTCGTTAAATCGATGGAACCGAATTTTTTTCACCAAAAATGTGCTTAAACGTTTCCTGATGCATCATCATGTATTATTCTGACTAATAGTAAGTTTCTTTAGTGTATTCGTGAAAAGATAATTCTGTTGTTTTCGGGATTTTACGACTTTAGTTCCTTTTAACTGTTTCAAAACTTTCATAAGTTATGGAGACTTTGATACAATGTTTGTGAAACTGTTGTAAATGTGGTTTTCAAACTACAAACTCTTGCGCGATCAGAAACATAAAAATGTCTGCCTTTTCGTGGACTCGATGAATCCGTTTTGTTTACCGACCTTGGAACATATATTTTTCACTTTTTATTTTTTGCCTTTTCATTAACATTTTTTATTCCATGGGAGAGATGAGAAGGCAATCGATCGTAGAGATGAGAAAGCAATTGAAATAGATGTTCCAAATTTTTGTTTCATCTACAAACTTTGACATTATTTTCAAGTTGAAACAGAAGAACAGCATCTCGATTATAATCTAAACAAATTTACGCTTTCTGAATATAAAACTGATGAGAAATTCAATTGCATGGGCTTTTGAATTTACTGAAGACAGTGTGTGGTATCTATGAGAAACGGCGAAATTCAGAAGCTCTGTACTTTTTTTCTGATGCTTCATTGCAGTTTTGAAAGTATGAGCATACCCTTAAAAATCTCCTTTTTCCATTGGAATCCTTCTCAACCATTAACACATTTTTTTCTGGATGAGTCCGTATCTACAACAACTGAAACTTTATTATAAGGTAATGATGTAGTAAGCCTGGAGAAAAATTTATAAAAAACGTTTTTCGTCGATTGTTGTTGTTTCATTGATATTGTTTTAGGTAATAGCATTTTTTAAATAATCATTTTAGCAAACTGCTCATCGAGAGATCAACTAATGGATTCAATGAAACATGACTTGGTGAAATTCGGCACAGATTTTGAATCGAAATTGATAGCATTTTTCGGTCAGATTCTTCAAGAGAGTTTCTTAGAGGAATCGTAGTAGCCTCTTCATCATAGTTCACATTGTTCAGGATTTTTCGATTTTTTTCGGTGTTATCTTCATTTCAAACTGGAAACACTCGAGTTTTGCTCATTAGCTTTTTACCGTATTTATCTTGTTAAAGACTTTTCCATTTGCATTTATTCCTGGCTTTCTTCAAACCTATGGATCTTGGAAACCATTCATTTTAAGTAGCAGTCTTTGTAAGTTTTTCGAAATTAAAATTCTTTTGAATCAGTTACTATCAATATAATCATTATGAAACAGTCGATATCTGGATATTTTTTGAACTTTTTTTTTCACTATTTCTTGATTTTCATGTATGATCATATTAGCCAGAAACTATTAGTGGGATCGCCTTGGGCCCAACTTTAAACGATCAAAAAGTTCACAACTCTTTCCGATTCAAAGTCTACATTAACTGAAGCTCATCTCAAGAGTTCCATTCTCTCTCATTTTACTGTTTCTCACACTCTCTTTCTATCTGAACTGTTATCAATTTCCAATGCGAACCATGTTTTTTCAGAACCAAAAATGAAGGAGGTCACCAATATTGGTTCCTATGACTCCACGAATCTTGTCTTCTATGTGAATGGAAAACGGGTTGAGGAGAAGGATGTGGATCCGAAGATGACACTGGCCGCCTATTTGAGAGATAAACGTGAGTTTTTGCAGTTCGCCGCACAATTTTCGCCACAGGCATGCGAAAGTGGGCGGAGCTTGAGTAGAAAGGTCAATTTGTCAAGTTTAGTGAAACTAACGGGAACGAAAATCGGATGCAATGAGGGTGGGTGTGGAGCGTGCACGATTATGGTCAGTCATGTGGAGGATGGAGAAATCAAGTGAGTTTTTAGGGGGATTCTAGAGGATACCCGGCGCAGTCTGGGAGCTTCTGGACGACACTGGGCTATTTTGAAAAGTTTTGGAGCGTTCTAGTGGATTCTACAAGATCCTAAAGATCGCTAAAAGACTATGAAGAATTCCAAAACGTTCTCGAGAAAGCAAGAGAAATCCGAAGGATTCTGGAGAGGTCTGCAACGATCTCGACTGTGAAACAATATCGAAAACCCCAAAATTTTCAAAACCTGAACATGAAATAGTAAAAAAAAATACAATGATTTTCAGACACTTCTCCGCCAACTCGCGTCTCATGCCTATCTGTGGTGTGTTTGGAAAAGCCGTGACTACTGTAGAAGGGATCGGAAGTGTGGCCAAGAATCGACTTCATCCCGTGCAGGAGAGATTGGCCAAGTAAGTTATTGTTAACTCATAATGCAGGTAAGAGAAAAAAAAGGGATTTTCCGAGAGACGAAGATGAAACAGCAAGTTTTTCCAGGTTCAAGGTGTCTAGAATTGGTTACTTTCCACTAGAGAAACTGGTGCCACAATTTCTTCCGAAAATATACAACTTTTCAGAGCTCACGGCTCTCAATGTGGCTATTGCACGCCTGGATTCGTGATGGCCATGTACGCTCTATTGAGAAACAACCCAAATCCCACTGTGGCCGACATCAACCTGGGGCTTCAGGGTAACCTCTGTCGGTGCACTGGTTATCGTCCCATTCTAGAGGCCTTCTATAGTTTTGCGGTGGACGAGAGTGGGACTTTGAAGGTGAGGAAGGGGTCGGGGGAGGTTTGGAGGATTCTGAATCGTTCTAGATTAGTTGGAAAGATACTGAAGGATCGAAGAGTTTCCTAGAAGTTCATGAAGGTTGCTAGAGGCTTTTTGAGGATTCAGAAGAATTCAGAAGGACTATGGAAGCTTCTAAGAAACTTTTTGTAGGGTTCTGAAAAGCTTGTGAAAATTTCGACTGATTCGGAATGATCCTGAAGTGTTCTGAAAGACTAATTGAGGATCACCCAACAATTGTAAAAATTCAGTTTCAAATTTTGCATTTTCTTTCTGTGCACATTTGATTTATTGATCAGAATAAGATATTTTTCTGTTACCATTCGTTTTGCTAATTTTTTTTAATTCAACATTCATTCAACGAAAACTGAAATTCGGAATGGAATCCAAAACTCCCAGAAGTTTCCAAAAGCACACAAACTTCATGAAAAAATGAAAAAAACTTGCAAAATAATTCGAGTTTCAAAATTTCCATATTTCTAGTGAGCTGTACTTTTACTTGTTACGAAAAGATGATATTTCCAAACCTCGAAATCAGAATCTCATAGAATCTCTTGCAATCTGAAACTCGAATGAGAAAACCTAAAAACTTCAGAAAACTTTTCCTTCCCAAGGATCACTCAAACTTATAGAGTTTTAAACTATTGTATAAATCGTTTAATTCTCTCATTCTTTTCTTTTACGAAGAATTTGGAACTGAAAAATTTTCAGACATAGTTTTTTGCTTCTGAAATCTAGGATCTCTGATTTCCAGGTTTCCGAGGACAACACTTGTGGAATGGGTGAGAATTGCTGCAAGAACAAGAAAGGAAAATCGTCTTGTGGATCTTCTGAATCCACTCCGGAAGACGTGACTCCAGGTTACACAGGAGGCGAGAGGAAAAGAGTGAGTCGTTTATTAGTTGCAATGATCTAAAAGATCAATCAGAATTGTTCGCTTTCTAATAAGTATTCATCCACTTTTTGAAAAGGAAAACTTTTAGAAAATATATCTTGGAAAACGTCTAGACCTATCAAATGCAAAGCTTCATAACTCATCTCACACTCATCCTGAAAGAGTAAAACTTGAATTTCAAAAACCTCAAAACTTCCACTTCGCAACTATATAACTTTCTACTTTCAGAAAATCCAACTCAGCGACTTATCGGACTGCAAACCATACGATCCAACTCAGGAGCTCATTTTCCCGCCAGAACTCAAACTTCACGGATACGAGACTATGAGCTTCGCCTACGACCATCACCACACCAAGTGGTATCAGCCAGTGGAGTATGAGTGAGTTCCGCGGGGAGTTCTGTCGGTAAAAGGCTTTGCTGATTGCTCAACCATTTGTTGAATGCTTATTTCTGAACCAGTTGAAACCGTGAAGTTCAAGAAAATCACCGTAAAGTTTTCCAGCGACCTCCTCTCGCTCAAAAGAGAGCTCCCGCATGCCCGTCTCATCTCCGGAAACTCCGAGTTGGCCATCGAACTGAAATTCCGATTCATCGACTTGCCAGCTGTGATAAATCCACGTCAAGTGAGAAAACTTCATGAGAGGTTTATGACCTCCGAAGGGGTCTATATGGGGACTGGAATGTCTCTGACAGATATGGACAACTACTCGATGCAGTTGATGAAGGAACTTCCCAAAGGTAGGTTGGATTACTGTATCAAGGATTCGGTAAGTTTATCGAAAAAAAAATTGATAGACTTTAGTAAAAAGAGTAACAACCGAACATGTTCTCAACAAAAAATGAATAATTTTCGAACAAACTTTCCCGTCTCAAAACATTCATAATAATGCGAATTCTTTAATGGTTTTACTAAGATTTTCGAACACAACGAAAAAAAAAGTTCCAGAGCAAACCGGTGTGCTCAAACACGTGCACGAGATGCTCCACTGGTTCGCTGGAATTCACGTCAGAAATGTGGCGGTGAGTCAAACAGAATCTTGGAAAAACAGAAAAAACTTTTCAAAGAAAACGGGCTCTGAGACGATGAGCTTTTTTTCGGTTTCAGATTGCCACTATTTGTAGTGGTATCAATTTTGCGTTGTTTTACGGTGTATTGGTTTTATTATCGCTCAAATGTTGAGATTCATTCCAAAACTCTAAAAAATATACGGACGCACGATTACTTTAACTAGATTTACTTTTTCTATTCACAGTTGTAAAACTAAAAATTGGAAAAAAAATTGTGATAGAGATCTGAAACGAATCTGATTCTCTGAATCTCAGGATCCATAGAATCTCAGAATCTCAAAACCTCCAAATCTCAGAACTTTCGAAATTCTGAATCTCAAAACCCCTAAAATCTCTGGTTCCCTAAATCTCCAAACCTTATCTTCCAGTCCGTTGCCGGTAACATCGCCACCGCCTCCCCAATCTCCGACCTCAACCCAATCTGGATGGCTGCCAACGCGCAAGTCGTGTTGGATTCAGAAGCCCGTGGAGAGAAGAAAGTTCACATTGACGAGAAATTCTTCCTGGGCTACCGAAAAACCGTAATCCAGCCCGATGAGATTATCAAAGCAGTGATTGTCCCATTGACCACCAAAAATGAGCATTTCGCCGCCTACAAACAGGCTCAACGCAGAGAAGATGATATCGCAATTGTAACCGGAGCATTTTTAGTGGACCTCGACCCTCAAACCCAGATCGTCAACTCTATTCGAATCTCCTACGGAGGAATGGCTCCAACCACAAAACTAGCTCTCAATGCCATGGAAAAGTTGAAGGGTCTCAAGTGGAGCCAAGACTTCCTGAACAAGGCTCTCAGCTTGCTCAGCGACGAGCTCAAACTCCCCGCTGGGGTGCCCGGTGGAATGTCTCAATATCGATTGTCACTGGCCCTGTCTTTCTTCTTCAAGTTCTTCCTAGAGGTGTCCAAGAAGTTGAACTTGACGGAGATCGAGTACGTGGATTCGGATGTGAAGATTGGACAAGATGTGGAGAAGGGACTCGTGGCCACGCAGTTGTATCAGGTTGGTTTGGCCATTTCGATTTCAAATAGATTATAAGGGTTTAAAATAAAACTGGGGTGCAGTCAGTGGAAGTGTATTGTGGGCTCAATGAAACCGTGGAAGTTGCGAACAAGTTCTTGTCAGTGACCAATAAAAATTGAGTCACCAAAAATGCGAATTTTGAAACAGAATTTTCAGTTTTGCAATCTCATCATTATCTTGAAACTTCCAAGGTTGCAAAATTCCTTTACTGGTTTTCGAGGTGGATCATCATTTCTGATTTCTGTAGTTTTGAATTGTCATAGTTACAAAACTTACAGTTCAAAACGTCTGGTTTCAAATCGTCATTGCTTCTAAATTTCGAGTTTTTAAGTTTTCTCAGATTGAATTTTCCAACTTCCAGGTTTTCAATGGCGCTCTGAAAACAGTACAAAAGTTAAGACTGCAACTGGAAACAGAAAATCATGCCACAAAACAAACTAAAATTTCTTAAACCTCCCAGCTCTCAAAACCCATATTTTTTCCAGGAGGTCAACGCCAATCAACCGGATCACGACCCCCTCGGCCGTCCGATTAAGCACGTCTCCGGAGACAAACACACGACTGGAGAAGCCGTCTACGTGGACGACATCAATGTCGCCGATTGCCAACACATTGCTTTCGTTTTGGCTCCGATTGCTCATGGTACTCTGAACTCTGTGGACTATTCCGCAGCGTTGGAGTTGGACGGCGTCATTGGGTACTTGGATGCGTCGGATGTCACCACTGGCGCTCAGATGGGACATCATAGTGATACACCTGTGTTTGTGAAGGTAGGGTAGATCAAATAACTTTTTTTTGAGTTTTAAAGACGTTACTTCTTCAGATTTTTCAGTTTCTGAAAGTTCATATTTTGTCTCACATTGTCGACATTCAGTAATCCGAGATGATCTTTCTTCCAGGAAAAAATCACCTTCCACGGCCAACCAATCGCCGCCATCGTCGCCACAGACCATGAAATCGCGAGGAAAGCGGCGAGTCTTGTCAAATTGGACTATTCCGCGGAGAAGCCGATTGTTACTATCAAGGTGGGCACGGTTCTGAAAACCATAGTATCGAGAAATGAGAGGGAAACACTGGGAATCATGTTGGTGGTTTTCAAAATGTGCCCATTGAAACTCTTGTAAGCACTTCAGAATCTGAAATTTTTAGATTTGAATTTTCGAATATTTCAGTTTCTGGGATATCACATTTTTTAGACAACAACGAGTAATTGGTTGTGTACTGACAATTTCTAGCCAATGTGGCCGAAAAGTCACATATTTCTAAACTTTACGATTACAAAGTCACGTTTTCAGAACTTTTCAGAACTTTGTCATCGATTCTTGGTGACTGTTTTCAGCAAGTTTCAAATTATGATAACCTAACACCAATAAAAAGAAATGAGTAACAAGGATCTCAGATTTCAAGATTTTTCTATCTAGAGTTATTTTCGAAAATTGTCAGTTCCTAGACGCTTACATTATTGTGTTTTTATGAGCAGAGTGATGACAACTTGAATGTATCTTTATAGAAAACCAAGCTCTGGATTTCTAGGCCACTAACTTCAAAGCGTCATAACTTGACTAAAAATCTCTTTCCCATAATCTTCTCAACATTTCTAGCCAATGTGACCAAAAAGTCTCATATTTTTAAACTTTACGATTTCAAAGTCACGTTATCAGATCCTTTTTAGTTTTCTTACATTAATCTCGTGGGAGATATTTCAGCAAGCCCTCGCCGCCGAATCCTTCGTCTTCAAGCACTTCATCATCCACTCCTCGCTGAACGACAACGAAACCGTAATCAAGAACGACTGGTCGAAATACGAGCGTGTCGTTGAGGGAGAGATCGACATGGGCGGTCAGGAGCATTTCTATTTGGAGACGCAGCAGTGCGTTGTGATTCCTCATGAAGACGACGAGCTGGAGATCATCATCTCCAATCAATGTGTGAATGATGTGCAGATTGAGGTGGCCAAGTGTTTGGGGATGGCTCAGCACAAGATTCAGACAAAGGTAAGAAACTGTTTCCAGTTTCAAACCTGTAAAACATAACATGAGAAAAATACTGGTACCAGTCTCACACGATAACTTCATTTTGAACAAAGGTACGGCGGTTTTAAGATAATGGCCTAGAAAATCAAAACTAGAATTTCTAGTCCACCTATTTTCAATATGTTAAGGAGATCATAAGAAGCCGGTTTTGAAAGCGCCACCATGTTTTTGAGTTATAATCATTTGGTGGCCTAGAAATCCAAAAATTGTTTTTCTAGTTCCTTAACGCTTAAAATGTTCAGAAGGTCATTAGAAGAAGAATAACAAGGTTTTCAAAGCTCCATCTACAGTTTGAGCCGAGTTACATCTATTTTAAGTTGCTGGCCTAGAAACTCAACATTTGGGTTTCTAGGCCACCACTTCAAATTATCATAACTTGGCTTAGAATCAAGATCCAGAGCTGAAACTGGTACCAATTTTTTTCTGGTGCTTTTCTCCACATTTTCAGGGTTGGTGGCCTCAAACCCAAATTTTGAAATTTCTAGGCCACCAACTTTGAAGCCTTATAATTTGGCTTAAGATCAAGATCCAGAGTTGAAATTAGTACCATTCACTTTATTTTTTCTTGTATTTCAATGACCTAGAAATCCAACTTTTAAGATTCCAGGTCAAGCGAATTGGCGGAGGATTCGGTGGAAAGGAAAGTACCGGAGCCATTCTGGCAGTCCCCGCCAGTCTGGCCGCCAAAAAGTTCGGAAAACCAATGAAAATCAAATTTGAACGGTTCGACGATATGGCGATTACGGGAACTCGACATCCGTTCACTTTGCAGTATAAGGTAAACATTTTTTTTTCTGTTTTAATCACTTTTCAAATTGTGTTCCCTTTCGATTTTAGTTTATGCCATTATGGTATTTATTTTTTCAGCTCGCCGTCGACGAGAACGGAAAATTCATCGATTTGGACTACACGGCGATGTCTAATAGCGGACACACACTTGATCTGTCGATGGGTGTCATGCGTGAGTTTCTTCAAAATTTAGTGTTATAATCAGAACAGAACAAGCTGAAAATTTTGAGAGCAGGAATCTTTTATTCACTTTTTTAAAGCCTAGAAACCCCAAGATTCATATTCAGAACGCGCCATGGTGCACGCCGACAACGTGTACAAATTCGCCAACGCCGACATCACCGGCAAAATGTGCAAAACGCATCTGGCCTCCAACACGGCGTTCCGTGGATTCGGAGGTCCGCAGGGCATGTTTGGAACCGAGATAATGGTGAAGCACGTGGCCGAGAAGTACGGATGGGATCATGATGAGATTCGAGTCAAGAATTTCTACAAGGAAGGAGAATGCACACCATTCGGAATGCATTTGAATCAGTGTAATGTGACGAGGACATGGAACGAGTGTCGGCAGCAGTCGGATTATGGTAGGAGACTTGGCGAGGTCAAGAAGTTTAATGAGTGAGTTTAGAGAGTTGATTTTGTGATAGTTCACTTTATCTTCTTGCGAGCTTCAAAATGAGTATAATCATGGCCTAAATTGAGCAACTTTGAAATAAGTTGAGTACTGTACTTTTCGCGGCGAGACCTACAATGAACACAGAAGTAGGTCATGCTTATACTCATTTTGAAGCTCTCATCAAGCCAAACTCACTATCAGATTCCTACTTTACAGTGTCCGAACTCTCCAACCATTTCAGATCTCATCGCTTCAAGAAACGAGGAATCTACCTGACCCCAACTCGCTTCGGTATCGGTTTCGGACTCAAGCAGCTCAATCAAGCCGGTGCTCTTGTGCTCGTTTATACCGATGGAAGTGTGCTGGTGTCCCATGGAGGCATGGAGATGGGACAGGGATTGCATACGAAGATCTTGCAGGTTGGTAGAGTGTTCTTCGACGTTGGTGGCCTAGAACACCGAACTGGGAGTTCTAGGCCATCAATCCCAAAAATGTTAAGACGAACATGAGAAAATGATTGATGGTTGTTTGAAAGCGCTAGCTTCATTGTGAGCCAAGTTATGGTCCTTCCAAATTGGTGGCCTGGAAAACGAAAATTTAGAATTTCTAGGTCATTACCGTTGGGAGAGTGAAGAAATTGGTGAGCACCATAACTTCAAGAGACTCAAAACTTAACATATTCAGAAAACCGAAAATTTTGGGTTTTCTAGGCCATCAACAGTAAAAATGTTAGAAAGATCATCAGAATGAAATTGATAATTTTTGGCAGCTCTAGCATAACTTCTAATCGAGTTTTCACGTTTTCAAGTTGGTGGCCTAGAAGTCCAAATTTCGGATTTCTAGGCCGTGAGCTCAAAATGGTCAAAACTTTGTCTGAAATCAAGATACACATCTGAAGTTAGTAACAATCTTCTTCTCAAAAATTTTCTGAAATTTTCAACATTGCTGGCCTAGAAACCCGAATCTCAAAAAATTTTTTAGGCCACTCATCCCTGTTTTGGCTTACTGGGCAACTAGATTGCTTCATTGGCTCTAGTGTGTCGTCCCGTGAGAAATTTCTCGCATTTTTGACTTTTCCCGCTTCTTTCTCGCAAATTCCCGTCCCGCATTTTCCCGAATCATTCCCGTCCCGTCCCGTTCCCGCGATTTCACGCAAATTTCATTTCCCGCAATTTCTCGCGAGTTCCCGCTGAGAATTGCGAGTATTAAAAAAGGTTAGTTTTGATTTTTTACAGTAAAAAATAAAATTTTACTGCATAAAAACGTGATCCTATTTCCTAGTTAGAAGGTTTTTTTCCTTTCCCACTGGCTCAAGTGTTCAAAAAATGGATCACATAAAATCTCCACGTGTCAATAATCTTCTATTTGGAAAGAAAAATACCTTCGAACTGTGAAATAGGATCACGTTTTTATGAAGTAAAAAATCAAAACTAACCTTTTTTAATACTCGCAATTCTCAGCGGGAACTCGCGAGAAATTGCGGGAAATGAAATTTGCGTGAAATCGCGGGAACGGGAAACTGCGGGACGGGAAAATTTGAGAAATTGCGGGAACGGGACGGGACGGGAATGAGTCGGGAAAATGCGGGACGGGAATTCTGCGGGTCTCGCATTTCTCGCCAGAATTTCTCGCTTTTGGCGAGAATCAATTCTCACGGGACGACACACTAATTGGCTCAACCAAAACGGCACTAAAAATGTCTCTAGACTCCAAGCCCTTGAGGAGCATTTGAAACCAAGTCTATTCACAACCCAATTTTGTTGAGTTTTTGCCGTTTCAACAGGTTTTTTTTTCTTCGGCGATTTGGTGCTGTGTATTTTTCGCCTTGCGTTTGTGTGATTTTCCCACTATTCCCTTCTTCCAGATCGCCGCTCGTTGCCTCCAAATCCCAATCGAAAAGGTGCACATCCATGACACCTCCACAGACAAGGTGCCCAATGCATCAGCCACGGCCGCTTCGGTGGGAAGTGACATGAATGGGCTGGCGGTTCAAGACGCGTGTCGTCAGATTATGGAGAGATTGGAGCCGTTCAAAACGTTGAATCCGGATGGGAAATGGGACGATTGGGTGAAGGCGGCCTATGTGGATAGAGTGTCGTTGTCAGCGTCTGGATTCGGAATGTAAGAAGGGGCGGGGCTTACGGGCTAGGGTTTTGTTGGAATGTAGAGCTAAATGTTAGATTTTTTGAACATCACATTAAACCTAGTTGAGAGTTTCAAGGACTACTGTAACAGAAAGTGATTTCCTGATGAGTATATCATTTGAACTCTCATAAATTGCCCAAAGAACACCTAATAGTAAAATTTACCGTAGATTTCAAGGCCTCTTGATTTCAGAGGCTGTTTTTCATCAAAATAGAAAAAATCCAAAATTTTCAATGTTTCGAGTTGTTCACTTTACTAACTAGTCAATTTCCGTTTACTGGGTCAGTTTCATCTCACTAAATTTTTTAGAATCCACCACGAACCCGTCGACTTTTTCAATGGAAAAGGCGCCGAACTCTTTGGCTATTCTGTGTATGGAACAGCGTGTTGTGAGGTCGAGGTGGATTGTCTCACTGGAGACCATCACCTTCTTCGAACTGATATCGTCATGGATGTTGGAGAGTCGTTGAATCCGGCGATTGACATTGGACAGATTGAGGGAGCGTTCATTCAGGTGAGCCAGTTTTTGGTGATTTGAATGAACCAAAATTCGTGGAAAACGGTTGACTAAAAATCGTTTTAGAGAGCTCGGACTGAAAACCCCAAACTTTGAATTCTAGGCCATCAATTCTAAAAAGATACACAGATCATGAAAAGTCGATTGATGTTAGTGTGACCTCGATAGCTTAAGTGTAAGTCAAGTTACAGCAATTTTAAGGTTGTGGCCTAGAAATGCAGAATTTCGGGTTTCTAGGCCATCAACTTCAAGTGATCATAGCTTGACTCAAAATGAAGGTTTTGAACTCAAACAACCACCAATCTCATTTTCAAGTTTGACTTAATATTTTCTATGGCCTAGAAACCTAATGTTCGATTTCAAAACTTCTTGACTTCTCTAATCCCCCTCAAATTTCCAGGGCTACGGACTGTTCACCATGGAGGAAATCAAAATCCGTCCGGATGGAATCCGGTTGACTCGAGGTCCCGGAAACTACAAGATTCCATCGGCCGACGATGCTCCGCGACATTTCAACGTGTCACTTTTGGGAAACAGTAGCAACAAGATGGGCATTTTCTCTTCGAAAGCCATCGGAGAGCCACCTCTGTTTTTGGGAAGTTGCGCATTCTTCGCGATTCGAGAAGCAGTGAGAGCCTCGAATTCAGAATGGGAATTCGGTGAGTTGACTTTTGATGGCCTAGAAGTTTGAATGATGGGGCTTCTAGGCCATAAATGGTGAAAATGTTTTAAAATACGCGAAATTGAGAATGGTGGTTTTTAGAAAACGCTAGCCGCATTTTGAGCCAAGTTATGACGAGTTCAAGATTGTGGTCTAGAAATCCAAGTTTTCAGGTTTTAGAACCCTTATCAAAAGATCGGCTGAACATTTGTAAACTTTCAATCTCTCTCAAATGCCCTCTCTGAAACCGTAATCTTTTTTACAGGACTACTTTGTGTTCCACTCTCCATCAACTCCCGAAAGAATCCGTATGGCTTGTGAGGACTTTGTGACGTCCCATGTGCCACCACTTCCCGAGGAAGGATCTTACACCCCGTGGACCGCTTCTGTCTAATTTTCGATGTGTCTGTTTCTTTTTTGTAATAAATTTATGATTCTTGAGGAATGGATAATAGGCGGTGGAATGGAAATTAATTCAGAGGCTCCTCGCTTACATTTGGGTGTGATTTTACGATTGTATTTTTGAAACGATGACTTTCAAATTACTGTGTCCAAACTGTCATCTTATGGAAATTTCGAAAAAAATGAGTGTAAATGAGATTTCTGGTTGCATTCCGATCGAGATTTTCGCGCGCTTTGTTGTCATTGGTAGATCAAATCGAGTTAGGTGTTTGATCTACAAATATTGAAAGAACACGCGCAAATCTGGACGTCGGCCTCTCATCGTGGACGGATTGGATAGATGAACGTGTGAAACCTTTTGTTAACTCGATGAAACTGATTTTTTCTCACCAAAAATGCCCACAAAAATTTCCTGATGCATTATCATTACTTACTCTGAATCTATAAGTCGTGTTACTGGTAAACAATTGTACAATACGATGACTCGTAGTGACATTAATTTTACTAGGAAATGAACTTTCTAGTGTTTCGAGTGGGCACCATTAGAAGTGCATGTTTCGACAAGTGTACCTTTCAAAACAATTACTCGATTATAAGCTAAACGAAATTCATCTTCTCAATATAAAAGATTTTGGAATCATTGCTTTCTTGAAAAAAGTATTTTCCTGAAAACATATTTATGTTGTTTCTAGGATTTTGCGACTATAATGTTTTTGTACGAGATACTGTTTCAAAACTGTCATAAGTAATCTTATGGAGACTTTGAAACAAAAAAAACTGATTCACTCTTGTAAATGTGATTTTCAAAATACAAACTTATTTAAGATCAGATAAATGAAGATGTCTAACTTTTCGTAGATTCGATGAATCAGTTTTTTGTTGATCCGATTGACTTTTACATAACTCATTTTTTGAAGGTTTACCGTAGATTTCATGATAATGATCATACTTTTCAAGACCAACTCTTTACAATGATATTCAACAAATACTAGGGCCGAATCCACTTTACTTCTTTTTTTTCTAGCCTCCATTTATTTGCGTTAACAATTAGCCGCCGAAGGAGCTAGCCATTTTTCGTGAACACTTTGAAACATGTATTTTTCGTTTTTTTTCGGCTTTTCATTAAAATTTCTTATTCGATGGTAGAGATGAAAAAACAATCTTAAGTTTTTTTGAATCGATACTAATTCACTAACTTTGGAAACAGAAGTTCTCAAATCGTTTCACCTGTATCAATATCGTTTTTTGTGACTTTTCGATCATCGTTAAGCCCACTGTTTCAAAACTGAGGTAAGAAATTTCATGGGATCTTGAAACAATTTGAAGTAGTATGACTCCACAATGAGACTGCGAACAAAAGTAGCATTCCAATAATATCAGTTTTTCGCAACGGACCAATCTAATCAACACATCATTTTGATCTTCCAGTGCTATAATAGGTGAAAGTTCGAAAATATTAGTGGTAGAAAGTTTTCGAGCAACATTTGATGACTTCACACTGTTTCGGAAACTGTCACAAGTTTTTTTATGAACAATCTGAAACAACAAATCGAAAGTTTTACGTGATAGTTATCTGTTAAGGGCATTGCCATTGGTTGAATAAGCATGTCTAACTTCTCGTAAACTTGTTGAAACAGAAAATTTTTTGAATAAAAAATTTCCGATTCATGCTCATTTTTTGTTTTGCGCCTGATATGACTGTTTCAATACAAAATGGGAAGGCTGATTTTACTAGAGAATGTATGCATTTGTGTGTATTGGGTACCATAGGAGAAGATAGATTTCAGAGGGCACCCTCAAAAACTTGAAAACTGCAATAGAACGTTGAACGATGAGTTATGGGCTTCTGAAGTTAGTGAAGATCAGTGTGTGGTATCTATGAGAAACAGCGGCATTCAGAAGCTCTGAACTTCATTTCCCATGCTCCATTTCAGTTTTGAAAGTATGAACATACCCTTCAAAATTCAAAATTCCAAGTTTTTTCGGAATGAGTCCGTATCTAGAACAACTGAAATTTGATTGCTATGAGGAATGATGAAGTTAGCCCTGGCAAAATTTTGGAGCAAGTTTTTTTGTCTTTTTTTTTGCCGTTTCATTGACATTGTTTAATGAATAGTAGTAGAAACGCTATGATTGGAATAAACACTATAGCCAGATTCTTTGACAAATTTTCTTTGTATTATATTCAAAGTGGTCTCATTCACATAGTGCACGTTTCATTAACTTTTTGGAACAGGACTTTTCTCTTTTTTTTCCTGTTTTCAATTGAGCTGAAAATGGACACACCTGAGAGAGCATTGATAGAACAATTTTTCACATTGTTGGAATAATTCATGAGCACTATTATTGCATAGCTGGAACAGGGATTACTCTGTATCATAACTAGTTTTTTATATACTTGTTTTGGTCGAAAATCTGGTTTCATGAACATATCGGAACATTTCTGT
Organism: Caenorhabditis sp. 40 LS-2015; assembly: GCA_900536305.3. Classification (NCBI taxonomy): domain Eukaryota; kingdom Metazoa; phylum Nematoda; class Chromadorea; order Rhabditida; family Rhabditidae; genus Caenorhabditis; species Caenorhabditis tribulationis. The sequence goes on along the minus strand of LR544770.1, from coordinate 129,854 downwards.
CAGTTTCTGCCGTTTCACGAACGTTTTTTTATTGGATGACAGTGATAACGCTTTGGTAGTAGCGTTTTTTTTAAATATCGAAAGATCAACTAATGGATTCAATGAAACATGACTTGGTGAAATCCGGCACAGATTTTGAATCGAAATTTATAGCATTTTTTGGTCAGATTCTTCAAGAGAGTAGTTTCTTAGAGGAACCGTAGTAGCCTTTTTAACATGGTTCACATTTTTCAGGATTTTTTGTACTATTTTTTCTGTTTTGATTTCGTTTCAAACTGGAAACACTCCGGTTTTGCTCAGTAGCTCTATAATGTTTGTCTTATTTGTCTTGTTAGAGATTTATCGATTTCCATCATTTCCTAGCTTTCTTCAAACCTATGGATCTTGAGAACCATTCATTTTCAGTAATCTAGCAAGGTAATAAACGTAACGGATTGTCTCAAGTATTCAACACTTTTTTTTTGAAATAGTGGAAACAGTGATTATCCTGTGTTGAATCTCATTTCTCAACCATATCTAGTGAGCGAAAATTAGACAGCCGGACCATATAGGACTGAAATTTTACGCCTACTACAATAGCTGGGGGTTGGGTCGACGAAACTGTAACCTTTGTGAATTTCGATTCTTGATAATTGCAACATTGGAAAAAAAACAGGTATATTACCATTCTGGAACAGTCGATATCTGGATATCTTTTGAACTTTTTTCACTATTTCTTGATTTTCATATATGGTCATGTTAGTATGAAACTTTTAGTGGGCATGGGACAAATCTTAAACGATCAAGAAGTTCACGATTCTCTCCGAATCAATGTCTCCAGTAACTGAAGCTCATCTTAAGAGTTCCATTCTCTCACACTTTCCTCTGTTTCTCACACTCTCTTTCTATCTGAACTGTTATCAATTTCCAATGCGAACCATGTTTTTTCAGAACCAAAAATGAAGGAGGTCACCAATATCGGTTCCTATGACTCCACGAACCTCGTTTTCTATGTGAATGGAAAACGGGTTGAGGAGAAGGATGTGGACCCGAAAATGACGCTGGCCGCCTATTTGAGAGATATATGTGAGTTCTAGGACACGCCCCTTTTCGCAATTCACCGCACAATTTTTGCGCCAGACTTGCGAAAATAGGCGGAGCTTGAGTAGTAAGTTCAATTCTTCTCAAATTTAGTGAAACTAACGGGAACCAAAATCGGATGCAATGAGGGTGGGTGTGGAGCGTGCACAATTATGGTCAGTCATGTGGAGGATGGAGAGATCAAGTGAGTTTTAGGGGGATTCTAGAGGATACCCGGCGCAGTCTGGAAGCTCGTGGAGGACTCTAAAAAGTTTTGAAATGTCTCGGAGCTTTCTGAAAGATTCTAAAGGATCCAAGACGTTTTTAGAGGATCCGAAGAATTCTGATGGATTTTTTCTATAGGACTTTACAAGATCGCTAAAACACTGTAGAATAACAATTTTATGGTGATATGAGTTGTAAGCAATATCGAAAACTCTAATGTTTTTAAAATCTGAATTTGAAACAGCAAAAAAACTTTGAAAACCCCCAATATTCTCGATACAATGATTTCCAGACACTTCTCCGCCAACTCGTGTCTCATGCCAATCTGTGGTGTGTTCGGAAAAGCCGTGACTACTGTAGAAGGGATTGGAAGTGTGGCCAAGAATCGACTTCATCCCGTGCAGGAGAGATTGGCCAAGTTAGTTCTTGTTAACTCGTAATGCTAGTAAAAGAAAAAAAAATTGGGGTTTTCCAAGAGTTGAAGATGAAACAGCAAATATTTTCAATTTCAAGATGGCTAGATTTTTTTTCTTTCACAATAGAAACTATTAGAGAAATTGATTTCAAATTATAAAATATATAACGTTTCAGAGCTCACGGCTCTCAATGCGGCTACTGCACGCCTGGATTCGTGACGGCCATGCACGCTCTATTGAGAAACAACCAGAATCCCACTGTGGCCGACATCAACCTGGGGATTCAGGGTAACCTGTGCCGGTGCACAGGTTATCGTCCGATTCTAGAGGCCTTCTACAGTTTTGCGGTGGACGAGAGTGGGACTTTGAAGGTGAGGAAGGGGACGGAGGAGGTTCGGAGGATTCAGAAGGACTGAAGAAGCTTCTAGGGGTTCATGGAGCATCAGAAGGACTCTGAAAGCTTCCAGAAAGCTCTGAAGGGTTTTGTATTGTTCTAAAGTTTTTTGGAGAGTTTTGACTGATTTGGAACGATCCACAAATATTCTAAGGTATTCTTGAGAATTCCGAACTCAAAAAATTTCAAAAAAAAAATGTTTCAAATTCGGCATTTTTCTTTCTGATGCCAATCGTTTGATGCTTAATTCAACATCGTAAAAACTGAAATTCGGAATCCAATACTCCCGGAAATTTCCAGAAGCTCAAAACCTTAACGAAATAAGGAAAAAAAGCAAAATATTTTGGGTTTCAGAATATCCATATTCCCAGTAGACTGAATTTTTACTTGTTACAGAAATGATATTTGCAAACCTCTAATGCAATCTGAAACTCGAATAAGAAAGCCTTGAAACTTAAGAGCTCGTTCTTTCCCGAGTAGCACACAAACAAACTAATTTTGAAATGTTTTTCCATTTTATTGCTCACACTCTCGTTCTTATCTTTCACAAAGAATTTGAAACTGAAAAATGTTGAGACATTGTTTTGGAACCTGAAATCTCATCTCCTGCGATTTTCAGGTTTCCGAGGAGAACACGTGTGGAATGGGTGAGAATTGCTGCAAGAACAAGAAAGGAAAATCCTCTTGTGGATCTTCTGAATCCACTCCGGAAGACGTGACTCCGGACTATACAGGAGGCGAGAGGAAGAGAGTGAGTCGGTTTTTTGGTTTTTATAATTTCGAAAAATTATCAAAATCCTCTTTAACAGGTATTAGTCCACTTTTTGAAAAGGTTTTGAAAAAAATTTGTAAAATCTTTTTACCCACCGAATGAAAAGCTTCATACCTCGTTTCAAGCTCATTCTGAAAGAGTAAAACTTGTATTTCAAAATACTCAATTCTCAGAAAATCCAACTCAGCGACTTATCAGACTGCAAACCATACGATCCAACTCAGGAGCTCATTTTCCCGCCGGAACTCAAACTTCACGGATACGAGTCTATGAGTTTCGCCTACGATCATCACCACACCAAGTGGTATCAGCCAGTGGAGTATGAGTGAGTTCCGCGGGAGTACAGGGGGTCAAGGTGCGCGAATTATCTGCTTATTGTCAACCCATTTTTTGAATCATTTTTTCTGAACCCGATGAAACTGTGAAATTCACAAATGTTTCCCGAACGTTTTCCTGAGAGCTCTTTCACGCGATCCGATTTCAATGCTCGTTGTTAACCCACTAGTTGAATTTTTTTTCTGAAGCTGTTGAAACTGTGAAGTTCAAAAACGCTCCAAATTTTCCAGCGACCTCCTCTCGCTCAAAAGAGAGCTCCCGCATGCCCGTCTCATCTCCGGAAACTCCGAGTTGGCCATCGAACTGAAATTCCGATTCATCGACTTGCCAGCTGTGATAAATCCACGTCAAGTGAGAAAACTTCATGAGAGGTTTATGACCTCCGAAGGGGTCTATATGGGGACCGGAATGTCTCTGACCGATATGGACAACTATTCGATGCAGTTGATGAAGGAGCTTCCCAAAGGTAGGTTGGATTACTGTATCAAAGATTCGTTAAGTTTTTCGAAAGTTGATGGACTTCAGTGATGAATTAAATGCGTTTCTAACGAAAATTTCTTTTCAAACTTTTCTGTCTCCAAAAGTTAATAATAATATTATACGAATTCTTCAATAGTTATTAATATGTTTAATTATTTTCGAAAAACCAAAGTTCCAGAGCAAACCGGTGTGCTCAAACACGTGCACGAGATGCTCCACTGGTTCGCCGGAATTCACGTCAGAAATGTGGCGGTGAGTTAGTTAGAATCTCAAGACCTTACTATCCGTTTTTCCAGAAAAACAATTACTCACGTATCACTACTTTAACTAGATTTACTATTTCTATTCACTGAGTTGATGAAACTGAAAATTCAGGAAAAATTGCAACAAGAATCAGATCCCTAGAATCCACTGAATCTCTGAATCTCCGAATCCTCTTCTTCCAGTCCGTCGCCGGTAACATCGCCACCGCCTCCCCAATTTCCGACCTAAACCCAATCTGGATGGCTGCCAACGCGCAAGTCGTGTTGGATTCAGAAGCCCGCGGCGAGAAGAAAGTTCACATCGACGAGAAATTCTTTCTGGGCTACCGAAAAACCGTAATCCAACCCGATGAGATTATCAAAGCAGTGATTATTCCGCTGACTACTAAAAATGAGCATTTCGCGGCCTACAAACAAGCTCAACGCAGAGAAGATGATATCGCAATTGTAACCGGAGCATTTTTAGTCGACCTCGACCCTCAAACCCTGATCGTGAACTCCATTCGAATCTCCTACGGAGGAATGGCTCCAACCACAAAGCTAGCCCTGAATGCCATGGAAAAGTTGAAGGGTCTCAAGTGGAGCCAAGATTTTCTGAACAAGGCTCTCAGCTTGCTCAGCGATGAGCTCAAACTCCCAGCCGGAGTGCCCGGTGGAATGTCTCAATATCGATTGTCACTGGCCCTGTCTTTCTTCTTCAAGTTCTTCCTGGAGGTGTCCAAGAAGTTGAACTTGACGGAGATCGAGTACGTGGATTCGGATGTGAAGATTGGACAAGATGTGGAGAAGGGACTCGTGGCCACGCAGTTGTATCAGGTTGGTTTGACCATTTCGATTTCGAATAGATTATAAGAGTTTGACATTGAACTGGAATGCAGTCTCATTTGAGTGGAAAACTGGAAGTTTTGGCTAATTTGAAACCACGAACATTGCCCAACGAAAATTGAATCCCCATAAAAACGCGTTTTGAAACAGAATTTCCAGTTTTGGAATATCTTTAACTTCTGGAGGTGTTAAAATTTCGAAGATAAAGCGTCCATCATTTTTGATTTCTGTAGTTTTGAAATGGCACAGTTGCAAAACGTCTGGTTTCAAACTGTCCTTTCTTTCAAAATTCGAGTTCTTGAATTGTCTTGATTTCAAAGTGTGCGAAAAGACAAGGTTCGGAATCTCTGGTTTCGAAACGTCCTGATTTCAAAATGACTTCGGAAGTACATGGAAATGCAAATCACTCTCTAAAATTTGCAAACATTAAGTGAGCTGCTGGAAACAGAAAAACATGACACAATACAAACTACACTATAAGTACAAACTATCAATACAAACTACACTACTAAACTATAAGTGCCCAAAACCCCAACAATATTCCAGGAGGTCAACGCCAACCAACCGGCTCACGACCCCCTTGGTCGTCCAATCAAGCACGTCTCCGGCGACAAACACACGACTGGAGAAGCCGTCTACGTGGACGACATCAATGTCGCCGATTGCCAACACATCGCTTTCGTCTTGGCTCCGATTGCTCATGGTACTCTGAACTCTGTGGACTATTCCGCAGCGTTGGAGTTGGACGGCGTCGTTGGGTACTTGGATGCGTCGGATGTCACCACTGGCGCGCAGATGGGACATCATAGTGATACACCTGTGTTTGTGAAGGTGGGGTAGATCAAAAAATATTTTGTTGGAGACAACACTTCTTCAGATGTTTTCAGTTTCTAAACGTTCATATTTTTGTTTCAAGTTGCCGAAATTCAGTTGGCATTTCGATTTTTAAATTTTTTCCAGGAAAAAATCACCTTCCACGGCCAACCAATCGCCGCCATCGTCGCCACAGACCATGAAATCGCGAGGAAAGCGGCGAGTCTTGTCAAACTGGACTATTCCGCGGAGAAGCCGATTGTCACTATCAAGGTGAGCAAGTTTTCGGAAATCATAGTATCGAGAAATGTTAAGAGAACAATGTGAAAATTTTTGATGGTTTTTGAAATGCGCTAGCTTGACTATGAGCCGAGTTACAGTTTCACATTATTGACATTTAGAATTAAAAAAGAAAACTATTGGTGGTCTTTGAGCCTCGTTATGTAGATTTTCCGTTGACGACCTCACATCGAGTTTCGAGTTTTCTTTTGAGCTTCTAGATCACCAACTTATACTTATCATGCCTGTCATCGAACTTGCAATATCAACTATCTACCAGAGTTCCAAAAAATACGGCTTCAGAATCCTGTTAGTTTTGATTTGTGCTAAACTAAAACCAATAGATTGAAGAAAAAACGTCTTTCAGCAAGCCCTCGCCGCCGAGTCCTTCGTCTTCAAGCACTTCATCATCCACTCCTCGCTGAACGACAACGAAACCGTAATCAAGAACGACTGGTCGAAATACGAGCGCGTCGTTGAGGGAGAGATCGACATGGGCGGTCAGGAGCATTTCTATTTGGAGACGCAGCAGTGCGTTGTGATTCCTCATGAAGACGACGAGCTGGAGATCATCATCTCCAATCAGTGTGTGAATGATGTGCAGATTGAGGTGGCCAAGTGTTTGGGTATGGCTCAGCACAAGATTCAGACAAAGGTAAGAAACCATTTCCAATTTCAAACCTGTAAAACAGAGCATGGCAAATAATCTAGTACCAGTCTGAGCTCAATAACTCTATTTTGAACCGAGTTACGGGGATTTTAAGATAATGGCCTAGAAATTTGAAAATTGGATTTCTAGGCCACCAACTTCGAAGACTTATAACTCGGCTCAAAATCCAGTTCCAGAGCTCAAACTAGTACCACTCGCTTTATTTTTTCTTGGTTATTTTGATCCATCTATCAATGGCCTAGAAATCTATTTTTGAAGATTCCAGGTCAAGCGAATCGGAGGAGGATTCGGTGGAAAGGAAAGTACCGGAGCCATCCTGGCAGTCCCCGCCAGTCTGGCCGCCAAAAAGTTCGGAAAACCAATGAAAATCAAATTCGAACGATTCGACGATATGGCGATCACCGGTACTCGACATCCGTTTACTTTGCAGTATAAGGTAAGAAAAAAAATGTATCCCTTTTCAACTACTTTTTAAACTTGTACGCCTTTCGATTTCAGTCGATCAAGTGATAGTATTTTGACTTTTTTCAGCTCGCCGTCGACGAGAACGGAAAATTCATCGATTTGGACTACACGGCGTTGTCCAATAGTGGACACACTCTTGATCTGTCCATGGGTGTGATGCGTGAGTTTTTGCAAAATTTACTGTTACAATTAGAACAGAACAAGCTGAAAATTTCGAGAACAGGAATTTGTTAGACACGGTAACAGAAACCCCAAGATTCATATTCAGAACGCGCCATGGTGCACGCCGACAACGTGTACAAATTCGCCAACGCCGACATCACCGGCAAAATGTGCAAAACGCATCTGGCCTCCAACACGGCGTTTCGTGGATTCGGAGGACCCCAAGGCATGTTTGGAACCGAGATAATGGTGAAGCACGTGGCCGAGAAGTACGGATGGGATCATGATGAGATTCGAGTCAAGAATTTCTACAAGGAAGGAGAATGCACTCCGTTCGGAATGCATTTGAATCAGTGTAATGTGACGAGGACATGGGACGAGTGTCGGCAGCAGTCGGATTATGATAGGAGACTTGGCGAGGTCAAGAAGTTTAATGAGTGAGTATAGAGAGTTGATTTTGTGTTAGTTCACTTTATCTTCCTGTGAGCTTCAAAATGAGTATAACCATGGCCAGTTTTGAACCACTTTAAGAAAAAGTTGGGTCTCGCCACGAAAACCTAAATACAGTAATATCATTCTCGAAACTAGGTCATGATTATACTCTTTTTGAAGCTCTCATCAAGCCAAACTCAAATTCATGGATTACAGTATTCCAACTCTCCAACCATTTCAGATCTCATCGCTTCAAGAAACGAGGAATCTACCTGACCCCAACTCGCTTCGGTATCGGTTTCGGACTGAAGCAGCTCAATCAAGCCGGAGCTCTTGTGCTCGTTTATACCGATGGAAGTGTGCTGGTGTCTCATGGAGGAATGGAGATGGGACAGGGATTGCATACGAAGATCTTGCAGGTTGGTAGAAATGATTTGATCTTGGTGGCCTAGAAACCCCAGAAGTTGGATTGCTATGTTTTTAACCCCGAAAATGTCAAGAAGCACATGAGAAAATGATCGGTGGTTGTTCGAAAGCGCTAGTTTTATTGTGAGCCAAGTCATAGTCTATTAAATTTTTTGGCCTAGATAGCGAAGTTTCGAAAATCTAGGTCGTTACCATTTGGAATGCGAACAAGACCACAGCCACCATAACTTCAAAAGACTCAAAAGTTAACATACCTAGGAAACCGAAAAATTGGGATTTCTAGGCCATCAACAGTAAAAATGTTAGAAAGATCATCAGAATGTAATTCGTTATTCTTGGGAGTCTTCGCGCACTAGAATCGAATCATCGTTATTTCAAGTTGTTGGCATAGACGTCCAAATTTCGGATTTCTAGGTGGCAAGCTTTTAAGCTTATAACTTCGCCTAGGCTCAAGATACAAAGCTGAAAATAATGCCAAGTTCTTTCTCAAACTTCTTTGACAAGGGTGGACTAGAAAGCCAATACTTGCGTTCCTAGGCCACAAGCTTAAAACAGTCATAAATTCGTCTAAGCTCAAGATACAGATTTGAAGTTGGTAAAAATTTTTCTTTCAAAATTTGTTTTCAATATTTTCAAAATTGCTGGCTTCAAAACCCAAATCTCGGATTTCTAGGCCACTCACTTTCGTTTTGGCTTACAGGGCAATTTTAAAAATGTCTAGCTCGCTATATCATGCAAACTGAATGGAACTTAATTGAGCACCTCTTGAAACCGAATAACTTTTTAACCTAATCTTTCCGATTTTTGCCGTTTCAACAGGTTTATTTTCCTTCAGCCATGCCTGGTTGTGTATTCTCAAGTTGCAATGTCCTTTGATTTTTGAACATTCCCTTTCTTCCAGATCGCCGCTCGCTGCCTCCAAATCCCAATCGAAAAGGTGCACATCCATGACACCTCCACAGACAAGGTGCCCAATGCATCAGCCACGGCCGCTTCGGTGGGAAGTGACATGAATGGGCTGGCGGTTCAAGACGCGTGTCGTCAGATTATGGAGAGATTGGAGCCGTTCAAAACGTTGAATCCGGATGGGAAATGGGAGGATTGGGTGAAGGCTGCCTATGTGGATAGAGTGTCGTTGTCAGCGTCTGGATTCGGAATGTAAGAAGGGGCGGGGCTTGGGGGCTTAGTAGTTTTTTTGGAATCTTGAACTAATGTCAAATGAAGACTGAACATCACATCAAATCTAGTTGAACGTTTCAATGACTACTGTAACAGAAAATGTTTTCATTTTGAGTATATCCTTTGAACTCTCATAACTTGCTTATAAACTACGTAATAGTGAATTTTTCAGAATCCACCACGAACCCGTCGACTTTTTCAACGGAAAAGGCGCCGAACTCTTTGGCTATTCTGTGTATGGAACAGCGTGCTGTGAGGTCGAGGTGGATTGTCTCACTGGAGACCATCATCTTCTTCGAACTGATATTGTTATGGATGTTGGAGAGTCGTTGAATCCGGCGATTGACATTGGACAGATTGAGGGAGCTTTTATTCAGGTGAGCCAGTTTTCAGTGATTCGGATGAGCGAAGATTCGTGGAAAACGGTCGACTAGGAATGGTTTTAGAGAGCTCGGTCTGAAAATCCCAAACTTTGAATTCTAGGCCATCAAATCTAAAAAAGATAAGAAAATCAGGGAAATTCGATTAGTGTTGGTTTCTCCTTGATAGCTTAACTATAAGTCAAGTTATACCGATTTTAAGTTGGTGGCCTAGAAATCCAGAATTTTGGAGGTTCTAGGCCATCAACTTCAAATGATCATAACTTGACTCAAGATGAAGGTTTTGAGCTCAAACAACCACCAATCTCATTTTCAAGTTTGACTAAATATTTTCGATGGCCTCATGCTTTAGTTTTCTAGATCATCAACTTAAAAACTTGCTCAATTCTACTCCAATCGTCCTAAAATTTCCAGGGCTACGGACTGTTCACCATGGAGGAGATCAAAATCCGTCCGGATGGAATCCGGTTGACTCGAGGTCCCGGAAACTACAAGATTCCATCGGCCGACGATGCTCCGCGACATTTCAACGTGTCGCTTTTGGGAAACAGTAGCAACAAGATGGGCATTTTCTCATCGAAAGCCATCGGAGAGCCACCTCTGTTTTTGGGAAGTTGCGCATTCTTCGCAATCCGAGAAGCAGTGAGAGCTTATCGAATTCAGAATGGAAATTCGGTGAGTTGACTTTTGATGGCCTAGAAGTTTGAATGCTGGGGTTTTTAGGCCACGAATAGAAAAACAGAATAGTGGTTTTTAGAAAGCGCTGGCTGTATTTTGAGCCAAGTTATGAAGATTTCAAGTTTGTGTTCTAGAAATCCAAGTTTTCAGGTTTTAGAACCCTTATCAAAAGATCGGCTGAACATTTGTAAACTTTCAATCTCTCTCAAATGACCCCTCTAAAACCGTAATCCTTTTTCCAGGACTACTTTGTGTTCCACTCTCCATCAACCCCCGAAAGAATCCGTATGGCTTGCGAGGACTTTGTGACGTCCCATGTGCCACCACTCCCCGAGGAAGGATCCTACACGCCGTAGACCGCTTCTGTCTAATTTTCGATTGCTTGTTTTTTTTCTGTAATAAATTTATGATTCTTGAAGAATAGATAATAGGCGGTGATGGAATGGAAATCAAGAGAAGAAAGAGATCGGAGAGTGAGAAAATGCAGTCATCGGAAAGTTCAGGTTCTAGAACATTCCAAAGAAATCAAGAACGTTCCAGAATGTTCCGGAACGTCACACCAAAGTCAGAAATATTCAGAAGTATTATGACAGAAATTCAGAGGTTTAGCACCGCGTTAGCGAGGCGGCCTGGTTTGATACTAATGTGATAATGTATCAAAGGGCTCCCATTTGAAGAACTTGAAATAAGATTGATTTATGTAATTTTATTGGTAAGTGAACATGTGAGACCTTTTGTTAACTCGATGAAACCGATTTTTCTGCCAAAAATTTCCTTAAACATTTCCTGATTTATGATCATGACTTACTTTGAATCTAGAAGTAGTGTTACTGGTAAACAATTGTGAAGTTGACTTGTAGTAACAGTAGTTTTACAGAACAATGTGTGTTTCAGTGTTTGTAGTGGGAACCATTGGAAAGGTTAGGTTTCGACAGGTGTACCCTCCAAAAAATTTTTAGAATACCAAAAAGCAACTATACATTGTTGGTCAGATAGTCTGACGGTGTCAATTTGGCTTGCATGACTGATAACTCTTCTTCTTCACCTGAAAACATATTTCTGTTGTTTTCAAGATTTTACGACTTTAGTTCCTTACAAACTCTACAAACTCTTGCGCGATCAGAAAAATGAAAATGTCTACCTTTTCGTGGACTCGATTAATCCGTTTTGTTCACCGATCCGACTGACTTTTACATAACTCTTTTTTTGAAGGTTTACCGTAGATTTCATGATTATGAGCGCACTTTTCAAGGCCCATTCTTCACAATGATATCCAGCGAATACCAGTACCAAGTTCACCCAGGAGGACTTTTCATGAACACTTCGAAACATATATTTTTCGGTTTTTGCCTTTTCATTAACATTTCTTATTCGATTGTAGAGATGAGAAAGCAAATGAACGTCTGGATTCAAAGCTAATCAACGAGATGGGGAGAGACATTAGTTGAATGAAAATGTCTAACTTGTCATAAACTTTATGAAACAGAAAAATTTCCGAAAAAACAATTTCCGATTCATGCTCATTTTTCTGCCTTGCGTCTAGTGTAACTGTTTAAATACAAAACGAGAAGGGTTGTTTTACTAGAAAATGTATGGGAAATCATGTAGTTAGCGTGGGAACATTTTGGAGCAAACTTCTTTATGGGGTTTTGCCGTTTCATCGGCATTGTTTAATGAATAATGGTAGAAGCGCTTTGATCGGAAGGGGCACTACTCTAGTGAGATTCTTTGACAAATTGTTTCCCAGTATACGAAGTGGTCTCATTCACATAGTGCACGTTTCATGAACTTTTTGGAACAGGACTTTTCTCATATTTTTTTCTGTTTTTAATTGAGCTCAAAATGGACGCACCTGAGAAAGCATTGATAGAACAATTCTTTCATATTCTTGAAATTATTCCGGAGCACTATTATTGCATAGTTGCAACAGGGATTACTCTGTATCAAAACATTATTCAAATACTTCTTTTGGTCAAAAATCAGGCCGGACCATTCAAAACCCATTCAAGTCATAGCATTAACCTGAATCCTTAGTTCATTTTTCTGTATCTAACTGTCTCTAGGGCAACCAGAGATCGGTTTTCATGAACATTTCGGAACATTTTTTTGTCAGTTTCTGCCGTTTCATGAACGATTTTTCATTGGATGACAGTGATAGCGCCTTGATCGTAACTTTCTATTATCACTGATTTTGAACCGAAGATGATAGTATTTTTTGGTCAGATTATTCAACAGAGTAGTTGTTTAGAGAAACCGTCGTAGGCTCATTAACGTAGTTTACATTTTTCAGGATTTCCCGGATATTTTTCTCAATTTTAACTTCATTTCAAACTGGATATACTCCGGTTTTGCTCAATAGCATTGAACGATGAGTGGGCTTCTGAAGTTAGTCAAGACTATTGTGGGGTATCTATAAGAAACGGCGGCATTCAGAAGCTCTCAACTTCTTTTCTGATGTTCCATTCCAGTATTGAAAGTATGAACATATCCTTCAAAATGTCTTTTTTCCATTGAAATCTTTCTCAACCATTAGTTTATTTTTTCTAAATGAGTTTGTTTGTATCTAGAGCATCCAGCCCTCGATTACCATGATCTAACGATGTAGTTAGCCAGAGATCATTTTTCATTAACATTTTGGAACATACTTTTTTGTCTGTTTTTTCTGTTTCATTAAAGTTGTTTTATTGTACGATAGTGACAGCTCTTTGATAGAGAGAGATCATCAATCATCAAGGTATTTTTTATCGTTATTCGCTACTTCCGCCTGCTATTACAGCTGTGGATTAGGTTGACAAAACAGTAGTAGTCTTTGTGGATTTTTAAACAGACAGTTTAAACAACCAGGATATATTAATAACCATTATCAACCATTCTATTGAAAACCATTCTGGAACAGTCGACATCTGGATATTTTTTGAACTCTTTCTCACTGTTTCTTGATTTTCATATATGATCATGTTGGTATGCAAATTTTAGTGGGATCGACCTGGGATAAACTCTTAACGATCAAGAAGTTCACAATTCCTTTCGATTCAAAACCTCCATTACCTGAAGCTCATCTTATAAGCTCCATTCTATTGAACGTTTGTATTTTTCATACTTCCTTCATCAAATTTTCCTATTTCACAAACTCTCTTACTATCTGAACTGTTATCAGTTTCCAGTGAGTCTTTTGATTGAATATCTTCAGCGCCAAAAATGAAGGAGGTCACCAATATCGGTTCCTATGACTCCACGAACCTTGTCTTCTATGTGAATGGAAAACAAATTGAGGAGAAGGATGTGGACCCGAAAATGACGCTGGCCGCCTATTTGAGAGATAACTGTGAGTTCTAGGACACGTCCAGTTTTGCAATTTGCCGCACAATTTTTGCGGCAGGCTTGCCAAAATAGGCGGGGCTTGAGTAGAAAGTTCAATTTCTCAAGTTTAGTGAAACTAACGGGAACAAAAATCGGATGCAATGAGGGTGGGTGTGGAGCGTGCACAATTATGGTCAGTCATGTGGAGGATGGAGAGATCAAGTGAGTTTTTGGGGGGAGATTCTAGATGATACCTGGCGCAATCTGGGAGCTCATGGAGGACTCTAGAGATTTTTGATAGGTTTTGAAGACTTTCAAAAGGTTCTGAAAAACACCAAGAAAAAATCAATGAGTGGAAACAGTAAAAAAACGTAGCAGAAAACAGTGTATACAATGGAAGTGGCTAGAGGGGAACAAACACGTTTTTGGTGAAGAGAAATAGGTGAAATACAGAGGGAAATGGAGAAATGGGGAGAGATAGAATGACGGGAGAAGATTTATTTGGACTACTGGGGACTTGAAAACTATGAGAGTCTGGAAATCAATCATATATTGGCAGTGTCTTGAAAATCTACAAGTACAAAAGTTATGAAATCTTTGAAACTGGGAATATCACAAAACTAAGAATTTCGTAAAGTTTTCTGAACCTAAAAACTGAAATAAAACCTCAACGTTGATAGAAGAAAACAGGTACTACAATGAACCGAGTACCGCTGGAAGATTCTCATGAAACTCATAAACTTTTTGGAACGGAAAAAATTAGAGCGCCGACTTTTTCCTTCCTCAGCCTACAAATTCGACTACTACATCGACCAGGAGGATCTCTACGACGATAATCATGACGAGAATCATGGATACAGAAAGATTATTATTAACACTTCTTTTTGGGTGAGGTTTAGGGTTTGGTCGAGGTGGTCGACTAGAATCTGTGGTTGATCTTGCCCTGTCGAGGTGGTCGAAGTTATCGACTATGAAACTTTGTTCGGCTGGTCAATCCTGGTGCTTTGGCCGACGGAGGTTGTGGGGTCGAGCCATGGTCTAACTTTTCACTGGAAAACTTCCTTACATGCTGTCTGTTTGTAACGGTGGAAATTTTACAAAGTTTTGTTGATTTTCAAGACTCAGGATAAGACTCAGGGTACAACGAAGTTACGTTATCACACAATAGTGGCTTTAGAATCGATCCAGTACCAGATCATTAGAACACTTTAGAAACCGGTAGAAATCGTCAAGGGACAATTTCAAGGTTAACCTTTGGGGTCCCAGAATTGAGTGCACAGAAGCGAAATATCAAAAACCATTCTAAAGTAAATCTATATACAGTAACCGTGAAAGTATACAAACTATTATTAGTTCGTTTTGCGCCGAAATACCTAAAGGATAGGTATATGGAAATCGGTTGGAACTAAAGTGTACAGCTATAAACAGCGAATAATTGAAGTTGAGACGAGTTTCAGTTTCAATTTTAAACTTTCAAGAAACTAAAAAACCATGGTGTACTGATTTTAACTTCTCGAGCGGCAAAGATTTCTGATTTTGAAACCACTTCTCCCGAAAACTTGGAAAAATAAGTCAAGTATGAATCTGAAAAAAACCATGGTGTACTGATTTTTTCTTAATCGACAGAGATTTCTTATTTTAAAACCACTTCTCCCGAAAATTTGGAAAACGAAATGCCATTGAACTCTATTATGAATTTCACAATGAAGCGCGCAATCAACTGACAGTGAAGCTATTCAGATATCGCAGGTTTATGGACCCATTGAAAAGCTGAACATTTTTGATATACCCATCGCAATGAGTTACAGTTACGGAAACGTTGATGAAATTTTTGATTGTTCTATCAATGCTTTCTCAGGTGTGTCCATTTTGAGCTCAATTAAAAACAGAAAAAAAGATGAGAAACCTGTTCCAAAAAGTTCATGAAACGTGCACTACACAAGGAAACATTCTGTCAAAGAATCTCACTAGAATAGTGTCCTGTTCGATCCAAGCGCGTCTATTCACCATTATTCATCAAACAATGTCAAAGAAACGGCAAAGACAAACAAAAAAATTTGCTTCAATCTGTTCCCAGGCTAACTACATCATTTTCTTATAGTTGACTTTCAATGGCCTAGAAGCTTGAATGCTGGGGTTAGAAATCCAAGTTTTCAAGTTTTAGGCCAGCTATGCTATCTTCAAACATTTCTAAGCTTTCAACCTCTATCAAATGACTCCTCTGAAACCGTAACCCTTTTTCCAGGACTACTTTGTGTTCCACTCTCCATCAACCCCGGAACGAATCCGTATGGCTTGTGAGGACTTTGTGACGTCCCACGAGCCACCACTCCCCGAGGAAGGATCCTACACGCCGTGGACCGCTTCTGTCTAATTTTCGACGTGTCTGTTTTTTTTTGTAATAAATTTATGATTCTTGAGGAATAGATAATAGGTGGTGATGGAATTGGAAATCAAGAGAAGAAAGAGATCAGAGAGTGAGAAAATACATAGTGAGAAATGTTGGAAGGCGCAAAAAAGTCGACAAAAAAGAAACCGGTTCTAGAAAAGCCTCAAAAACGTTGAAAAGTTATACTGTAGTTTCATCCTGATTATTCTTGTTGGTGTCTTTCATGAACAAGTTCAGGCGGACTTCTGCGTCTTGAGCATAGGAAATGATCGGGGAGTCTTGGACATCGTTTTCCAGGATGGTAGAGGATCCCACGGAACGGTCGACCTGAAAAATGGATGTGTCAAAAAGTGGGTCAAAGTGACTAAGAAGTAGGTCAAAGTTGGGTCAGTCAATCTAAAAGTAGGTCAACCTATCCCAAAAAGTAGGTCAACCAACTTTTAGATGGAAAGTAGGTCTAGAAAAAGTGTGAAGTAGGTCAAACAATAAAACCGATAGACCAAAAATAGGCTTAGGTGGCTCAATGGTAGATCAATTTGCCATGAAAGTATGTCAAACTGAAGATGGTCAAAAGTAGATCAAGGGTAGATCAAACACCCACCTCATCCGGCATCACATTCAGCAACCTCCGATTCACCAGTGAATGTTGTGATAGACTCGTCAATGGATTCCTCCTCGAAACCTCGTTATTCTTGACGCCCTGATTGCTGGCACTCGATGACACCGACACAATGCTCTCGGGTCGATCGAAAATGTGCTGGGCGCCGGAAATGCCGCGGAACGACAAATTAGTGATGGATTTCTGCTTCGTGGCAAACGTGTTGAGTGCGACTTCGGATGGCGGTGGTGGCAGGTCGTCGGAGCTGAAATGGAGAGCATAGCTGATTGGTTAGAGAAGATGGACATTTGGATATGGACTTATTGAAACTGTACACTTTTGCGGGTTTTAGAGCTCATTAAATATCATGTCATATCAAAGGTTGATCATTCGTAGATTCGAATGTAAAGGTTTTGAAACTGTGAACCTGTTTAGACTATTAGATTGAGTGCAGTTTAACAGGTAGGTCAAATACAGGTCAAACTAACTGAAAAGTAGGTCAACCTTGTTAAAGATTTGATCGAAAATAAGTAGAAAGTAGGTCAAACAGAGGTCAAACTAACTAAAAACTAGGTCAAATATAGATAAAGTAGGTCAAGCCAACTCAAGGGAAGGTCAATAGTATGTCAACCTTGCTGAAGAACAAGCCAAAAGAAGGTCAATCTAACTCGTCAGTTATTCATCAGTAGATCAAAACTAGGTCAAAAGTAGGCCAAGCTAACCTGTAAGTAGATCAAAAGTAGGTCAAACTAACCCCAAGATAGATCAAAAGTAGGTCAAACTCACTCGTCATAACATGGATTCTGCATTCCATACGTCACTCCTCGCTCCTCAAACTTGATCATTGGAGGTAACATAGCTCCATTGCCAATCCGACTACCCCCGTACTCCTCCACCTTACACAAGCCCACACTCTCCTTCGACAAGTCTATCCCGATATCCCTCAAACTTTTCGGCTTTACCGGAAGAATTGGTGGCGGTGGAAGCATCGCGGTCTTGATGAACTTCTCCCGCTCCTCGGTCTCAATCCGAGTTCTTTCTCGGATCCGAAAAAAGTTGATGTCCTTATCCCGAGGATCCTCATTGAAGGACACCGGTCGCGGATCATCGATCACCGTCGATTTCTGAGCGGGTTTCGGCGGAAGAGCCATGGATTGAGAGGAGCCGTGCATTGGGGGCAGCGTCTTTTGGAGCATCTTTTGGGTGTGCTCCATGTCCGTTGTGCTTAGGGTGGAGGTGGAGAGACGGTTGTTGCGGACGCTTTTCGGCTCCAGGTAGTCTTCTCCGGGAATCGTCTCGTAGACCTCATCGTAGGGGTGGTTGGGGCGCGTTGGGGTTCTGGAAATTGGCGGGGGTTGTAAACTCTTTTCACTCCTGTTTTTCTGAACTTTACAATTATTGTCAAGAACTTGAAACAGAGAACATATCTCGAGCTCGAAAATAGCAAGCTCTGCCCACAAGTCTAGAAAGTGAAACTCCGCCCACCTGGATCCCAAGAAACTCGACACCCCAATTGTCGAGTCACAGTACTCGTACGTGTTCAGCACCGGATCCTGAATCACCGGCGGCTGAGCAACAGTAACCTCCCGTCTTCCTTGTGTTGGCGTTTTCAGCGCGGACTTCAATGGCTTCGGACCTCCTCCGGGTGGTACCGGACAGGGTACGGCCGCCGGCGCAGTTTGAGTGGTGTCCCTGGTTTGTTGGGTCGTCTGCGTGTTCATGGTAATGTTGGAGCCGAAGTGTGAGATTTCCGTGATGTTCGAGGTGGAGGAGAAGAAGTCCTGACCGGATTGTTGACGTTGCGATCGACGCGATTTTCGGTGGCTTTTGGAGAAGTTGGGAACGGAAGCGGTGCGTTTGAAGTTCTGGAAATCTTACTGTTTCCTAAGGTTTATATTGCTGTTTGGAGATATTCGAAAGTAATGGTTATACAGTTTTCGAGTTTCGCCCCCTTTTCGCAACCCTAGCACGCACTTCAAGATTAGTTCAGAATGAGTTCAAGACATCATTCAACCATGAACCATGTCAATTTTGAAGTTTCGGATGAAAAATTTGAGTTTCAAAGTCTTGATAAAACATTCTGTTCGATTATTTAAAATGCTAGTGGATTCCAATCAATCTGAAAACGTATTACCCGAAATAATTTCAGAATCCGAACTAAAAACGCTACCAAGAACTCGTCCTTCTTATGATTTTTAAATGCGTGCCAAAGTCGCGATGAAGTTACGTGTAAATCAAACGGTTCAAAATTGAAACGAGATATAGACATTTTGAAACATTTTTTAAAACAAATTTTCAAACTCCGCACTTTGACTCGGAAACTTCGAGAACGCTCCAAATTTTCAGCTTCTTCACAACTTCACAGATTTGAATCTCAACATACAGCGGTGCGTTTGAAGTTCTGGTGTTTGTTCTGTTTCCACGGGTTCATATGTATTTTTGTTTGGGGATATTCGAAAGTAATAATGATATACGAATTACCAGCTCCGCCCCTTTTTGCAACCCTAGCACGTAATTTAAAAATCAGCTTAGAATGAGTTCAAGTCCATCATTCAACCATGAACCATGTCAATTCTGAAGTTTCGTAAAACAATTTTTGAAAAAAAAATTAGAGTTTCAAAATCTTCATAAGACATTCTGTTTGATTCTTCAAAATGCTGTGTCAAATTCCGATCAATCTGAAGACTTAATACTCGAAATAATTTCAGTCTTATGATCCGAACAGATATAGACATTTTGAAACAGTTTTTGAAAAAAAAAGTTCAAAACTCCGTCCCCTTTTTGTGAAACCCTAGGATTTTTGATTCGGAAACTTCGAAAATGCTCCAAATTATCAATTTCGTTAACTTCACAAATTTGAATCTCAACATACAGTGGTGCGTTTGAAGTTCTGCAAATTGTTCGGTTTCCTCAGGTTTATATTGCTGTTTGGAGATATTCGAAAGTAATGGTTATACAGTTTTCGAGTTCCGTCCCCTTTTTACAACCCTAGCACGCCCTTCAAAATCAGCTTAAAATGAGTTCAAGTCATCATTCAACCATGAACGATGTCAATTTTGAAGTTTCGGAAAAAAATTTTTGAGCAAAAAATTTGAGTTTCAAAGTCTTGATAAAACATTCTGTACAATTCTCTGAAATTCTGGGACTGAAATTCGAGGATCTAAAACATGTAAAAGCGTATTTCCCGAAATAATTTCAGTTCTATTATACGAACTAAAAACTCTAACAAGAACTAACTCTTCTTTTGATTTCCAAATGCGTGCCATGTGTTGCAAAAGGGGCGGAGCTTATAGTTATCGGAGTATGAGGAGTGCCGTATGAAAATACATGCGAATCAAACGGCTCGAAAAATTGAGACGAGATATGGGCACTTTGAAACATTTTGTTTTAGTTTGACAAGAAAAGTTTGTCAAACTCCGCTCCTTTTCTGAAACCTTAGCACTTTTGAGTCGGAAACTTCGAAAACGTTCCAAATTTTTAGCATAGATTTGAAGCTTACAAACAGTTCGTACTGTTGTCTAAGTTATCGTAAAGCTTATCTAGCCATTTTGAAACCGAAAAAAACTCTCTCTTACCTGCTCCACATCACCCTTCTCCACCGCATTTTTCAAATAAGACTTCTCCCACTGTCTCAACGCCGACGAGTCCACTCGATAGACCGCCGAAAAGCTCCTCTTGAAATTCTGAGATCCCAAAAGTTCCGATGATCCATCTCCATTCTCCACCAACTCGATCGACACCAGCTGCGACGTTTTCTTGCTAGTAGAGACAGAAGTCACACAGCATCCCAGAATAGAGCAGAATCCGAGGAGAACTGTGCCCAGGAAATGGGAGTAGAAGGCCCATCCCAAGACTTGCTCATAGGTCTCGTTCTCGTCCTCCTCTTTGATCACCTTATTGTCCTGAGTGTTGCCCCAGAAGTAGAAGATGGCGCTTCCAAGGATAGAGAGAAGAGCTGGAAAAGGATTGGTACCGCTTTCAGCGTGATAGCTTGACTTTGAGCCGAGTTATAGTCATTTGAAGTTGGTGGCCTAGAAATCCAAAAATTTTGGATTCCTAGGCCATCCAAGCTCAAGATGTTAGGGAAACAATCAAGTCAACTCGGCATCAAAATCCAAAAACTTCAAAAACCATACATAAACTTCTCGAAACCGAAAAAAATCACTCACTGGCAATAGTGATGACCACTGTGCAGGCACAGATGAAAGTTCGATGGCAAAACGCGCATACACCCATTAGAACAGCGCACCCGGCAAAGATTACGCCCACACCCACTCCAACAAGAGCGGCGATTTTCCAACCTGCAAAAACGATAACTTGATTAGTCTTTTGTCGACCACCTGAGTTCAATGGTGGACCAAAAAGTTCCGACCACGTTGCCTACACTTTTTGACCACAGAATCATTTTGTGTCT
This sequence comes from Caenorhabditis sp. 40 LS-2015, assembly GCA_900536305.3. Lineage (NCBI taxonomy): Eukaryota > Metazoa > Nematoda > Chromadorea > Rhabditida > Rhabditidae > Caenorhabditis > Caenorhabditis tribulationis. The sequence goes on along the minus strand of LR544770.1, from coordinate 108,899 downwards.
GTCATAACCTGAAACCCCGTTTTTTACAGACTCTCAGAATTTTCTCTAAATATGCACATTTATAGAACAAAATCTGGGCTTTTGAATGTGCCATGTGGATACCTGCGCTGATTTCTAGAAGTCGAGATTTGCGCTCTGAAAGACGGCAGACAACTTTCAAAAGGCTAAAAATATCATCTTTCGGAGCGCATATCTCGGCTTCTAGGAATTCGCGCAAGTAGCCACATAGCACATTTGAAAGCCCCAATTTTGTTCTACAAATGTGCAAGTTTAGAAGACATTCTGAAAATCTGTCTAAAACGGGTTTCCTAGTAAGCTCATTGTCGACCACAGGGGTATGGTCGGTGACATCGACCGCAAGGAAAACATCATGGTCAATGGTCATGATCTACCCAAGTACATGATCGGATGCAGGTCTATATATAGTCGACCGTTTCGACCACATCTCGACCACCGTTTCGACCACATCTCGACCACCGTCTCGACCTCTCGACCACACAACCACCGTCGGCCAAGGCATCAAGGTCGACGACCCGAACAAGGTTTCATTCTCGATAACCTTGACCACCTCGATCAAAGTTACCGACCTTGCGAGACCAAGGTTAATCACAGATTGTAGTCGACCATCTGGACCAAAACCTCACCCAAAAACAAGTGCTGATATGCATCATTCTGTATCCGATTCTCGTCATGATTATGGTCGTAGAGATCCTCTTGGTCGATGTAGTAGTCGAATTTGTAGACGCACTGGAGTTGCGGTAGGAAGAAGTCGGCGAACGGGGAGCCCTGCATGTCGCGTCTGGAAAATGGTGAAGTTTTTCTTTTAGTGATTTCGTGTACACCTCGTGAACAACTCCACCACAATACTCCAAGCTGTCCACGAGGAGAACAAAGCGAAGAATTGTGCCGGAACTTTTGCTTCTTCAATAGACTAATTAAAGAAAATCAAGGTTGAATAGAGAATGTGAAACAGCAACGAACGAAAACTTTTTCAGTTTCAAAAAGTTCATAAGGTTTGTGAAGTTTTATGGGGCAGTACTTGATTTGTCACAGTCACAATCTGGTTAACCTCACCTATACAACGTCTCATAGTACTCCCTGGACCGTCCATAATCAAACGAGTAGTCCCTCTTACAATCCAGCCACAATCCATGATGATGTTCAGTTCGTCCATTCTCCAGATTCACTTGTTGCCAAGACGGTGAGATCAGTCCGAGAAGGCATAATAAGAATGCCAAAAGTGAGCAGGTGAAGTGTATGGCTAGCAGAGTCTTCCTACTGCATTTGGTAGATCGTGGGCCCGCCGTCGCATCGATCATCCCATTGGCTCTGGAAAATCGAGGAATTGGACCCAGTAGTGAAACAAATCCACACCAAGAAAAAATCAATGAGTGGAAACAGTAAAAAATGACAGAACACAGTGTATACAATGGAAATGGCTAGAGGGGGGAAAACACGTTTTTGGTGAAGAGAAATAGGTGAAATACAGAGGGAAATGGAGAAATGGGGAGAGATAGAATGACGGGAGAAGATTTATTATAGTGGTAGGGAAAAGGATGGGGGATTTTTTTTCCATTTTTGAATTCTTTGAATTCCTATAGTATCGTGTGCCTAGTACAAGGTTAACCGATAGAAAGTAAGCTTTCCAGATTTGGACTATTGTGGACTTGAAAACTGTAAGATCCGTGATACCGTCTTGAAAATCTACAAGAAAAAAACTTATGGAACCTTTGAAACTGGAAATAACACAAAACTATGAGATAGTATTGAAAAGAAACTTTTACAAACTTCCTAAAGTTTCTTAAACCCCAAAAATGAAAAAAGGATCCTCAACGTTGCACAGAAGAAACCAGGTGCGTCCATGAAGCAAACACTGCTCAAAGATTTTCATGAACCTCATAATAAACTTTTTGAAAAGGAGAAAATTAGAACGCTGACTTCCTCCTCCAGTGTGTCTACAAATTCGACTACTACATCGACAAGGAGGATCTCTACGACCATAATCATGACGAGAATCGGATACAGAATGATGCATATCAGCACTTGTTTTTGGGTGAGGTTTAGGGTTTGGTCGAGATGGTCGATCTTAGATAGACCTCCATCCAGTCATGGTCGATCATGACCTTTCGATTGACCATGATCTCGGGGTCGATCATAGACTCGTGTTTGATGTGTTTCTTTTGAAAATGTCAAAATTGTCTATTGATAACCTAGAAAAAGGTGAAAACGACGTACAATCCAGAACATACTGATATTTGTCGGAAAACTTCACTACATACTGTGTGTCTGAAACGGTGGAAATTTTACAAAGTTTTGTTGATTTTCAATTTATATCCAACAAACCATATTGGCATTCCGATCGTCCTAGTACCAGATCATAAGAACACTTTGGGAAACAGAACAAATAATAATAAAAAGTTTCACTTTTGAACTTTGTGGACCCAGGTTTGAGATGAGGAAGCAAAATATCGAAACCATTTGAAATTAAATCTATAGACTGAAACCGTGACAGCACTCGAACCATCAGCTCTTTTTGGGCTGAAATGCCTGGAAATCGAAAGAGACTAAAGTGAACAAGCATGAACAGCGAATAATTAAAGTTGAGACGAATTTCAGTTTCAACTTGAAACTTTCAAGTATGAAACTAAACAGCCATGTTGGAGTGATGTTGAATTTCCCAAGCGGCAAAGATTTCTGATATTAAAACAACTCCTCCCGAAAATTTGGAAAACAAAATGTCATTAATCTCTATTATGAATTTGACGAATTACTAAGAATATGACTGAAGCTATTCAGATATCGCAGGTTTACTGACCCATTGAAAAAGTGAACATTTTTGATGCGTACATATCGCAGAGTTACAGTAACGGAAATGTTGATGAAATCGTCTAGGATAGCTTGAGCAGAATTCTGATCTGGAAAAGTGAAAAACAAAATCTGCCCATACCAATTTTCCAAAAACTTCTCAGTTTCATCTGTACACGTTTTGAAGCTGAGAAAATTGTGAAAACTTACTTAAAAAGTTTGAATTCTATGATCAAACCGAACCCAAAAGATAACTGTCAAATTTTTGACTTACCACTGACTAGGGAAAGTTGCGAACAGGGACATGACACCTAAATAGGTACCATTGGAAAAAGGAGATGGAAAAACTAGGGTTCCTAATTTCAAATTCTGCTGCTGACCTTCGGGTGTGTTATGGGCTTCGGAAGTTTGCTCTTTTCCGCCCCGAACTTGTCCACCCCTCCTCACTGTTAAAAAATGAGGTAGGAAAAGGGATATGGGACATCTTTTCCATTTTTAAATTCTTGGAACTCCTATATTATCGTGTGCCTAGTACAAGGATAACCCACAGAAAGTAAGCTTTCCAGATTCGGACTACTGTGGGCTTGAAAAATGAGAGAATCTAGAAAAACTTGAAGAAATGGTAGTGTCTTGAAAATCTACAGTTTTTACGTCCCTGTGACCTCATTTTTTAATGAATCAAAAATCGAAATAGACGGGCATCATCCCCAGATATTCAGGAATAAACTGTGTAAATTTCAAAAAAATTGGTCAAATTTGAGTATGAGAAAAGGTGCGCTACACATTTGGCGTTCCGAAACTTCCCAAAATTCGTACTGGAAAAGTGGGAAAACAGCTGTAACTTGGTCCATTATTGAGATATCAAAAATCTAAACACACGGGCATCGAGTTAGCCCCAGTTCCAGTCTTCTGGTCCAGGATTCATGAAAATCGGTTAAGTAGGAGTTGACTTACAGAGTGGCACACACAGACAAACATACGGAAGTTTTCAAATGTTATTAGTAAAGATGGGATTCTTTTTCCATTTTTGAATTCTTGGAATTCCTATATTATCGTGTGCCTAGTACAAGGTTAACCCACAGAAAGTGAGGCTCCCAGAGAGTTGAACTACTGTGGACTTAAAAAATCTGAGAATCTAAATAAAAATCCATATCGTCAGCGTTTTGAAAATCTACAAATAGAAAACTTATGAACTCTTTGAATCTGGAAATAACACAAAACTATGAGATAGCTTTCAGCATACTTTAAGTTTTCTAAACCAAAAAATTCAAAAAATAAAATAAAAAGCCTCAACGTTGCCAGAAGGAACCATGTACACTACAATGAAAAGAGTACCGCTGAAAGATTCTCATGAAACTCATAAGCATTTTGAAACGGAAAAAAATCGGAGCGCCCCTCGTTCATCGAGCTATTCCTTCCCCAGCTCCCGGTCTACAAATTCGAGCACTTGTTTTTGGGTGAGGTTTGGGACTTTGAGTTTTGGTGATCGACTATAATCTGTGGTTGACCTCGCCCTGTTGAGGTGGTGGTGGTTACCGACTATGAAACTTTGTTCGGCTGGTCAACCCTGGTGCATTGGTAGACCTTGCTTGGTCGAGATGGTCAACCTGCACCCGATTATGGTCGATCATGTCCTCAGTTTGATCGAAATATGAAATTACGAACATAACGTCTCTCAAATCAAACTATGTCTAATTGTGGAAATTATATGGAAGGTTTGAAACGGGAACACCTTTTTCCACCAAACTAAGTTCATAACTCCCGTTCAACTTGAATTAATCTGATGAAACATACTTCATTGGAAAGCTGAGAAAATTTTCAATCCAATTTTATAGATTGGGTATATACAACTTTGTTTTTGACTACGGACAATATAGGGTTTAAAGAAAATAATCGACCTAGTGCCATATTATCAGAATACCTTGTAAACCGGTAGGAATCGTCAAGTAAAAATTTCGAATTTAAACTTTGAGGTCCCAGGTTGAGGTTGAAGCGTAATATCGAAAACAACTCAAAATTGAATGTACAGTGGCGAGAAATGGTGAGGGTCACTTTGTTCAGCGATGCGTAACTTTCTTTAAACTTGTCCAAAACTCATAAACTTTTTTGTATACTATAGAAAAAGTCTTCAGCAACACACCGATAAGTTTTTTGAACGTCGAACATTTTCAGAATTTTCAGAATACTTTCAGATGTAGACGTCACCCGGAATTTTTAAAAAAAACTTTTTCAAAGTTGGTCCCTTCGGGCTGTTTTTTGGATATGATGTGTCTAACAGTCTCAATAGACATTATGGAAAGTTTGGCGCACTTTGAACGACGGGCTCTTAAGTTATGATGGTCGGAGCCAAAAAGGTATTGTTTTTTTCGTTGGCTTTAACTCGTCTGAAAATAGTTCAAATGAGCTCAGATTTTCACAAAAGATGCATTTTAAGTTGATCTACAATATTCTGTTAAAATTTCAAGTTTTGAAGAAAAAAATTTTTTTTTGCCCAGTTCAACTTTTTTTCTACAATTTTTTTTGAAAGTGATAAACTGGGCAAAAAAAAATGTTTTCTTCAAAACTGGAAATTTTAACAGAATATTGTAGATCAACTTAAAATGCATCTTTTTTGAAAATCTGAGCTCATTTGAACTATTTTCAGACGAGTTATAGCCAACGAGAAAAACCATACCTTTTTGGCTCCGACCATCATAACTTAAGAGCCCGTCGTTCAAAGTGCGCCAAACTTTCCATAATGTCTATTGAGACTGTTAGACACATCATATCCAAAAAACAGCCCGAAGGGACCAACTTTGAAAAAGTTTTTTTTAAAAATTCCGGGTGACGTCTACATCTGAAAGTATTCTGAAAATTCTGAAAATGTTCGACGTTCAAAAAACTTATCGGTGTGTTGCTGAAGACTTTTTCTATAGTATACAAAAAAGTTTATGAGTTTTTGACAAGTTTAAAGAAAGTTATGCATCGCTGAACAAAGTGACCCTCACCATTTCTCGCCACTGTACATATAGACTGAAACCTTGAAACATTCAAGTATGAAACTAAACAGCCATGGTGGACTAATGTTAATTTTTTAAATTGTAAGCGGCAAAGATTTCTGATTACAACTTCTCCCGAGAATTTGGAAAACGGAATGCCATTAATCTCTATTATGAATTTTACGAATCGTCGCTTAGAATACTGAAGCTGCTGAGAAATCGCACGTTTACTGACCCATTGAAACGGTGGACATTTTTTAAATTCACATCGCAATGAGTTACAGTAACGGAAATGTTGATAAATCGTCTAGGATAGCTTGAGAAGATTTCTGATCTGGAAAAGTGAAAACTTTGAATAAATATTTCACAAACCAATTTTCCGAAAATTTTTCAGTTTCATCTAGACATTTTGCTCAATCAAACATTTTGCTCTGTCATCAAACCATGTCAAATTGTGGAAGTAATATGGAAGGTTTGAAACGGGAACAGTGTTTTCCACCAAAAAGGTTCATAACTCCCGTTAAACTTGAAGTAATCTGATGTATTTTACTTCATTATTATTCTTGTCGGAAAAAATGGCGCTCGGGACCGAGAAGCGCCGACTTTCCCACGGGATATCTCGACACAAAAACAGCTACCGTACTTTAAAGGAACATGCACGAATTGCACGTCATTTTTGCGTTTTGAGCTGTTTTTTAAGCTGTTTTCAACAATTTTCTGCAAAAAATGTTACAGAAAAGTACAAATAGTTTTTATTTGTAAATTTTGGCTGAAAACAGCCTGAAAATCGCGAAAATAGCGTAAAATTCGTGCATGTTCCTTTAAAGTACGGTAGCTTTTTTGTGTCGAGATATCACCGCGGGAAAATAGGCGCTCCTCGGTCCCGAGCGCCATTTTCTCCGACAAGAATAATAGAAAAAATTGAGAAAAAGTTCAAAAATACCGTTTATACTTTTATAATTGTTCAAATATGATATGCTTGCATTCTCGAAAAAAAAAACCGTCAGAATCAGATAGAGATTGTGAAACCGAGAAAAAAACAATAGGAAGCCAATTCTGAGAATCTTAGTTCAATCGAAACACACCTCTCAAATCAAACTATGTCAAATTGTGAAAATTATATGGAAGGTTTGAAACGGGAATAGTTTTTTTCCACCAACTAATGAACTAGGTTCATAACTTCCTTTAAACTTGAAGTTATCTGATGTATCATACTTCATTAGAAAGCTGACTAGGGAGTCACTCGGACATAGGTTGGAGTTACGTGATGAGACATATACCATCGGAAAGCCCATGAAATTTCCAATCCATTCATGAAATCAGTTTTTGCGGAACACTGCGCGTTTTCGAGAAATTCGGGTCGAAACTTGTAAATTTGCACTGAAAATCACGCATAAAATTATTTTTGGAAGAAACGTGTGATTTTCAGTGCAAATTTACTACTTTTTTGTACTTTCGACCCAAATTTCTCGAAAACGCGCAGTGTTCCGCAAAAACAGATTTCATGAATGGGTTGGAAATTTCATGAGCTTTCCGATGGTATATGTCTCATCACGTAACTCCAACCTATGTCCGAGTGATTCCCTAGTGAGATGATTTCCGATTCATTTTTATAGATTATGTTATAGATTATTAACAGAGGGCAGGCAAACATTGGATTTGAAAAAAAGAACAGTAAGGAACTAAACCACTAGAAACAGTAAAAGTTACACATTTGACCTACAAACCTCCAAACACCGCCAAAACCCAACAATCCCAAAAAAAGTCAGTAGAAAAGAAGGGCTAAACGTTCGAAACAGATGTACATTTCAAAATGGTGTAGTAAGTGTATATATGGTGTGACCATTTTTCGAAACACCGAATTTCAAATGGTGGTGGACGAGGGCGCAGTCGCCCTCGTCAATGAACGTTTTCAGGGTCATTCACACACAAACACAGAAAGAGAAGAATTGAATTCGGCTTTCCGAGGGGGGCTATGTCCCCCTCTCTCTTTGACGCCAGGAGACCCAAAATAGGGAGAGAGAAAGTCGGCCATTTGCATAGAAGAGACACAACAAAGCAAAGAGACGCAGAGAGAGAACAATAACGGTATACTCCTCTTCGGAAGACACTTGACGTCGTGGCAAAGTCGAAAACGGGAGAAGTTTTGTGTTGGACTTCGCAATTGGACTTTATGAGGAAAATGAGAATGAGAAATTAATGGAGAGAGAGAAAGAAGGAACGGAGGGAACACAAATGGGTTAGTGTTATGAAGTGGAAAGTTCGAAGGTGCCCCCCTCTGAGGGTGTGAAAACGTTAGGTGAGGTAACTAGCAAATTTATTTAGGTCAGATGGAAGGGGAAAGATTGGGAGTGTGGCCTAACTTTTTCATGGGTGGACTAGAAAACCAAAAGTTGAGAGCACTAGTCTCGGGGCGAGAAACTGAGTGTTGGGCAACTGGAAAAGTGGGTTTATGATATCCGTTGTTTCAAAAACTTTCAAAAATTCCGAAATCAGAGGCAGCATTAAGCAAGCAGAGACAACCAGATCTATTCATCTAGAATTTGATACAAAAAAAAACAAACTCAGAATTCAAGAAAACTTCCAAAATGCTGTAAAAGATGAGTTAATAGTGATGCTACAGTGAAAATCGCCAACAAGGTTGGGTTTTGAAACTGGATTTTTTTTCTAATCTAGTTAATTTTCACGATTGATAACTGATTGTGGGTCAAGATTATTCTGTTGAAAAATATCCGGGTGTTTAGAAACCATGACTGTTCGAAACCAAGCCATCTCAAAACCAAGTCATTTCAAAACCTGCCGTTTCGAAACCTTTATATTCAGCTTGTCAAATTTTTTAAATGGTTAACCTTCTCTAGATTTTGCAAAAGTGCTGAAAATGTGAGTTCTAAAATGGTCCGGCTTTGAAACGTCGAAAAAGTGAATTTTAGGAAGAAAAACAGAATGTGAGGTAACTAGGAAAATTATTTAGGTCAGATGACGAGGTAAAAGCATGAAATTTCGGTGATTTTTTCCAGGGCTCTGAGAAACAAAAACGTTTTGAAACTCAGCCATTTTGAAACTTGGACGTTTTAAAACTTGCCGTTTCAAAACCCTCATATCCAACTTTCTTTTTTTGAAAGACGTTAGAAGCTCAATTGGCATTTCTACCATTTCGTTAATTCATGGTTTCCTTACTCTACAGTATGCCCTTGCTCATTCTGAAAGCGAGAGTTTCGAAATGACCCGGTTTCAAAACGTACCGAAGCTGCTTTCGGCTCAACGCGGCAATATTGAAAATGGATTGGCGTCTAACTTTTCCTGTTTTATGCACATCATTAATAGGAAATTCTGTCAACATTAGCGTTTAGATAAAGCCAACAATCTGACAATCAGTTCAAGCAACAAGGTGCAGTTTTCATAGAGTCTTCGCAAGCCATTTAGATTGGAATTATCTCTTTTTCAAGCACACCATATCTGTCAAGCTCGATTGAACCCTCAGTATTGAATCCTTAGCTAGAGAAACTATCCGACAGCCTTGACATGTGATGGAGACTCAGAACTATACAACAAAAAAAACCAGCGTTCACAGTTTCCCCTCTTTGCCAGATGCCCTTGCTCATTCTAAAACATGAGTTTCGAGTTCATCCGGTTTAAACTAACTTTTCATGTTTCATGCACATCATTAATGAAAAATAATATACTTGTCAACATTATACGCGTGAAATTTTTCAACTACCTAAACACTGCAGTATCGAAGCATCCAGGCACTTCTCTTGCAGCCAGTTCAAACAGTTTTTAAAGAGTCTTCGCGTCATTTAGTTTAGAAAAATCTCTTTTTCAAGCACATCATTTCTGTCAAGCTTGTTTGTATCATTAGTTTGTAGAGATAGGATAAATCTAAGAAAAACTATCTAACAGCCTTGACCTGTAGTGGACACTCGGACCTCCACGAAAAAAAAACGAGCTTACAGTATCACTACTAAGATTTTTCCCACAACTTACATCAAGTTCATTAAACCCCCCATTCCGTTTGGACCCTTCAAATATGAACCTCACTAGCGAAACCAATAAGCAATTACCATACCCTCTTTTCCTCTCGACTATGTCCATGAATCATTGTCCGATTAGCCACCCCTCTAGTCTCCAGAAGAGTGGAGGGGGTTGTAAACATCATGAATTCAAAGAGAAACAGGAGAAAAGAAGGATGAGTCATCCGAATCGGAACACACAGAGAGAGGAGGTAGGTAGGTCAAAGAGGGAAGTGTGTTATGTAATTTCGAATCGCGAGGCGGATGGAAAATGAGAAGACGATGGCTATCTTTGTTTTGGAGGAAAGGTGAGGAATAGGCGGAAAGAGATATGTATGGATAACGGGTATAGGGGAATAATTAGGGGAAAAAGGGATGTGTTGGTTTTTGGAAAACAGTACAGTTTCAGCATGTACACTTTTAATGGAGGGGTGGGGAAACTTCAATTCTTGCAGGGTAGGCAGGGTAGCAGCTGATGTAAGGAAATATCAAAATTTAACTGCTCTGAAACCTTTTTAAATGATAAAATTGAAACTCATAAAAATGTTCGAGGATATCCGTTGACATAAAGTGCTATAACTGTTTTGATCGAATCTTGATGAAATTATTACCTTTGGACTGCGCATTTTTAGAGCTTCAATATGAATCCACTCATGATTAAGCCACGCCCACTTGAAACCTTGAACAAGCGCCTGGATTCCCTGAACTCGAGAGAGAAACTACCGTTACTTGCTTAGTTTCCATCCGATTTGGATCAAAGTTATATGTTTCAAATAAGCGTTTTCAGAGCTTCAAATTGAGTATAATACTGATTTATGACTAGGCTCACACTTTGATTCTTAAGCCAGAGACACAGTCACTTTCGACATGACACTAAGAGAAAAAACTACCGAAACTCGCTTAGTTTTTATGCGATGTTGATAAAAGTTATATACTTTGAATGAGCATTTCGAGAGCTTGAAATTGAGTATAAACATGCTCAATTTGAAGCTATTTCATGATTAGGCTCCGCCCACTTTGCGTTTCGATATAAGGTAGTTTACATAAAGTATCGTAGCTCGGTCAGTTTTGATGCTACTCTGGTGATAATTACATCAAAAGAAGGGCTTCAAATTGAGTATAATCATGAATAGGCTCCGCCCACTCTGACGTTTTAGCTAAAGACGAAGATTGAAAACGAAAATTTTCGAAAAAAAACGGTTTCTTTGAAGGCATACACATCGACAAGCAATCTTCTCTTGGTTATCTGAGCTCATCATTTGAGTACTGTACTTTCCCTTCAAACCCAGTCCAAACGAATACCAAACTGTTTGTGATACCCCTATCACTCCCGCGGGGTAAAAGTAAAAGAAAATGTGATAAGAAGGTGTGGAAGAAAGAAAATATTATGGTGATCAGTTCAGTGAAGGAGAAGACCATCTGAAGGTCATCATGGATTCATTCCTGTCTGTTGTGTCGCCCGTCGAAAAGGAGCGAGCTAGTCAAGGACGATTATCAAGAGGGGGAAAATCGAAAAGAATGGAATGGGAATGACATGAAATGGAGAGGGATTAGCTGGAAGGGTGCAATGAGAAACCCAGGGAGAAAAGGGAAATCGAATCGTGGGAGGAGTAGAGGAAGATGAATTGGTGGCTAGATTTAAATATAGAGCAGCTCGTCCAATAGTAACAAAACAGTTGCCAATGAATCTGAATGTAGTGAAACAGGAAAATTAAGTCAATTCTGTAATAGCCAATATTCAACCAAATTTTTTTCCGCTTCCTATACCAGTTATCAAAAAGTGGTCCGATAACAAAACGTTCAGCGCATATGGAGGAACCCACTTTTTGCTAGCTGTTACAGGAAACGAGAAAATTTTTGGCCAAACTTGACAGTCCGAAAAAGTAACAAGTATCAAAATAAAACATTAAAGGATTTCTGAGTGAGTTGAATCAGGAAAAAATTTTTTAAACTCTTGATGAACATTACGGGGTATCGTATGTGTTAAAGTTGAGACGAAACTCGCTTCAAATTTTTGTAAATTTAATCGATGCAAGCACTTTCAATAAACGTTAATCAGTAAACTGAAACAGAAAAAATAAGAAAATAGGTCAAAAAGGATCTTCAAACTTTCTTCAAGGTTTTCAAACTTTTCGACAAAATTGGGTCGAAAATTGTCTAAAGTTCTCAAACTTTTTCCAAATTTTGGTCCATTTTCGTTCAGAAGTTCTCAAACTTTCCCCAAAAACCTTTTGACAAAACTTGATCAAACATGGTTAAAAGTTCTCAAACTTTTCGACAAAACGGAAGCCAGATTTCTCTTCAATGTCTAGCACTGACTATACGGAAACACGAAAAAGGGAAAAAAAACTCAAGATGTGATAAAACTGTTCCATTGACACATCTTTATTCATGAGTATATCCAAATTATTGATACAATTTTCATCTGCCAATTGCTTCCGACACTTCTTCAGCCACCAGCACCCCTTCTGCCACCTCCGTTCCGATTCTAGCTGCATTCTGCACATTGTAGGCTTGTTGAGCTCCAAAGCCACCTGGAAGTTGGAAAACGATTCAGAAAAAAACAGGCAGGAAAACATTAGAAAAACTCGGTCTTCCCCAAATACACCGTGGTCGACCATCCTTAAATTCTCACCTCCATATCCACCATTTCCACCCCATCGATTACCGTAGCCACCGTAGTTACCATAACCTCCAGGGCCTCCATATCCTCCATAGTTGTTCCATCCACCATTACCACCCCATTGGGCAGAAATGGAGGTGAATAGAAAGACTAAAGAGAAAATCGACGAGAAAGTGAAGGAGTTCATAATGAACTGACAACAGTGATCAGAAATTTGCAGGCTTTTATACACAGTGGTTCAATCTGATTTGTGTGATAATAACGTCATTTCAACAAACGGCGGGAAATGTTTCTAGGGATCATCGAAACAAGATGGGCGAATGAGAATGGTGACAATAATTGATCAGGGTTTGTTCTGATGATGTTAGATGTGAGGAATATTCAATTTGGATATCAATTATATTGTGAAGAGCGTGAACAGTTTGAACAATGACAAGCTTTGAAATCCAGTGATTTTTCACTATAATCTGAAACAGAAATTTAGTTTACAAAATTTTCGGAGAAATCAATGTGTACAGTTTCTCAACGTTGTGATATTTTGTTGCACTGGAACACTCTGATCAGTTAGTTTTGGTAGCATTAGCTGAGGGTCAGATGAGTTGAAACTCATCAGAAAACAAAACCGCTTGAGTTGAACTTTTTCCCATAATCTGGGTCTGGGTAAAGTCGATTCTAGAGATTCAGAATCTGATAAAACCGCAGCAAAATGTTCACGAGGTTTGAGATATGACCTTGCAAAGTTAATTCCTACAGTGATCTTGGAGGTAGAGTTTTCGTATGATTCTACTTTGCGAGGTTATAACTCGAATCTCGATCAAATTTTGCTGACTTTTTTTGAGTTTCTGAATCTCTAGGATCGCCTTTGCCTAGACCCACATGGTTCCTCCTGTCTAATAGATTTGAATTTCGAAAAATCTCCAAAGTAAACACATTGAAACTGAGAGGTTTGAATGTTTTTAACTGGCCAAATCGCTAAAAAAAAGAGAATCATAAAATCAAATTATTTTTACAATTTTTCCCTGTTTCAACTACTCCGAATGAGGCCCAACTCTTGATACTTCTCGATTTGGTTTCTCTTTTCATTTATTCGAATCCTTCAGTGATATTTGACGTGGAATTCTATCTCCCAAAAAATCCACCACCCAATGCCAATGTAGGACTCAACTTTGCGAAGTCATTGCTCAGAATACGTGAGCATTTTGCTGATTTTTAATACAGATTCTGGATCTCGAGGATCGATTTTACCTAAATCCAGATAATGAGAAAACGTTTAACCCAAGAACTCATATTACCGCCTAGTCACATTGATGTGAGAAGTTGATGGATTTTCTGCGGTTTCACTAGAATTTTGTCTTGATAAACGAATTTCAGCTTCGAAAAGATGGTTCACAAAAAGTTTAACAAAAGTATTTCAAGGATCAATGTTTCCAGTTTCTCAAAGTTCAGATATTCCTGAAAACTTTGATTGGTAAGTAAAATCGCAATAAGAGCTGAAAATCAGATCAGTTTAAAGTTCATCATCAGAAACAAATAGATCAATGTATTCACGGAAGAGAGTTTTCATGATGGCCGAATTTTCCACACTATATATATATCAAAAATTATCGGAGTTTGAAAACAATGACATTCAATCACCATATTTGTATTATACGTTCTATAATTTTTGAAGTCAGCGACATTCCGAGGTGAAATCGAAAGAACTGAGTTGTGTTGAAATCTTCTTCGATGCTGCAATACTTTCACGAAGTTTCGAAACAGACAGATTCTGCCTGGATCCCTCCAAGAAGTACTGTTTTCAGAGCAATATATATTGAGCATTTTCTGACAAGTATATTGACGATCGAATCCTGTGAATCCAAAATCATTCAATTTTGAAAACAGTATGCCACCTCAACATGAATATTATACAACATTTCGCAATGTATGTATCTGTCATACAACCTTGTTGAAACAGAAAAAAAGTAATCAGTGTATAAGAAACTCAAAGATGTTGGTCTGTCTGATTGGAATCAGAAAGAGTAGGAAAGTAGGTAAATCAGTAAGTGGAAACTAATATCTGAATCTTTTCACACCAGTCTGAAACATTTTTTTCTTCAAATTAAGTGAAGTTAAAGGTAAATGTAGTCCGTATTCAGGGTTAGCTATGGCCATATTTCAGTTATTATCCCGGACCAGGGGAAGACCCTACAGCCTTCGAGGAAGACCCTACAGCCGTGAAAAAAAAACGCTTGAAAAATTGTCTCACCAGCAGGTTGTCTTTAGATATACTTTGAGAACTTTCTCAAATTCGGCACACTGGTAGTTTTTGATACGCTGAAAACAATGAGAGAAAAATTATCTGCCCGTAGGTGACTAGAAGCTCAAAAACTTGTCTTAAAGTTTCAGTCATTTTTGCACGCATTTTCATTCCCTCGAACGCCTCTCAATCCCCCCTCTCCTCATTGCCCTCCGGCGCCATAGATTTCAACGGCAGCGTGGTGTAGGTGGGAAGAGAGGCGACTGGGAATGGTTACTCTGTGGTTCGAGCCCGCCCTGTTGAAACTTTTTTTGATTTCTTTTTTCGTCTATTTTTTTTCATCATCACACCTTGTAGAGCCAGGTTCCAACATTTTCTACATGATATCGTCTTGAAAACAGTTGTTTTTCTCACGAAATTGAAAAATGATCTTTCATCAAGATGTTCTCCTCGAAAACTTAAAAGCTCGTAATCAGTGTGTTTTCAAGACGATATCATGTAGAAAATGTTTGAACCTGGCTTTACAAGGTGTGATGATGAAAAAAAATAGACGAAAAAAGAAATCAAAAAAAGTTTCAACAGGGCGGGCTCGAACCACAGAGTAACCATTCCCAGTCGCCTCTCTTCCCACCTACACCACGCTGCCGTTGAAATCTATGGCGCCGGAGGGCAATGAGGAGAGGGGGGATTGAGAGGCGTTCGAGGGAATGAAAATGCGTGCAAAAATGACTGAAACTTTAAGACAAGTTTTTGAGCTTCTAGTCACCTACGGGCAGATAATTTTTCTCTCATTGTTTTCAGCGTATCAAAAACTACCAGTGTGCCGAATTTGAGAAAGTTCTCAAAGTATATCTAAAGACAACCTACTGGTTAGTTGAGGTGACCTATTGGTACACGACTCCAGGGTGCCCAGAAGGGTGTTTTAACTTTAGCAAACAAACAATCAGTTACCTGACATTGTTCACAAACTACGAATTACCTTAAAAGTCTGAATCGAAAAAATATAAAATATGAAAAGTTGAGAAAAATCGAAATTAAGGTGCATTTTAGCTATATATCGACTTTCATCTTTCGAAAATGCCTGATTAGGTACTATAAACGTTACGTTTTTATACCTTATTCATGATGGGGAACATTTTTCTGATAGTTCAAAAAAGTTCTACAAGAAGGTTTTTTTCGACTTCGTGTTTGACACGAGTTTTCATAATTTTAGACAACAGCTATCCAAAACATGTTAATAGCAAAAAATAAGAGCAAAAAAAGTTATTTTATATCCCACTTTGATTTTTGAAAAAACTCATAAAATGACTGAAGTACGGTCATTTTGAACTGTTTTTTCGAACATTCGAAAATTCGTCATAACTCGAGAAAAAATAATTTCTTCAAAAATTCCCTTCGTGGGAGTTCTTACATCTGGGTGGGCAATTTTTTGCCCCCATAGTCGTTCGGATCAGAGGGAGGCACTTGGTGAGCAAAACATGTTAGGTTTTTTTTTCAAACCATAATTGCACGGTCTCCCACACACCCAAAGCGGAAGCCAGAAGGTATCGCCAAACGCGCCAAGCACGTGTCAGGGTCATTACACGTGCAAAAATAGTATTCAAGCTGTCGTATAACCACTAAAAACTCCCTACGTGAAACAACAGAAAAAAAGTTCATGAAACTGAAAAACAACTGATACGAATGGTTGGCAGAGGAACACTTTCTTAAAGGTACACGTGGATTTTCGAAATCTTCTATTCTTCTTCATTGCCAAAAAAAGTTCTGGTAGCCGGAGAAAAAAAGTATCAGGTCAGTTCAGGGTTGTTTTGAACATTTGCGGATGAAACAGAGTTTCGCTGTTTCTTCAACTTATGAAGTGCATATCGAAAAAATTTCGAATATTTCTTGAGAGGTTACGTCATTTTTGCTTGTGCACAGTGAACTGGATTTAGAGAAATGCAAGCGCGCTTCATTGAGAATACTTTTAGGCTGGGGAACAAAACGAATTTTTTCCTCGCTTTTCAACTTTTCTTTCCGGTTATAATGGAACGGCTATATCAACCGTTTGGTGACGGAAAAACAGAAAATAAATTTCGTCCAGGGCGAGAAAAAATTTGAAAATTTGAAGGCGGAAAAAAAATCTGCAACTCCGATTCATGCTCGAATTTAATTTCAGTTTCATGAACACTGTGAAACTTTACTACTTCTATTGTTTGCTCCATTAAAAGAGGATAGTTCTACAAAAAAAACCTATCACCACCAATATTTTCCCATTTAATCCAGTTTCATGAACTCCATGAAACCTTCTTTTTTTGAGATGTACCCAATAATCCTAGTTTATGACTGTGTGAGCGAAAATAGCACTGAAACCAATCGAGCTACATCACTTTTTGTGCCTTCAGCTCTCGACTCCATGGGGGTGGAGCCTAGCCATGATTGTATTCATTTTGAAGCCCTTGAGACGTGGATTCTAACTGTCTCGTTTTTTTGGAATCTTATCAGAACTGATCAAGCTAAAACTGCTTTTGTGAGTAGCACTTCAGCGCGATGGGAGAATACTTTTGTGAAGCTTAAATTTGTGTTCGAATTTGATTTCAGTTTCATGAACACTATGAAACCTTACTTCTTGTCTATTGCTTGCTCCAATGTCTACAGAAAAGTTCCGACTAATGTTTTCCGATTTTATTCAGTTTCATGAACTCTATGAAACCTTCTTTTTTGAGATGTACCCAATAATCGAGGTTCGTGGTCTGTGAGCCAATCAGCATTGAAACCAATCGAGCTACAGCAATTTTTGTGCCCCTGCCCTCACGCCATAATCATATTCATTTCGAAGCCCTCGAAACGTGGATTCTAAGCGTCTTGTTTATACTGAGCCAAGTGGGCGGTGTCCAGCAAAAAATATTCTTAGCGTCCAGTTCTTACCGTGGGATCGAAACTGGACAAGTTGTCAGAACTCAGGCCAGCACTAACTTTTGAGTCTGAAAATCCAGTTTCATGAACCTCTGATACTTTTTTGTTCAGCAAACAACAAATAGAAAAAAGTAGGTCACAGAAACTATGCCTATTGACTTTGGTGTTCACTTGTCACAAATCATCAATTTTCTTCCTTCCTCCCTTCCTCACATTTTCATTCAAATTTTGACCTGCATCTCAAAACTGTGTTCCTCATTCCATTCGGCTATTCTCGCCACAATAGAATCAAGCAGAAAAAGGGAAAAGTAAAGAAAGTATCTAGATTTTGCCTCCTCTCGGAATCTTTCGGCAGGATCTATCTCCATCGGAAAGGAAAGCCTTGCGTCAATCGTCTATAGCCTCCCCCCGCCCACCGTCGTCCCGAAACCAGTTCCCCCTTCGATTCTGAAGACTTTTTCGTTCTGTTTCTCTGCGTCTCCTTTTCTCTCTCTCTCTCTCTCTGGCCAGAAGAAAATCCAGTGCTTTTCTCTCTTTTCTGTTTCGAATCGTCGCTTTCCATATATATACAAATCAATCGTTTTCATTCGCTCTTTGGTTTTTTTTTTTCGC
This sequence comes from Caenorhabditis sp. 40 LS-2015, assembly GCA_900536305.3. Classification (NCBI taxonomy): domain Eukaryota; kingdom Metazoa; phylum Nematoda; class Chromadorea; order Rhabditida; family Rhabditidae; genus Caenorhabditis; species Caenorhabditis tribulationis. The sequence goes on along the minus strand of LR544770.1, from coordinate 90,740 downwards.
ATGAATTAAGATTTTAGAGTTCCACATTTTTTCATCTACATCTAAGAAAAAATGAAATTTTTTTACAGTTGATTATGAGTAACCATTTTGAAACTGTAAGAAATTGTAGCGGTTGACAAGCTCATGCTTCATATACTTATGTTCATAAAAGATCTAATAGATGGCTTGAATATCTAGAAGTTTTCATGACTGTCGGGAAACCGAATTTTTTTCGAGTAGAAAAACATATTTTCCATGTAAAGCCTAAAAATCCCGTGCGGCAGCCTTGCAAATGTGGGCGGAGTTTAGCCGCTCTAGCACGGGAGAAAGGCTTCTCAGATATTTCAGCCAAAATGCTACACTTTTGTTAAATCAAAAAAGCTAATTTCAAAATGAGTTCCCCAAAGTTGCAAAAAAATGGGCGGAGCTTAAATCGGCATATGCGGAGTGGTTTTATTTGTTGTTTTACATCACGGTTTTTTAAAAAATATAGTCTAAATATTGACAACATGAAACAGTTCCGTTTTTCTTCTAAATTTTCTGAATTCTGTTTTTTTTCCAATTCCAAGTTTTGGGGAATCGTCAGGAACATCTGAACAGTTTAATTTCAATTTTTGTTATTAATATCATTTATCTAACGTTTTAAAGATTCGCTCTTTTCCTCAAATTGACAATATGAAACAGACGAATTTTTCAGTTTCGAAACCTTGATTTTTGGACCATTTTCGAGAATATTGATGTTGGACGCATAATACTGTGAACTATTCCTGGCGGAGAATAAAGTGCCTTCAAAATGCTCGGAAAAAATTTTGAAAATATGGATCTTAATCTCATTCAATCAATACACATTGAAAATCACAGTACCATCATGCATTCTAGGAACAGTAATTTTCCCGTGAACACTGTATCACATTATTTTCGGGTCCCTGGCAATACTGATTTTTGCTCACTATCAGTTGAGTATCACATGAAGTTAAAGCATGTAGTACAACAGTTGATGTACTTCTCAGTAACTCCTATATAATTTCCCTCAAAAGTTATAGAAACCTTGAAACCGCAAAATCAGTTTTTCAATGTTTCCGTTTTCCCATTTCTTTCAGTTTTTTGGGGAGTTGCCGATGATTTAAAAGTTTTGTGGTGAGTACATGCAACAAAGGAATCTAATTCGATTCGAACCTCTCACTGACATCATTTCAAGAAATACTATAGGTCTGAAACAGATTACAGTTTTTTTTTGTTGCATTTTTATGCGAATACTGTATCTAATACTGTATCATCTCGACGAAAGTCACCTCTGGCCTACCTAGTTTCCCACGGTGATATCTCGCCACGAAAACAGCTACCGTACATTTAAGGAACATGTATGATTTTATGAATGCCCCAGGAACTACCTATATTTTCCCCCAAACCATACAGAAACCTTGAAACAGCAAAATCAGTTTTTCAATGTTTCAGTTTTCTTATTTCTTTTAGTTTTTCTCATTTGTTTCCGTTTCCTCATTTTTTTCATTTTCTCATATTTTTTTTCCTTTGTTTGAAACGGATTTCAGTTTTTTTTTTCATTTTCATTTAAAGGAGATCGCAATTCCCTACAAAATTAGAATTTTAAAATGTACACAACTTTTGAAGTGCCTTCTGGATGCTAGGGGATAATCTAGAAGATATGGATGTTCATCGAAGTTCAAATCAAGAAACAGTAATGGAAAATGACAGTTCAATCATGCACTCTAGGAAACAGAAGTTTTCTTGTGAATACTGTATCACAATTTTTTTGGTGAAATCTTTGGAGACAGTTTTCGGATTCCATACCAATACTGATTCTTGCTCAGATGAGCATCCTGTAAAGTTGAAAGTGCATGTAGTGACAACTTTTTGAAGGTCGAAGTAAACACCTTGATTTTCCCCCAAAAGTTATGGAAACCTTAAAACCGCAAAATCATTCTTTCAATGTTTCATTTTTCTTACTTCATTTGGATTTTTTGGAAGTTTATCATTCCACGTTCTAAATTCGGTCCGTAAACCGGCACCCCCGTCCCGCCTTTTTTACTAAAGTTATCTCGGCTCCATCAAGAGATATGAAAAAGTGGTCAACTAACAAAACGCTCATGACAACATGAGCAACATTTTGTTAGTAGACCACTTTTTGATAGCTAATACAGGAACCGAGATAGATTTAGTCAAAGTGTTGGGGGTGCCGATTTATTTAGGAGAGAACGATGAGTCCATGGAAAAAGGTGTGAAATTCTGATTGGCAGTACTCCGAAAATTTTAAGAAATACTCTAGGTCTGAAACAGGTTACAGTTTTTTTTTGAGCATGTATTTTCGGTTTCTTCATTCTCATTTCAAGAGGATCATTTCAAGGAGAGAGATTCCTTACTAAGTTTTTCTTCATTCCAAAGTTTTTTTTTCCGCTTCATTAGAAAGTTAACCTCTCTCATTATCAGCAGGACTCAGTCTTCTTTCTATTGTTCAGACTGTATAAAGCTCAATAACAAATTCAAATTTTCGAAACTGACTTAAAACTTGTGAAGCTCAATCCATCCCTCAGTTGGCCCTTGATGTTCCTATCCATTCATCATTTTCTTTCTCCTGTTCGTAGTCTAGTCAATGTACTTGCCATTGGCAAGCCATAGTGTACCCTTTTTTGCCAAACTTTCCCATCGTGAAACCCGTTTTCTTCTCAGATTTTCCTTCGTATCTCCAGCCTAGCCTAGGCTAGGCTAGGCAAGGCTTACATGATGAAACTTTCCACTCTCTCTTCTCCTTCTTTTTTTCATATCCTTGTATGCCTTATCAATTCGATCCAATGTCCCGCAATTGTACGAATCGTCATTTTAATGTGAAGCGGAATCGCTTCTTGCGCAACAAACAACAACAATCCGTAGTTGGGATTAGGGATGAGGGAAAGATTTGGAGTCATGTCTTCAGTTCAAAATACTAGGAGAAAATTCCATCTGAAGTTCATCCAATATTATTTTTCGGACTTTTGAAACATGGAATTTTTGGAAACATTCCTCGATAACTTGGTCACCAACTATTAGAAACAAGTTTGGAAGCCAGCTAATACATCATTTGAAACTGACAAAAATTTCGAAAACTTTCTGATTCAAGAAAAATGCAGCTTGTTTCTATTGTAGATCGCTAAAAATGTTGGCTTCATGTAACGAACTGAACTCTTGTTTCAAAACTTATACTGGATTTTTGAATTTTTAGTTTGGGAGAATAGTAAAGTTTCAAAAGTTTGATACGATACATATCAAACTTATGATCGATTCTGAATCTTCGTCAAAGACTCTATTGAAAACTTGAGACAAAAAAAAAACAACGCACCTTCTGGCGACGCTGCTCAAATCTAGACTAAACAATTTGGCCTTCAAAAGTTCGCATGCTCGAAATTCAAAAAAAAATTCATTTCGAGACACAATATCACTATTGAAAACAAGTTTGAAATCAAACACATACATAGTTCGAAACTGAGAAAAAATTCGAAAATCTTCTGATTAAAAACATTAAGAAAAATGCAGCTTGTTTCTATTGTAGATCGCTGAAATTTTTGCGACAGTTATCTAACTGAATTATCGTTTCAAAACTTTCATGAGATTTTTGAATCTCTGGTTTGTGAGAATAGTATAGAAATTTGAGACGATAAAAATTAAACTTATAATCATATTCTGACTCGAATCCTCGTCAAAGACTATATTGAAACCTTGAGACAGAAAAAAAAATCGCGCACCTACCGGTAACGCTGCTCAAATCTAGACTAAGCAATTTGGCAATCAAAAACCGAGTGCTTGAAATCCAAAAAATTCATATTCGGAAACGGACAACACTATTAGAAACAAAAGTTCGGAAGCGAACTAATACATAGTTCGAAACTGAAAAAAAATCCTGAAAATTTAGTGATTCAAAACATTGAGAACACTGGGGCTTTTTTCTATTGTGGATTCTTTTGTTCTTATGGTTGCACTCTTCTCAATCTTTTTGAAGGCCGAGTATCCGAAAACTTCATCATCAACAGTATCACAACACGAAAATAGCAAACTACAGTACTTTAAAGGAACATTGTCAAATTTCACGGGAGCTTTTAGAACTTTTCGAGGTAGTCTTGCCATTTTTGTATCGAACTGAGTTCTTGTTTCAAAACTTTCATGAGATTTTTGAAACATGGATGGGGTTTTTTGAATTTCTGGTTTGTGAGAATAATTGAGTTTTTAAAGTTCGATACGACACAGATCAAACTTATGAACATTTCAAAACTAAACAAAAATTTGATATGTGCTACCAATCCTTGACAAAGAAACTTGCTCAAATCTATTAACTTCTAGAAACTGTAATTCGTCATTTTCTGATTCAAGATCTCCATAAGAAAATGTTCTTGAAGTGTTTCAGCACTTCTTCTGAAACAAAGAAAATTTCAGTTTCTAAAATTTCAGAAAAACTTTCGCAGTATTTCTCATTGTTTTACTAATGCATAGAAATTAAACTTATGAATATTTCAAAATTAGACGAAAAAAATTATTATATCCAGGAAGAATTTTGAAACATGGAGTTTTTGCATCCAAAGAAAGTTTTTGAATTTCTCAATTCACAATGAAAGTACCCTAGAACACTCTTAGAATCATGTTTGGAAGCGAACTAATACATAATTCGAAACTGAAACAAAAAGTTCTAAAGTTTTCTGAAAATTGTTTCTATTTCAGATTACCGTAATGTTTGGCGTAGATATCAAACTGAGACCTTATTTCCACTTTCACGAGATTCTTAAAACATAGACAAAGTTTTTGAATTTTCGAAAGGTCTGTGAGAATAGTGGAGTTACAAAAGTCTGAGACGATACAAATCAAACTTATGAACATTTGAACATTTGAAAAAAAAACTGACAAGTTCTCCAAATAATCTTTGCATCCTCGGCAAAGAATCTTGCTCAAATCTGTCAACTGCCAGAAACTGTAATTCATTATTTTTTGATACAAGATCTCCATAAAAATGGTATCTTTTCTAGCTCGGCAGTTGTTCTTCGAAACGAAAAATTTTCAGTTTCCAAAATTTCACAAACACTTTCGCAGTATTTTCCATTGATGGACAAGTCGGCCTCTAGTCTAGAAATTTCCCGTTTCATGGCCTAATAAAAAATCTTGAGGTTTTTTAGAGTCCATTAATTTACGGCACATCGAACATGAATCTGAAAAAAATGTGAAAATTCGAGGAGTACAAAACTTTGCGCTCACAACTCGCTTCATTTTGATACTAAAGAGCTCAAAATAACACCATTCAAAAGGAAATCAAATTTAACATCTAGACTAATGTTTATTATCTGTTCATTTTTTTCAGTTTCTAATTCTTATCAAAATCCGTCAATCTTTACATCAGGAATAATAATATACTTTTAATTTTCAAGAAAAATGAGGAAACGATGTCTAAAATGCAACCTGAAGGATGTGTGCCATAACCATGAGAGGTATCGGTTGGTGAGCAAGTGAGTTCAATTTTGAAGAAACTTACTTTCGTCACATCAGTGAAGCATGATGCTAACAAAGCTAGATATAGAGATCAAGAAACCGCGGAAATTTGAAATTTCAACTCATCAATTTCTTGAACTACTTTTGAAAACTAGATAATAGTGATTTTGCAGACACAAACTACACAAAACCCTGTGGCAAAATGACTACGTCATAAACCACTATCGGCCTCCAGCGATGACCAAGAAGATGTGTGCGAAGAGGTGAGTATGGAATCTATGAAATCCATGCAACCATCCCATTCCCAGCGCTTTCCACATCAACAACGAGACGATCAACATCTGGAGCCACCTTCTCGGCTTCATCTACTTCACCTACCAACAATACTACACAAACTACATCGTCCTGCCCTCCGTCGGCTCGCATCAATCCGATCATTTCGTGTTCACCTTGTCGATTTTCGGCATGCAAATGTGTATGCTGCTGTCCGCTAGCTACCATACGTTCGGGTGTACTAGTATCGAGATGCGACAGAAGTGGTTGAAGATGGACATTTTTGGAATCTCGGCTGGTCTATTGGGCATGTATTTGAACGGAATTTACACGGCGTTCTTTTGTTTTCAGGTGCGTGGACTAGGGGGTTTATGGGGGTTTCCAAGGGGTCTAGGGAGGAATTTTGGGTCATGGGCCATGGGATACAATGAACAGTGTCCGATTTTCGACGACATTCGAAAATTTACCGTTTTTTTCCGAACATTTTTTGTTCGAAAATTTTTCCGAGAAGTTTTTGAAAGTGATACTATGATCAGTGTTGTGTGAATTTTCGGCAAAGTTCGAAAAATTTTCGGTTTTGTTTTCAGAAAATTTTTTTGTTCGAAAATTTTCCAAAAAATTATTCGAACAATTTTACGAACCTTTAAATTTGAAGTACTGCCAAGCAGACTACGACACTCCGAAATAACGCACTGCGCTCGATATCACAAAAAGTCGTACATTCTACGAACGAAACAATTTTTCCCAAAATTTTTTGTCGAAAAAATTTTCACTAAAATTTTTCGAAAATTTTTCTCGAAATTTTTTTTCCGAAAATTTTGTTTCGAAAATTTTTGAATTTTTTTTCGAATAATCGACAGTGACTATCCGAGACCCCATAACCACCCTAAAACTTTTGCAGGACCACCTAACATCTTACATCTACATTCTACTCGGAATCTTCGTCATCACCGCCTACGTCCCAACTCGACAAGACTTCTTCGAGCGGAAAATTGTTGGTGAGTTTTGATCTACCCAAACTGTTTTTGATCTACCAAAACACTTTTGATCTGCCTGAGAGCGTTTGATCTACCAGAGGATTTTTGATATACCAATACACTTTTGATCTACCCAATAATTTCCAGGCTCCCGCGTCGGTCTCCTTCACATCATCTACTGCATCATCATCACGTTCGGCATCTGCCCTACCGTACACTGGGTCTTTCTACATGGCGGTTTTGATAGCGATCATGTGATGGTAGATCAAACAATGGCGGTAACTTGAAAAGTTTAGAAAATTTTCAGAAATGGTTCCCAAATGTGGTCGTTCTGTACTCGCTAATTGCCGCTGCGTTCATGTTCTATGTGACAATGGTTCCGGAGAGATTGTGGCCAGGTGAGCGGGGTTTTTTTGATCTACCAGGTCATGATTGATCTACGAGAACCTTCTTTGATCTACCAAGTCATTTTTGATCTACCAAACCCAATCCATGTTCCAGGCAAATTCGACGTGGTCGGCTGCTCTCACCAATGGTGGCACATCTTCATCCTTGGCGCCATGATCTACTGGCAACAGTCGGGAAATCAGTTGCTCACCGAGTACCGATCCTTCTCCGACAGCTGCCATCGATTCGTCGCGAATCGAAACTTCTCGGATTTCTCACCGCTTTCCAATTACAGTAGTCATACAGAAATGTAGAATTTGTTTTTGAATAAGTTATTGTATTTTTTCCTGGATCTCAGTTTTATGGCTTGTGTTGTTGCTCGTTAGATCGTTTTGCTTTACGAGCTTGCCCGGTGGGTACTACTGTAGTTAATGAAGTTTATCGCAGAAAAAACTATTACTGTAACTGTTTGGTTTCAATTTGAGAAAATTGTGTACAAAATAAGCATGAAAGGTATTTTCTGATCTCTCATTTCGAAACAATCTTCGATGTGCATGAATTCAGAAACAGAAGACGAGCAACTGAAAAATATTTGAATCGATGGAAGTCTTCAAGATTGCAAAAGGGGTGGAGCTTAGAGCGGCATATGCGGAGTGTTGTTGTTTTCAAATTTGGGAGAATAGCCTATCAAAATCTTTCCAAATGATTCCACCTAATATAAAGAGTTTGAAACGTTTTTCGGAAAAAAAAAGTTTTGAAAAAGTGAAATAGTTTAAACTTTTTCTTTTCTTATCTCGTTTGGAATGGAAAACGATTCCTATAATAGGTCTACTTGAATGGAGTTTTTGAAGAATTTTTTCTCGAAAATTGTGTTTCAACAATTCGCTATAGTCTTACTCACTTTTCTTTAAATTGCTAACATTTCCCTAGCACTGACTATAACACTTTGAACAGCGAATAAGACGGTCAGACAGTGCGCGTGGCTTGTATCTCAACAATGGTAGATCAGATTGAGATCATGATCAAAGACATGTTCGCTTTTCCTTGTCTAATCTTCAGACACCTGTAATTAGTACTACCAATAAACTCATTCCCGCCTTTATTATCTGTGCCATTGTGAGGACACCCTAGGGGACAATAACCCACTGCATAGTGGTGAACAGTTGCCGGAGGCAAGTCGAGATTCTTCGTACAAAATCGTGTTTTCTTCGTCTAAAAGGCCACTGAACCATGACCACTGGTTAACTGAACAAAGAAAAATAAATGACCGTCCTGTCCAAGAATACAGTCTCCCTCCTTAACAATTATGAGTCTGTGGAACGACCTCTTGTTTCTTACATTGGTCTTTAAAAGTAGGCGGGGAGTTTTTTGAAAAATACTGTTTCCCATAACTGCTATAAAAGGGCAGGTGGTCTGGAGATCAGTTCGTTATTAAATATATAGTCGAGACATTTTTGTATTTTGAACTCCTGCTTTTGCACTCGGCTCCTGTGACTACCAATGAATTCATTTTCGATTTTTTCATTGTGTTTTTTCCTAGATCTCAGTTGTATGGTTTGTGTTGCTCGTTAGATCGTTTTGCTTTACGAGCCTGTCCGGTGGGTACTACTGTAGTAAATGAAGAGTTTTTCGCAAAAAAACTATTGCTTCAACTGATTGGTTTCAATTTGAGAAAATTGCATACCAAGCGATTGTCGAAATCAATAGCCTTGTTTGCGTCACATATCAAAATAATTTTCAATGTAAGTTCAGAAACAGAAGACGAGAAACTGTAAAAACTGAAATTGATGAAAGCCATCACTCAGCGCTGAAAAAGGAGCGGAGCTGGAAAAGGGAATGGTTCAACCTAAGATAAAGAATTTGAAACAGTTTTCGAGGGAAACAAAAAAGTTTTGAAAAACTATAGTTTGACATGTTTGTTGTCTTCTTTTGTTTCGAAGCAAAAATGATTCACAACATAGGTCGACTTGAAGTGAGTTTTTGAAGAATTTTTTCTCGAAAATTGTGTTTCAACATCCCGTTATAATCTTACTCACTTCTCTTTAGATTGTTAGAACCTGTCCAATATACATAAAACACATTGAAAATTGAGAATGATGGTCAGACAATGCGCGCGGCTTGTTTCTCAACACTGGTAGATCATTGAGATCAAGATTAAAGACATTTTTGATTTCCCTTGTCTACTCCTCATACACCTGAACTTGATCCTACCACTAAACTCACCCGCCTTTATTATCTGTGATATTGTGACGATTCCAAGAGGTACAATAACCCGCTGCATAGTGGCGAACAAATAAAAATAAAAGGAGGCCCTGTCCAAGAATACAGTCTCCCTCCTTATCAATAATGAGCCTGTGAAAAGACATATTGGTTCTCACATTGATCTTAAAAAGGAGGCGGGAATTTTTTTGAAACGTACTGTTTCCAACAACTGCTATAAAAGGGCAAGTGATATCCGATTGATATAGGTACCATTTATTTGAATACAATTTTCCCAATGGTCATGGTCATTACATTATTGTATTTTGTGTTCCCGCTTTGGCTCTCGGCTCTTCTGACTACAAATGGATTCATTTTAGGAAATCCCGATATACATAAAACACATTGAAAAGTGAAAATGATGGCCAGACAATGCACCTGGCTTGTTTCTCAACAATCTTAGATCAGATTGAGATCAAGATCAAATAAATTTTTGATTTTCCCTGTCGCAGGCACATGCAATTGTAAATTCACCAGTAAACACCCTGGATTGTTGGAACCAATAACCTAAAAAATTTCAGATTAAAAATGAGGCTATGAAACCGAAACTTCTGGAAAAGGCGAGTCGAAATCTGACTAACTAAGATTGGAGGCGGGATTTTGAATTCCGAATCTGATAACAAGAACGAAGATGATAATGACCTGGATTCTGAATCCCAGAAAAATGACGATGAAGATTTGGTATATGAAAATCACAACTACAGCCCATTTGCTGAGGATTTTGGGAAAGAGGACAATTCTGAAGATCAGCGTGACAACTCCATGATGGATGAAGATTCTGAATTCAAAAAAGACGTCAAAAATCAAACAAACTAAAAGGCGATGAAGTTAGAAAGAAAGGCAATCGAAAAAAAGAAGATTCTGATAGTGAGGTGAAGGATTCAGATGAGTATGCTGGGTTGGAAGATTCTGAAAATTCTGAAGACGTCGATGATGAAAGATTAGATGAGCAAGATTTTGAAGTTGAATAAATCCACTACGATACTGAAAATTCCTCCATCATCATTGGAGAGTCGACAGAATTGCAAATTTGAATTGTCAGAAACAGAAAAGATTAGAAATTACTGTAGAGATCTTCAACAAGATCGTTGTGAAAATAGTTGGTTGAACTTTTTTACTGTTTCCTGATGGTTATTTTAGCGACAGATTCATTTTTCGAAGTTTGGATACGAACAAATCGTAAATTCTCGAAAGTTTTTAAACCAACAAAAAAATTGCAGAGGAGTCCGTGGACACAAAACCCGGTGGGTGCCACCGAAGTGAAAGTTGAGTTTGTTAGCTTGAAAATCGTCTTGAACTCGTAATAGTTTTTCAGAAGTGAATGAGATTCTTCAGATGAGAATTCATAGACGATTCAGATGACTTCCAGCCGTTGGGAAGGGAGGAACCTAAAAGTTTTTCAATTTTCTACGGAATTAAAACTCCAAATTCTCACATTGGCCAGTGTCTCCAAAAGTCTCGCCGACTTGCTGGCCACATCCTTGTTCGAGTGGCTCGTCAAATGTCTCGCCTGCGCTTCCAGCTCTTCCCGTCCTTTCGGACCGTAGAGGGAGAAGTAGAGCGTGTGGGAGGGGTTGTGGAAGGGGTCCTGAAATTTTGGAACATTTTTTTACATTAATTCGACTGTAGATTTGTATCCTAGACATCAAAAAAGTAGATTATGAAACTGTGAAAAAAAAAACGGTTTTCTTTGAAAAATTTTCCCCGTATCGAAACGTCTAGAAATTTATGAGAGTAGAGGTGCGTGGCGATAACATATGCTAACATTTGTAGGACATTTGGTGGGTGTTTTGGGTTTCCAGGGATTCTGAACGTCTTTTCATGGATTTCAAGGCCAAGTTTCAATTTTCGGGTTACCATAGCCATCAAATTCTATTCTTATCAAACGAGTTTTTTGGGGTTCTAGGCACCTATAGGTTTTCTAGGCCATTCAACTTGACTTTCGGGTTTCTAGGCCATGAAACACAATTTTTGGGACTCTATGCCGTAGGGGAGGAGTTTTCTGGGCTACCAGTCTGAATATTCGGATGTCCAGGTCATTATAATCATTGTTTGGGTTTCCAGAGGGGTTTATAGGTCATTTAAGGAGCGATTTAGGTCATCAAACTCAAAACTTGGGATTCCAGACCATTGTCGATGTCTACCAACTATTTCATTCACTTGCTCATCATACACTGGGAATGGAACAGTAAAACAAGAGTTCAACAACTTTTTACTGTATCGAGCAGTCTATTGAAAATGAAAATGTGACGAAGGTCACTTCAAGAATTTCACGAGATGTCTTGTTGTTGTCTTCAAAAATTCCATTTGAGTGTCTAGGCGGTTCGAAAGAATTCGAGGAATTCTTTCGAATTTCCTAGGCCAATTCCGAAATTCTAGTTCATCCAAGAAGCATCCAAAAAACTCACCAAGTTATGCTCCGCTATCCGATCATAGCTCAAATTCAACGCGTCTACCGCCGACGTCGTGCACAGAATCCACGTCACCGCTCTGATCAAAACCTCCTCTCGATCCGTGTCCAGAATCCTCAATAACCCAGACACCGATTTGTTTCCCAGCAAATACGGCACCATATCGGGACAGCAAGATAGATTCACGAGGAGTCGAAGAGCATTCAGGTTTACTTCTCCTCTCACCCATAATCTATTGAGACAATGGGGGATTACGGGCACGAATTTTGGGATTTGATCTTTCCGAATATTGATTGAGAGGTTGGTGAGGGCTTGCATTGCAACCACAATCTCCATCTCGTCTTCAGAACTCAGTCGGGATACAATATGATTCAAGGCGAGTTTCATGACGTCCTGAAATCTCAATGTTATCTCGATTCCTTTAACAGCTATTGAAAAATGATCAACTAACAAAATATTCCTCTTGAAACGAGAAATATTTTATTAGTCGACCACTTTTTTCAATCTGCTACCGAAACCTAGATAAATTCGATTAAAAACAACCCACCATATTATCCGAGGCTACCGCCATATTCGCGATGCACTGAAGTAAGATAACCCTTGTGGATCTCGGCCAGTGTTTAGAATCTGGTAGCATTTCTACCACTCGATTCGTCAGTCGGAATTCTCGCATCAGGAGTTGATTCGATGGATAGGCGGTTGCATTGGAGAGTACGGTGAGCAAGGGTAGCAAAAGTTCGGCGGTGGGGTCCATGCATTGCAAGGCGGAGAGGATCTGGAACAGTGGAAGAGTTTTTTGGTCGTGGCCTAGAAATCTCCAAGATGCCAATGAAAAATAGACAAGAGATAACTGTTTCGATGGGTTATGATCATGAGAGTAATCTGAAAGTTTTAGTTTCGCGTGTTTTAGTTAGAAAAGTTTTAGTTTCGTTTTTTCCCGACGAATGCGCTCTACCGATAACTAGTGGTCTCAGAGCCTCCAGAATGAATTAGAATCTCACCTGTTTCGCATCGAAATCGGTGAGCAACTTCTGATGATGATAGAGCCGATCTATCAGCGCTCGTAGCCTTGGTGAGCCCACCAACTCGGCCGCCGGGTTCACCGTGATCCTCCATTCCGGATTCGACTCGTCCGGGTCTTTTTGAGGGACGGCCTGAAAGCAGAAGTTCTTCTTGTAAAAAAATTCTTTCAGAAAGTCGAGAAGACTTTTTGCTGTTTTGTGAAATTGTGAAAATTGGTTGAATTTCTTGAAGCTTAATACGTTTGCTATAAACCGTTCCAGAATCTTCAAGAATTCCTCCGAATCATTGGAAATCGTTGAATTGAGCATCGTGCTGATTCAGTTTTCCGAATTTCCGGAAGTGTAGAAACCGTGAATTCATGCCGGTTTCATAATTATTTTTTAAACTTTGGATTCCGAAAACTTTGTTTTTTACAGACTGCGCTTTAAAATCGTTCTGAAATCCTTGTTCTAGAATCCTTCAGAAACCTCCGGAATCTATCAGAATCTTCTAGAGCTCCCAAACTCCTGATTCATTTTCTCTGGAATCCGAAGTTTCTGGAAAGACAAAACTTCCTAGGTTTCATGTAGATTTGATAGTCTCAAGATTCTGCGGCCTTCAATCAAACCACAGAACAAAATGTAGGTCTTCCAGAATTTTTCAGAATGCCATTATGGAAACACGATTTAACGGAAAGAAATAAGTTATTCCGAAAATCAAGACCTCTGTTAACAGTGAACATTTTCTTCTTCACTTTTCCAATGTTTCCTGTTTATTTGATTCTCTTGAGATTCGAAATGCATCATTGTCTTTCTGAACCGCTATCGAAACCTTTGAAATCATCCAAAGTCCTCCAAAGTCTTCCAGAATCTTCTAGAGCCCTTCAGAACATTCCATAACCCTTTAGAATGTTCTCGAAGCTTCTGGAACCTTCCAGAACTCTCAAAACATGCCCAAAGGCATTCCAAAATCCAAATCCTCTCCACACATCACTATTTTCCACCGCCATTTTCCATCATTTCTCCCTTCTCTGGTCTTTCTTGCCTCATTAATCTTCTCTCGTTTTCCCTTTTTCCATCAATTTTAGGTACTGCCAATGGAAAGCGAAGAAAGAGAAAGAGTACTCAATCGAGAAAATGAGAAGAGGGAGAGAGGGGAAATGAAAATGTTTTGGCTGAGTGGGGGAAAAGAGATTGCTCATCTCAATTCTCCCATGGGAGGGCAACCCAGGGAAATGAATGAATGAATGAGGTTGTGGTGGTCTTGGTTAAGAGTTTGGGGAGCTTTTGATTGGTTAGTTTCGGAGCCATCTGAGCCAAGACAACTCGAAAACTGATCTGCGGTGAAAATGAGCATTCGAAAACTGATAATTCCATATTTTTTCGGGTATTTTTTCAAGAAACGAATGCGGAATAGGTTCACTAATAAACACATCGCAAATGGAGCTAAAACGAGGATTCTGAAACACTGGTTTTTTTTTGTTTTTTTGAATAATTTGTTTTTCATGACCAGAATTTTACAATAGAGTTTCCAATGTCATCAGATTATGAATCACTTTCTATATCATATGAACGAAAGAGCATATTTTGACTGGAAAAACTCGAAAATTTAAAGTACTTTTTCTCTGTTTCAGGTAGTCGACTTTGAGTCGATGGATTTTCATATCCTAATTTTATCGGATGTTCGTTTGCAAAATTCATTGAGAATCAACACGTCTGACTTCAAGTGGCCGAGTTGTCGGATTCTAGGCCAGCGCAGACTTTGCAAATTACAAGGAGGTAACAAGAGTCTTTGGGTTGAAATTTTTCCCCAAATCTGAGTCTAGGTAAAATTGATTCTAGAAATTCAAAACCTGAAATGAAAATCATCAAGATGCTCACGTGATTCGAGTTATAACCTCGTAAAGTTGAGTACTTTGGTGATATACAGTGGCGAGAAGTGGTGAGTGTACCTTTGTTCAGCGATGCATAACTTTTTTATAACTTGTCCAAAACTCATAAACTTTTTTGTAAAATGTAGAAAACGTCTTTAGTAACACATACATAAGTTTTTGAAACATCAAACATTTTCAGAATTTTCATAATACTTTCAGATGTAGACGTCACCCGGAAATTTTTTTAAAAACTTTTTCAAAGTTGGTTCATTCAGGCTGTTTTTTGGATATGATGTGTCTAACAGTCTCAATAGTCATTATGGGAAGTTTGGCGCACTTTGAACGACGGGCTCTCAAGTTATGATGCTCGGAGCCAAAAAGGTATGGGTTTTCTCGTTGGCTATAACTCGGCGGAAAATAGTTCAAATGAGCTCAAATTTTCATGAAAGATGCGTTTTAAGTTGATCTACAATGTTCTATAAAAATTTCAAAACTTGGAAGAAAAAATTTTTTTGCTCCAGTACTTAACATTTTGAAGGAACACAGTTGAACTAGACGTTAAAAAATTTTTTCTTCCAAAATTTGAAATTTTTATAGAAAATTGTAGATCAATTTAAAACGCATCTTTCATGAAAATTTGAGCTCATTTGAACTATTTTCCGCCGAGTTATAGCCAACGAGAAAACCCATACCTTTTTGGCTCCGAGCATCATATCTTGAGAGCCCGTCGTTCAAAGTGCGCCAAACTTTCCATAATGACTATTGAGACTGTTAGACACATCATATCCAAAAAACAGCCTGAATGGACCAACTTTGAAAAAGTTTTTAAAAAAACACGAGGGTCGAGTTTATGACCTTGCAAAGTTGAGTCCTATGGTGATCCTGGAGGTAGATTTTTTGTAGGATTCCACTTTGCGAGGTCATAAATCGAATCTTGAGTAAATTTTACTGATTTTCTTTTGAGATTCTGAATCTCCAGGATTGATTTTACCTTGACCCAAATTATGAAAAAGAGTTCGACACAAAAACTACTGCTACCTGCTCGTTAATAGTTCTGATTTTCGAAAAACGACCAAAGTGAACACATTGAAACGGAGAGGTTTAGACTTTCTTCAACTGATCAAGACACTCAAAAAAAAAATCATAAAATATCGAAAGAAATTTTACAGTTTCTCACCGTTTTGATTGCTTCAAAAAATGTCCAACTCGAATTACTTCAATTTTTTACACGTCCTAACATGTTTTTTTCTAGTTTTCAGTTTCAGGAACCCCACATTCTAACTTTTAGAATTTCATTGTGTTTCATTACACATTGAGTTATTGTTAAAAATTGGAAAAAGATGCTCACCTGAAACCGTCCCAATCGGGGACTAGCGATTTCCACCACGAATCCCGAGTTCTGCTGGCCCATAAGTGTAATGACTGAAATTGGGAACCCATTACAGGAAAAAGTACAATTTTCAATAGAAACATGGAAGAAACAGAAAAAAAGTGAACATGTTTTGGAATTGAGGAAAGTCTTGCAATGGGGGCGGACCTTATTTTTGGAGCTTTTTTCATTATTGTCAATTCAAGAAAATGTCGGAATAAACTCGTTGCGATGCTTGGATAGGCTCCTCCCACTTTGACCGTTTCGCTGCAAGGTCTTCACCAATCGCGATTTGATCTACTCTCCCGTTTGAAAACGTGGCGCCACTTGAAATCTTCAAAGAGGGAGGAGCCTAACCAGGTTCGCACCAAGCATCTCAACAAATCTTTTCTTCGAGATTTTTCTGAATTTACAATAAATCGAGTGTAATGTAACCAATGTTCCAATCGAAAATTCCCAAAATTTATGCGAATTTTGAAAGTGGAAATTTTTCGACACCCACTTACAGCAAGTTCATAGCTGGCACATATATTCGAAAGTTCACAGTTTCAGGCAGGTTTCAAAAAGCCGAAAAACTCGAATAGCTCATTTAAATGGACGATGGTCGTCCTTCTTGGTACAAAAATTTTAGAAGGAATTCAGTCAAAATTTACAAAAAAAATTCTGATTCAAATTCAAGTTCTTTAGTTTAAAAGTCGACCTCCTTTTAGTTTCAAGATTCGTATGGCCATCTTTTTCAATCGTCACCATCTCCCAAATTTCGGGTTTCAGAGAGTCTTGAATAGAAATTTTGTGAGCTTTGAACATTCCGATCCTCCTATGGTGATCTCAAGTAAATTCAGTGGTGACCTAGGATCTGGCGATTTCACCGCAAGGTCTTCACCAATCGCGATTTTATCTACTCTACAGTCAAAAAAAACGTGGAGCCACTTGAAATCTTCAAAGTGGGAGGAGCCTATCCAGGTTCGCGCCAAGCATCTCAACAAATCTTTTCTCCGAGATTTCCCTGAATTCACAATCAACAGATAGGAGAACAATTATCTCATTGAAAATTCCCAAGAATTTATGAAAATTTTGAAAGCGGATATTTTTCGAAACCCATTTTCAGCATGTTAATAGCTTGCATGGATATTCAAAAATTCACAGTTTCAGGCAGGTTTCAAAAAAGCTCAAAACTCGAATAGCTCAATAATATGAATCGATGTTCTTGTTACAAAAATTTTCAGTATAAATTCAGTCAAAATTTACAAAAAAAATTTTCTGATCCAAATTCAAGTTTTTTAGTTTAAAAGTCGACCTCTTTTTAGTTTCAAGATTCGTATGGCCATCGTTTTCAATCGTCACCAGCTCCAAAATTTTAGGTTTCAGAGAG
The DNA here is from genome assembly GCA_900536305.3 of Caenorhabditis sp. 40 LS-2015. Classification (NCBI taxonomy): domain Eukaryota; kingdom Metazoa; phylum Nematoda; class Chromadorea; order Rhabditida; family Rhabditidae; genus Caenorhabditis; species Caenorhabditis tribulationis. The sequence continues at coordinate 73,378 of LR544770.1, read as the reverse complement.
TCTTGAATTGAAATTTGGAGAGCTTTGAACATTCCTATCACCCTATGCTGATCTCAAGTAAATTCAGTGGCAGCCTAGGATCTGGCAGTTTTGCTGCAAGGTTTTCACCAATCGCGATTTGATCTAATCTATAGTTTAAAAAACGTGGCGCCATTTTAAATCTTCAAAGTGGGAGGAGCCTACCCAGGTTCGCGCCAAGCATCTCAGCAAATGTTTTCTTCCAGATTTTCCGGAATTTACAATGAACAGATGAAGGAGACTAATTTTCTAATCGAAAATTCCCAATAACTCATGGGACTTCTGAAAGTGGAGTTTTTGAATACACATTTTCAATGAGCTTATATAATAGGTGGCACTGATATTCGAAAATTCACAGTTTCAGGCAGGTTTCAAAAAAACAAAAACTCGAATAGTACAATCATTTTGAGCTACTATGCAATAATGGAAAACGTGGTGCTTCTTGGTGAAAAAAATTTTCAGTAGAAATTCAGTCAAAATTTACAAAAAAAATGTCTGATTCAAAATCAAGTTTTTTTGTTTAAAAGTCGACCTTATTTCAGTATTCGTCTCGTACAATGTAATTTTTTGAATCGTCACTGTCTCCAGAATATTGGGTTTCAGAGAGTCTTGAATTGAAATTTCGTTAGGTTTGAAAATTCATATGTTGAGCTTACCAAATAAAGTCAAGTAAATTCAGTGGTGGCCTAGAATCCGACAACTAGGCCACCAAAAACATTGGAAATAGCGTGTGCCGCACTACGAAAGAACGTGCACAGTTTTGCTGTAAATCGCAGAAAATCTACATCTGTCAGAGTCCTTGAAACTCGCCTATGCTTCTTTAAGTTACAGTTGCACTACATACAAGGATCCTATACAACAATGGCCGAGTTCTCGGATCCTAGGCCAGTATTGTTCTTTTCCTATATGCTCTAATCATTATTCAAATCGACTATTCTCGAACCTTTAAAATCTGTCTAAAACCGAGAAAATCTATTGAACGAAAAGGAAAAAAATGGGAAAAGAGAAAGAGTTCGCAACCGAATTCTCGGAAGAAAAAACGGGGGAAAGAAGAATAAAAGTAAAGAAAAAACTCCTTCCCGTTTCTTCTCTCCAAAGGAACAAAAAAAAATCGACACAAAAGCAGTTTTACGCGGGGAGTGGGACCTTTTCTCCTCGCCCCGTTTCCTTCCCCAAGTTAGCATAGGCTGAAGCGAGGGGAGGGGATGTGTCTATGTGTCTATGGTGGCTCTCTGTGGGTTGCTCAAATAAATTCCGAATTCAAGCAAGTGTCTATGTGTGTGTGTGTGTGTCGCTACAGCGTCTTCCCTCCGGACGACGTCAGCTCCAGAAAAGCGGCGAGAAATAGTGTGGTAAATGAAGAGACGCAGAGAGAGAAGGACCGAAAGAGAGCTAAAGAGAAAAGCGGGAAAGAAACAGAGTCTTCTTCTTCTTCTTCTTCTTCTCTCCCCTCACTTTCCTCAAATGGAAAGTGTTGACATGCAATCTTATGTGTTTGTGGGGTGAGGAGAACGAGGGGTAGAGAGAGGGAAAGTGAAGAGACGCAGAGAATAGCAGTCGTTCGGAATACGGGGGACCTCGGAGGAGGTGAAGAGTGACGTGTCCGTGGGGATAATGAGCACAAAAAGTGCGCATAATTAGAAGGCAATGACTAGGATTAGAGTAGTACTACAAAGTTCAGTTTCAGAATTCTGATAACTGAATACAGGAGGATCGTCTTTAGTTTGTAGAATATCTTCGACATTGAAAAGTTAAAAAATCCAAAATGTTTCCTTGCTTATGGTTCAGAAGGAATCGTCGAACTCGGCCGGGAGAGTTACATCAGTCTGGTTCCTTCCGTTTGTCGATTTACGAGCCAACTGTTTGATTTCCGAATGTCTGTCTTGTCAATGTTCGGCCATCTGCAACTTTTAGACCATGATGGGATTATAAGTTCAGACTATGATGAACTGCTTACCTCTTGGCGAGTTTATATTACTTTGAAAAAGTTTATAAGAATGAAATGAAGTTTTTGGAACAGAGACTGCAAAAATAAATATCTAGTGTTTCTCTACACGCCCTAAATGGTTTCAGACAAGGTGGTTGATTCAGAACCATTCTTTCAAGTCCTCAAAGATAACTACATTTGATTGGAAGTGGGCGAATGGAGTATCTTACTGCTCGGTACACAGGCAAACGAAATGAAGATAACGAAGTACCAGAAAACAGTATACCAATACATATTCGATGTTTCAGAAACTGCAAATATTTTCACCAGGTTTTGTTTCTAACAATAATATTCCTCCGTAGTTAAACGTTTTCGCAACACCAGCAGAACATCTTGGAAAAGGACAAAATGAGACCTCGGTACACCGGCAAACATTATACAGATCAACCAGTACCAGACAGTAGTTACTAGGATTCATGTATCCCTTTTCAAAAATTCATAAGAATGAAATGAAGTGTTCGGAACAGAGATTTTGAACTTATCTATTTCAAGATAGAATAATTAGAGAAAGAAAAAATGTTCATGAAACAGAATATTTTTCGATTTTTTTCCCGTTTCATGACTCTAACTTTTTCTGCATTGAAAATATACCCGTTAATTTTCACGAATAACGTCATCATTTGATTGAATTATGTGATTGAGAAGAGATCCGTAGTAAGCGGGTTCATTAAACAGCGGGAATTAAAGAAAAAATTCTACTGTTCTATGAGCAAGATAAGCTAATTAGAAAAGAAAAAACTGGGATGTAAACGACGGAATAGGGAAAATCCTTGAAAACCATAAAACACAGATTTGACGAGAAATAGTGATTTTGAACTTTCAACAATTTTTGTATCAATCGACAGCTCTCAATGAGTTCTACGGTTTATCTGTACACACCTTTTCTATTGCATTATCATTCAAAAGATAAACTTTCTTCCATAAATCTCTGTGAATTCCTTCATTTTCTGAAGATAAACCGACTGTAAATATCTTTGAATCTTTTCCGCTCAACTCTGAAACTTCCTTCCCTGTGTCGATTTACAAGGCAACTAGAATACTGTTTGATTTCTGAATGCCTTTTCTGTCAATGGGATCTTAAGTTCAGACTAGGATGCACTGTTCACTTAGCAGATCACTTTTTTTTGGAATTCATAAGAACGAAATGGAGTTTTTGGAACAGAGGTTTTGAAATTTTTAATGATCATAATATCTTGAGTGATCGAATAAATAAATAAACACAGCAAAACTTCATTTTGTCCATGAAGCAGGTTATTTTTCTTTATCATATTCTTAAGAGAATTCATTATCTGAGATGAATAATTAGAGAAAGAAGAAATGTTCACGAAACAGAAGATTTTCAGCGAATTCAGTGAAGAACGGAAACCTCGCTGCCTTGTTCTCGGATGAGGGGTGTATACGGTCCTCCCTCACCGAGACTGCAAAAATAAATATCTAGTGTTTCTCTACACACCCTAAATGGTTTCAGACAAGGTGGTTGATTCGGAACCATTCTTTCAAGTCCTCAAAGATAACTACTTTTGATTGGAAGTGGGCGAATGGAGTATCTTACTGCTCGGTACACAGGCAAAGAGAAAAAATCAGGAGTTCTACAGTTCACAACGAATAAAGCAGTACCAAAAAACAGTATACCAGTACTTGATGTTTCAGAAACTGCAATTATTTTCACCAGGTTTTGTTTCTAACAATAGTTTGCCTCCGTAGTAAAACTTTTCCGCAACATCAGCAGAACATCTTGGAAAAGTACATAATGAGACCTCGGTACACCGGCAAACATTATACAGATCAAGGAGTACCAGACAGCAGTTACTAGGATTCATGTATCACTTTTTAAAAATTCATAAGAATGAAAAAGTGTTCGGAACAGAGGTTTTGAACTTTTCTATCATTATCACAATAGTTCAATCGAAAAGAAAATATTGCAACCAATATTCATCTTGCCCATAAAACAGATTTTTTTAAAAAGTCGTCTATGAAAATTCAAGTTAGAATAATTAGAGAAAGAAAAAACCTTCCTGAAACATAAGTTTTTTCGAGTTTTTTTTCTGTTTCATGACTTTATTTTTTTTACATTGAAAATCAACCCGTTAATATCTTTCAAATCTCTTGATTGAATTTGTGATTGAGAAGAGAACCGTAGTATCCCTGTTTTCTCTTTCTCAATAAAATAATCTTGCACATAGAATAGTAGAAATTTTCTGCACTTTGCGATGTTTACTGAATTGATATGATAATGAAAAATTGAACTGAAATCCTAGAAAACCACAAAACACAGATTTGCTGAAAAATAGTTACTTTTAATTTTGAAACACGTTTTGTATCAATCGATAGCTCTCCTTGAGATCCATTGATGGGATCATACGTTCAGACTAGGATGCATTGCTCACACTTTAGGGAATCCTATCAGTTTTTAAAAATTTATAAGAACAAAATGGAGCTTTTGGAACAGGGGTTTCGAAAATATTGGAAATTGAGATAGTTCGAATGATCGAAAAAATAATTAATGCAGCCAAACTTCATCTTGCCCATGAATCAGATTATTTTACTTTGTCTTATATGAGAATTCAGGAGAGAATTAATAGAGAAACAAAAGGTGTTCACGAAACAGAAAATTTTTGAAGTTTCTTTTCTGTTTCATGACTCTAATTTCCTTCTGCACTGAAAATCGACTTTACTTGGAATTTTGAAACAATTTTTTTACCAATCGATGCGCTCTCATTGAGATCTAAATTTTATCTGTTGACACCTTTTCTGGAGCATTTTTCATTCCAAAGATACACCGTCTTATTCCGCAAAACATTTTCCTGTATCGATTTACAAGACAACCACAGATTACTGTTTGATTTCTGAATGCCATTCCTGTCAATGTTTTGCTATCTGCAACTCTTAGACCTTGACAGGATTATTTGTTCAGACTAGAATACCCTGCTCACTTAGAGGATCTCTTTTTTTCGCATTCATAAGAATGAAATGGAGTTTTTGGAACAGAGGTTTTGAAATTTTTAATGATCATAACCTTGAGTGATCGAATAAACAAATAAATACAGCAAAACTTCATTTGGTCCATGAAGCAGATTATTTTTCTTTATCATATCATTGATGAGAATTCAGGTTAGAATACGTAAAGAATACGTAGAGAAAGAAAAAACGTTCATGAAACAGAAGATTTTTCGCGTTTCTTTTCCTGTTTCATGAATCCAATTTTTTGCTTGAAAATTGACCCATTAATGTCATTTGGTTTTATGGTTGGTGCTTGAAAAAAGAACGGTAATAAGCGAATTCAGTAAACAGCAGAAATGCCAAAAAATAGTTATACTGTTTTATAAGTAAGATTAGTTCATTAAGAACAGAGAAAACGGAGATCAGGAAAGATAAAATAAATAATTGAATACCAGAAAAGTGATACAGGTATCTTCAGCGTTGCGCACAAACAAAGAGGCGCCGATTTCAGGCTGGGGATACTTAAAATCCTAACATGAGAAAACCACAAAACATAGATTTGATGAGCCAATGACTATCATACTCATTGCTCGAAAAACTAGAGTAGAAGGCTAGTTGTGATACTTATTGCCTTCTACTAGTTTCGAGCAATAAGTACAACAACTATCCAACGGTCAAGGGAAGTACACGACGAAACAACTAGATTAAACGAAGACAAACTAGTTAATAAATATGAGCTAGAACTAATTGACACCCTCTTGGTGCCGTTCTCGCTTCCAGACCGATGAAAACACGTGACAAAACAGCTGCGAGATTTGAACTCGCGCCAAGATGAATGCGAGTGCGCTGGGGCGCGAATGCATTTTCAGAGGAATTTCGAGGCAAACTCATAGAATATTAACGACTGTAAGGTCTTGTTGAGATAAAAACTGGAAAGATCCGGAAAACCTATCCGAATTGTTGTCTGGAAAATTTCGATCTTGTTGATTTATCCGGAATATACCCGAACAATCTCACCAAAATCAACACTTTTTTTCTGTTGCAGAAATCATAAATAGTGTCTCGGTAGTTCTCCTGAAATAATCGTTATGTGCAATTCAAATTCTCAAAGTTGTTTTTATTTGTCGAGGCAGTAGATAGTGCTTCAATATTGGTGTTACTATTGAACAGCAGAAAAGAGTCAACCTTATTAGTTTCCTGAATAGTTAATTTATCTTTCGATTCTCCTGTTCTCTGTGAACTGAAATTGTTTAAATATTCAAAATTGGCACGTTCTTCTTCCAACTGACTCTTTGTGACCATATCGTTTTTATCAGGTCGTTTATTACGTCGAATTATGTCAAGAACTTTTGAAAAGTTTAATTTTTCGATTGTTAATCTAACTTATTATAATCATTTCTTGTAAACTTCAATAACCTATTTTCACTTTCTAAAACAGCACATTTTTCCAACAATCTCACTTTCTGCTGGTACTGCTCACAACATTTTCTTGTTATCAATCTACATCAGAAAATGTTGCCTAAGTTTCCAAGACTAGTGATAACCCGAAAAAAAACGACACAAAAACTGTTTTCAGACTATGTGCCAGTTCATTTTTTTTCAGATTAGCCGGATCGACAAAACCGGTAAATTCGTCCACTGAACTGTTAAAATAGGAGTATAAAAATGAGATTCATGAAACACTAAAAATCGATTGATTTTCTAACAATACTTTTTGACCACTACTTTTTTACTGATTCCTTGAAACATTGATTCACCAATCACCAAAAAATTCTGTTACGGTAACTTCATTTCTTCTGTTACGGTAACTAATTTCTCCGTTTAAATAACGTTGAGGAACTGAGCATCTCGCTTTCTTACAGTTGCGGCTGACCATTTTCTTGCAAAATAGCTTCAAAGTTTACAGTAATCTTGCTGCCAATTTACGAAAAGATATTTCGTAATTTACGGCTGTAAAAACGAGAGTTCGGCCACCTAGAACTCCTAGGCCACGAGGTGTCGTCACTTTGAGAAATCGTGATAGAATTGTACTGGTACTAAAAACGTGTCTTCTGGCAACATTTACCATGCTTTTGAAACTGAGTAATAACATTTTAAATTGCACTTTTTCGAGGAATAAACTTACTATCAGACCATTAACCACTCCAATTGATCAATTTGGATAATCAATGAAAATAAATACAATGAAAAAACAAGCCATGAAAGCGAAACAGGGAGTTTTCCCCAAAATCGATACATTTGGAAGCATAGAAGTACTCAACCAGTATTTCTACTACAAGGTCTCCGAAAATTAGCAAGATTCTTCTCCACTTTTCCTGCTATCCATTTTTTGTTTAAGGTGTATGTATTGTTTTGCAACGTTCGTAACGATGAAGTCTCATTTCGTACTTTCCCAAAATGTTCTGATGATGCTTGGGGAAAAGTTATCGGCAAATGAACTCATTATCAGAAACAAAACCTGGTGAAAATATTTGGAGTTTCTGAAACATCAAATATTGGTATAGCAGTAAGATACTCCATTCCGAGCATTAAGATACTCCATTCTCCCATTTTCAATCCTAATTAGTTACTTCCGAGGGTTTGAAATATTGGTCTAATTGCCCACCTTGCCTGAAATTATGCGGATGTGTAGAGCAACTCTAGATTTTCAACCTCAATTTTCAAATCCAAGCTCTGGCTTGTCTCACAAAACGCGCTCTAACTGACAGCGTTGCAGTTTTAAAAAAAGTTGTCAACTTCCAAAAACTGAGATCTAGAGACTTACAATAATCCAGACAAATCGGGTTATTCAGAATCTCTTTTCAATTCTTCAAAGTTGACTCAATTTGACGTTTTTAGCTGATATAATAATGAAGAAAGTTTCCAGAAGTCAATATGATGAACCTGAAACTGCGATTTTCTCGGTTTTTTTCTTACATCTTTTATTGTCTGATCCCATTAGACTTGAGACAGGACTGAACCAAGTGTTTTTAGCCAAGTTAATTTTTTTTTGAGGTCACTTATTTTCTGCTTCATATAGCTCTTTTTTTCCTGGAAACTCAAATCCTTCGATTCTTCGAAGACCGCTGATGAAATAATACAATCTAAATGTTTTCCTGTTTTCAGAATATGCTCAAAGTTATTTGTTAATCAGTGTCACTGATTCGATGCTTGGGTGCGCAGCCTAACCTACAGTACTGGCCAAAAAGAATGCGAATTTGTTGATTTTCAGTGCAAACCGGTCAATTTGAGCAGTTGAAAAAGTATGTTCCAATCACTCAATTTTTAAAAAAGTCGGTGAGTGTATCAAGCAACTCTAGATCTTTATTTTTGTAGTTGACAACTTCTTTTGACAATCACAATCAAGTTAGTTATGTCGCAGTAAACATCATGGTTCCGGAATTATTTCTAAGCAAAAGGTTTTGCACTGAAACGTATCGAATTTTAAAGTCGCGTGACTATGCGAAACATAACTGACTAGACTGTAACTTTATTGAAAAGTTGTCAACTACAAAAATGAAGATCTAGAGTTGCTTGATACATCCACAAATTTTCAGAGAAATCGGTCCGTTGAGAACTGATTTACAAGTATTCAAAGTTGACTGTTTTGCACTGAATATCAAGAAATTCGCATTCTTTTTGACCAGTACTGTATGGTCCCAGCCAGACTGCCAGAGCTGCATTTGAGGTTCTCATGGTCCAGTGATTTGATTTGAAGTAGAATGGTCGGCCTACCTAAAATTGGGGGTCAAACCTATACATCTCTGACTCCTTTTGATTTTGAAACATCCCGGTTTCGGTGTCCCTGTGATACAAACTAACTTGAGTTTTAGCCAATGCGACAGTATTTTTTTATGGTCCCTTATTGTTTTTCAAAAACTGTGCATCTGTAATTCTCCTACTTTTCCTTTTACTCGAGTCCCCATATTTTCAGGAAAAAGTTTATTTCATCTCCATCCAAAAAAAACCAAAAATAAATTACAAAATCACACATTTCGATGGGAAATTCGGAAAGTAGCACAACTTTTGCGTTCCGTACACATAGAAGATGCCCTTCTCGTTGCCCAGCGAGAAGTGCACCTTGCTGATGGGAATCGCATTCATGTAGTGGCGTTGCTGGAAAAATGGATAGATCAAAAAAAGAGGTAGATCAAAGAACAAAGGGCTACCCTAATCACTCGACAAACTCCGAGACACTTTTGGAGGTGTTGCGCGCAGAACAGCTTCGACATTTTGTTCACATCTTCTTGCGGGTATTTGGAGATTGGGATTATCTGGAAATTTGGAAACTACTCAGGGAACACGGTTGACTAAAATTGAGTAAAGCTAAAACTAGAAATGTTCTAGTTGAAACTGTGAAAAATGGAAAAACGTGGATTTCGGCTTTCAGACCAGTTTGAGGCTTCTAGACCATCAGAACAGATTTTCTAGTTTCTAGGTCCTCATATCGGTTATAGAACAACATACAAAAATTTTGAGATTATCTGCAAGTCACTGAATTGGAGTATAGCTAAGACCATAAAAGGTCTAGTTGAAACTGCGAGAAATCTTAAAAACGTAAAGTTGAGTTTATAGGTCAACTGATATTTGGGGTTCTAGGCTGTTCATAGAGTTTCTTGGCCACTTTTGCTTAAATTTCAGGTTTCTAGGTCATCTTAAGACAACAGCTTTGTGATACTAGGTCATTAGAGATTCTCTAGACTACCAAATTATTTTTTGAACTTCCAGGACATGCGGATGTTTCTAGGCCATCAACCTCTTGTTTTGAGTTCCTAGACCATTTAGAGATTATGTTCAGGTGATTTGAAGATTGGAAGTTTCGGGGGTTCCTTGGTCAGTTGGGGTTCTCTAACCAGGGATTTTGTTTTCAGGTTTTAAAACTGATTTGAATAGCCCAAATATCCTTCTATGACCCCCATTGGTTCACTTAACCCAATTAGCTTCAAGACTTGAAAAATTCCCTAGTAAGCCATTCAACTCACATAATCCTGCTCCTCCTCGAAAATGCGTTTACCCTCCGCTTGCAGCAGTAACTTCTCCGGAATCTCACACTCGGTGTAGTGCTCGGATTTCTCGTTCTTGCTGAGAAATTTCAAGTTTTTTTTTTCGGTTTCGTTTTGGTTATATAGCGAGAAGAGATTTTTTGAAAGCAATTTTGGACGGTTATATAGAGCTAGAACCATATATACGAAGTTCAGTATTCACTGTTTCAAATTGCTTGTGAATCCATTGATGATTTTGAAGAATATTCCTTTGAATTCTGACGCAATAAAATAAACTCACAAATAAACTTTGATCCGCGTATAGCTCCTCACAGATCCAGTGCCGGAGCACGATGTGCACGGCTTCTTCCCGCCACCTTTACAATGATGGCACTCTTTGATGCCTCGTCCATGACACATATAGCACAGGTCGTGGGTTCCGATGCCCGGAGGAGGGACACCGGTTTTCGACATGAAGTGCATCGGGGTGCCGATGCCGTAGGAGTTGGAGCCTGAAGAAGATGGTTTTGAGATCCGAAGCAACGATTGACAATTGCACTGGACCCAATAGTTGGACTACATGAGCAATAAGAAACGGGGAAGAAAAGTTTTGAAATCCAAAAACTCAAAAACTCTAGAAAACCCTCTAAATCAATTTTGATGGTCTTGCAGAGGTGTCTAGGTTTTGAAACTGGACTCAGGACAAGAAGAAAAAGTGTTGATGGCCTAGGAACCTAAAACAAAACTTGGTGAACTAGAAACTTTCGATTATCAAGTTGATGGCCAAGAATCCATGAACATCAAAAACATCGGTTTCTTGAAATCCATTTACTTACATTAAATGTCTGTTAAAGGTTCGCTTGATCTGTTCCACGAGAATACAAAAAATGTACCCAAGGGATTCAATGGCGTCAAAAATCGATTTTTTAGGGTTTCTATGACATCCACATGGTAATACCAGGTGAATGACCCGGAATACTTAATTTTCGATTTTGCTCAAAATGATACCCATTCCATAAGAAATTGATTGGTTTAGGTCAGAGCTCTCAATCTCTTTTCTGAAGAAAATTATGATTATTTGAAAATTGATGGCCTAGAAATCCGAACTCTGGATTAGTCTAGATCAAATTAATGCTTGAATCATAAGAAATCGATTGTTGCATTCAGAAGCTCCAAATCTCTTCTCAAAGTCAAGCTACGATCATTTGAAGGTTCGTGGCCTAGAAATCCAAAATCAAATTTTGTTTCAGGCCACCAATTGAAGTGATGGGAGGATGAGATCCTAGACCATCCACTGGATTTATGAGTCTTCTTTTTTTTTCTGTGATTCCAGGAAATTCTAGTACAAATCTACCAAAAATTCTCAACCGTCTTTTACAACATCAAAGAAACCGAAAAAAAACTCAAAAAGCTGATTTCACAAAAGCTTGAACCAAAACTGCTTACCACTTCCAGACCCACCGTGTCGGACCATCGCCGTCGAAGAAGACGCGTATCCTCGAGACAAATCCGCGTGGGGAAAAGTGGCGATCATGGGATGAGTGTAGACAGCAGGATGGGCGACTCCGGATTTCATACCGGTGCCTCTGAAAATAGAAGAGATTTTGGGATTAGAGCGCGGTGTCAACATTGTCAGGGAGAGACTAGACTTCGATAAGAAGGTTAGAAATGAAGACTCGAAAAAACCGAAAATATTTATTCTGCTGAAATTTGAACCTTCTAATAGTCAGTCAGGTATTGAAAATCTGTCCAAAACTGAGCTCATGGACTCCAATAATTCTTACCTACAAAACGAGCACTTATCGGTACCGTAACCCCGACAATGAAAGCAGTGGATGGTGCCCTCTGAGTTACACGCAGAGCACTGATTGATTTGACTTGAGCCGGGCATTTCGAACACGCGAACCTGAAGAACTATATTTCGATTGAAAAAAATTGAAAATCACACATTTTGATATAAAGTTTATGAATATCTGACAAGTTTGAAGAAAGTTATGTCGGTTTGAAAAAAGAAACAATTTGAAATTTTTTTTTTCGGAAATTTCAAATTTGCCTAACTTTCTTCAAAATGGAACAAAACCTAAAAACCAAAATGCGTTTTGTAGCTAATTACCTGATCCACAAACAACTGATTCGGCATCACTTCAAAATCCCACGGACTTAACGCCCCGCCCCCTCCAGACAGAGAGCATCCGGCTTCACTCATCGCCGCGAAGTTCGCCGCTTCATTGGCTTCAGAAGTTGATCTTGCTTCAGTGTAGGACTCCAAAGTGTACTGTATGCTTGTGGAAGTTTCAATCCGATCGAAATTCATCTTCTTGACCGTCTTGCTCTTCCAGTATCTGTGTCGTTTGACTTCTCGTTCGAGGGCTTCTCGACACTCGAACTCTCCGAACGGGATGATGTCGTCGAAGTAGTGCATTTTGCTGGTCGCCGTTGCTGAAAAATATGAGCAATTTGAAAACTAGTTATTCGGTTTCATCTAGTCTTCAATAATTATAGGCCTCGGATGCTAACAGTTTTGCTCGTCTTACTAAAAAAACCCTCCTCGAAATCCAATTTACAGATTTCCAGGCAATAATCGGTACTAACACGAAAAAAAGATCTACAATTATTAGCAGCGCTATTTGGATTTTAAGCCGAGTTTTGAAAGTCGGTGGTCTAGAAATCTGAATTTTCAATTTTCAGGTATTTACAGTTTCAGCTAGTTTTTAGAAATCCACTTGCTTTGAGCTTCACTAATCTCATTAGTAGAAGGTAAACACTAGGAAAACCAGAAACGTCATGAAGACTACAAATCTGTGGACTAGAAATCCAAAATTTCAATCTCTTTTTACAGTTTCAGCTAGTTATCATTGATAACTTATCAACAAAGAAAATAGTGCGATACCGGTGATTTTTATTCTGTGACGATTTTTCAAAATAATTAAGCAAAATATTTCAGATTACGTTTTCACGAAGTTCATAAATTCTTAATTTTCTTTCGAACTGGCGATATAACGTGGTAAAATAGTGCCAAAGCTTACTAGTTTTCAGTAAGTTGTGGTCGAATTTCTAAGTCTCCAAAAATTCAAAAAATTTTTGGAAAAGCTATTTTGGAAAAATGATAGATCTGACTTCGAAAAGAACACATTTTCACGAAGTTCATAAATGCTTAATTTTCACTCGAACTGGCGATATAACGTGGTAAAAGTTCTAATAATTTTGGACTGGGTTCAGAGCCGAGTTGTGAAATTTATCAAGTTGTTCGAGAACTTTAAAATTTAGACTTCTAGGCCTCTTGTAATAAGGCTCAAAGTGACAAACATAATATTTCAAACTTATTGGTATAAGCTCAAAATACTTTCTTTTTTTTCTAAAACGAGTTATGATCATTCGAAAGAAAGTCTCACCTAGAAACCTGAACTTTGGGTTTCTAAGTAAAATATTTTACAGTTTCAGTCAGTTATTAAGAAACCTGTTGATTAGTATTTTATTAATGAAATAGCTGTAAGAAAAAGTACAGTTTCACTGGGTTCACATAATTTATTTCGATTTTTTGAAACTAATAAGACTGTGGCGGTCGTTACACAACCACCAGAAACTCTTGCTCATGCTAGTATTTCCAGTTTCATCTGGTTTTCAAGAAAAAATGGTGACCAGAACTCCGATGACATCAATGGTGAATATTTTTAACTTTAAATTTTTTTTCAGTTGGAGAAAAAGTTTGGTTTCAAGTCAATGAAGAGAAAAAATAATCGCTTGCCGAAATCTATCATGTAAAATTTGTATTACTAAAAACTGAAATGTTTAATTTCTAGGCCATTTTTCGGTAACACAACCTGAATAATCACTAGCTGAATCGGCAGACATTTTGAAGAAAAGGAGGATTTGGATTCTCGGTTCATCTGGTTTCTGTGCCACATAGGATGAGTATTGGGGTGCTAAGCCATTCACGAGATTTTCAGTCGTCAAAGTAGAAAAAAAGAGAAAAGCTATAGGTTTGAGATTGAAAAAGTTACGATTTCCCGAAGTTCATAAAGTGGTTCAGTTTTTCCCCTTAACGCTAATAATTCAAGACGCAGCCGAGTTGGAATTAAATTTGGTGGCCTAGGAGTGTAGAACCTCCGACTCTTCATGCAACAAAGGAAAAAAGCTGAATAAGAGCACAAAAAAAGATCAAGAGATGCCAATACAATCAAATTGTCAATTTTTAGATATTCACAGTTTCAGCTAGTTTTCAGAAAACTCATTACTTATAGTATGTGGTAGTCTTTTAGACATCTCAAAGTTAATTGAAGATTTCCAACTCTTTTGAATGTCTATTGAATGTCTATTAGAGGGCGTTCATAATTACTATGAAAAACAGAAACGTCATGAAGTCGTCATTCGGGGGACTAGAAATCCAAAATTTGACTTCTTTATACAGTTTCAACTAGTTTTCAGAAGAAAATAAAGCGATAGATTACTGATATTTTCGTCGATGAAGATTGAAAACAGAATCAAAAAGCAAAAGATTTCAGTTTGAAAAGTTTCGTTTTCACCAAGTTCAAAAATGTTCAATGTTTACTCAAACTGGCGATGAATGGTGGTAACGAATGCCCGATGGACTTTAATCCGAGTAATAACTACTTTATTTTGGTGGCCAAAAAGTTCCGGATTTCGGAACTCTCAGCCAAAAGGAATCTGTAGTTTCTAATGAGTACCGGACTGGATTTAGAGTCGAGTTATGAAATTTTCAAGTTGTCCTAGAAATCCAAAATTTAGACTTTTACAGTTTCAGTCAGTTATCAAGAAATATATTTTGTGATGACACTAATATAATCCCAGCTGAGAAATAAAGTACAGTTTCACAAGGCTCATAGGATGTCTTTCGATTTTTTGAGACTTAATGGCTGAAATATTAGAAGCTCTTAATTTTTGTTCTCACTATGTATTTCCAGTTTCATCTAGTTTTCAAAAAAAAAGTTGTAACTTGAACTTCTATTACATCTTCGCAACTCCGTAAAAATTTTCAACTTCAAACATTGATGATTTCAGTGAGAGAAACCAATTTGGGTTCAAGTCAGTAAACAGTAATAAGCGCTTGTCGAAAACTAGTCTTGATCATTTAACATTTGAACTCCTAGAAACTCAAATTTTGAATTTCTTGATCATTTTTTGGTAGCACAACTTTCATTGCAATCTACACGAGAAGAAGTTGATGGTTTTAGTTAGAGCTATTTTATAGCAATATTTTTGTTAAAGCGGATTTGGATCATTTGAAAAAAATAGTGGCCTAGAAATCCCGAATAGGATTTCTATCACTTCATTTTCAAAAAGACCATTGCCCGGCACGAATATCGAAACATATAGCAAGTACTAGCAATAATAACTAGTGGAAACAGCAGAAATTTTGAAAAAGAAGAGGATTCGGATTCATAGGTTCACCGGGTTTCTGGGCCATCTTGTTCAACTATTAAGTTGCTAAGCCATTCAAGGGATTTTTAAGCCATCAATTTTAGCATCCTTACCTCTAGGTCTATCATCGCTCAAAAACGGCACCAGCTCACTTTTACGATCCGTAAACTTGGAGAACATGATTCTTCTTCTCCAGAATAATCAAGAATCAAGCACTCCTCCGTTCGCAACAACACACTAGTAGTAAGCGAAAAAGAAATAAGATGTGCTTGATCTTGATTTTCTCTCTTTCTCTCCGGATTGCGACACTTGTCAATTTATCTATTCGTATCATGAGGAATGCTCCAAGCAGCTGCCCCCCCCCCCATGGGCTCGCGGAGCACAAGAAACTTGGACTCTCATCTTTTAACAAGACACAGAAGAAAAGCGGAAGAGAGTTCATTCGTCAAAATTTGCGCTGGAGCTCCCCGAAAGTGTTACAAATGCTCTCTGGGGGCGCGAGCTCTTTTTTCGCCTATTTTCTCCGGGAGCTGTTCTCATTTTTTGAGTATAGAAAATGAAAAATGATGTGGAATCTATTCCGAGAGTCACGACTCACTCGAAAACTTCTTGTGCTTCTCGGCATCCTCGTCCGGGGGCTGGAGACTGTTGAAGACGTCTGTCATGGAGAATTGGGTTTCTGGAAAAGTTTCGAACCTTTTGATAACAACGGAATGAAGAAACGTTTAAGGGCAGAATGAAGGAGAGAATCGGAAACAGAGAAAGATGTCTGAGAAGTGAAATTTTGACACGATATTCGAAACGAGAAAGAAGAAATAGTCGTAGAAGAAGTAAGCATTGAAAGTGCTATATTCAGATGTTGAAAAAAGAACTTTATTTTCATATTTTCGAAAATTGTTTACTGTTACCGAGAGTTCTTAGAGTTTGTTCTTATCGCGGAGTCATTCGATGGTGGATGTGCAGTTGAAGGTGTTGCATCATCGAATGCCGAAATCGAAATCAGCGCAAAATTTCATTCAGGGATAGTTTTTTTAGAAGTTATAGAGTCAATTTTGAAGTAGAGATGATTTCAGTACCGAGACCGCATTAGTATTTTAGTTCCGATGGGTTTGCGTACCAAAGATGGATTTGATGAAAAGTGTCGTGAGATCTGGTGTTCGGTACGCAGACGCTTCTCAGCAAAGAACACTATTCTTGTGGGCTTTGAAACCGGACTGCGAACATCAACTCACGACTGCTGTTGAGACACAATAAGTCGGCAAGTTGAAACCGGAAAAAATGTTACTGTATCTTTCTTGAATGGTGTTTGCAGACAAAACACTATAATTTATGACACGTGAAGGTTCAAAAAAATTGATGTGCAGACTGCTGAGACACAATACACCATCCAATTGAAACTGTGCTCTTTTCAAATTTTTGTATCGATCTCATCTAATTCAATAAATGTTTAAGATCTGGTGTTCGGTACGCAGACGCTTCTCCAGAAAGAAGTGTATGCGATACGGTATTTTAGCAAATTTTTGAGCCTGATTGGCAACCCTAACATATGATGGCTGCTGGGACAGAACTAGTCACCAAGGGGAAAACGGGAGAAAAACGTTACTGTATCTTCCTTAAATAGTGTTTGCAGACAAAACACTACATTTTACGGCACAACTTCATCATTTGCGAAAATTTCTTGTGTTCTTTGCCTTTATTCTGACCGGTGAGCAATTTATTGCTCAATAATTTTCAAAAATGGTGGAAAAACATTGAAGCCGTAAGATCTTTAACGTGCTAGTGCGGTGGGGCG
Organism: Caenorhabditis sp. 40 LS-2015; assembly: GCA_900536305.3. Lineage (NCBI taxonomy): Eukaryota > Metazoa > Nematoda > Chromadorea > Rhabditida > Rhabditidae > Caenorhabditis > Caenorhabditis tribulationis. The sequence goes on along the minus strand of LR544770.1, from coordinate 56,301 downwards.
CGGTTGCGTTTTGCGCCGTTTGCCTGGTCGAATAGCATGATGAAGTTGACGCGCTGACTGATGAGACACAATACACTACCCCATTGAAACTGTATTTTTTTTAATCTTTGCATGAAAATTTTTGCTGCTGCAAAGAGAAGGTTTTTCAGTACCTACACTGTTCTTGCACTGTCTTCCTTTTTTTCGAGACTTGAAAATGTTAATCATTAACCCATTTCCTAAAACCACTCCAACCAAAAGTTCCCTCAAAAGATAATGACAGTGAAGCAGAAAATTATCTGTTTTCAAAAGTTACCAAATCCACACTTTCGTGATGCTCATAGTTTTGACAAGACATAACATTATTTGATATCGATAAAATAAAACGATATTTTTCTCTAATCGACAGATTTTTGAGTAAAAAGTAAAGCACACTATCTCTGTAATCCATTCTCCTGACCAATTGCTACTAAAACTGTTATTCCCGTTTTAACAAACTCCTAAATTTTTTTCGGCTTCCAAAAAATTATTGATTTGACGCTACCATATTTACTTTCTAACATTTTTCTCGAGAAACGTGACATTTTATGTTCGGAGTGAAACAGTTACAAACAATTAGGATTGACCTCAAATCATCAGTTTCTTTCTGGAAAGGTCACAGACCACAAAAATGCTGAACTTTGTGCGAGACAAAACTTTGCGAGACATAACGGGACTTTCGAGCCGAAAATAGAGATGTTGCAAAAAAAGACAAAGACTGGGGGGCAAGGAAAACGGAGAAGATGAGGAAGAAGAAGAAAGAAGACGAATGAAAAACGATACGTCGAAAAAATAGAAGTGAGAAGCGGAGATTGAAAACGAACAGCGGATGATAAAGTGAGCTGTCTGCGAGAAGGAGAATGGAATATTCCGGTTTCATTTGAAGCAAAAAACCCGTAGTTCAAGCAAACAGGAATCCGTGTAAATTTTCATTATCCTTTAAAATTCCAAACTAAAACTGTAGCCAATGTCATGAAGGACCTCAGTGCCAAAAAACTTGACCATCATGTTTTTTTTTCCATTTTCCCCCATCACTTAGATTCACAGCAAGCCATTATAAAAAAGTTCCCCAATGTGCTCAATAAAAAAAATCTCCAGATTTGCTCCATAAAATACTCGAAAGAGCACACCTCATCCAATCTACATGAAAGCCTGAAGCAGGGAGCACCGAGCAAAATGTATTCAAAAGGGAAAGGAATGGAGTATCTGCACTTTCAAACGGAGGGATTTAGGATTGTCTGATTTTCTGCAAGGGGAGGTTAAAAAAATATATAGGTAGACGGGAATCTAGAAAAAAGGATTTTAAAAAATCCAGTGGTCGTATAAGTGGCTTGCCCTACTTCAAAAGCATTTACTAAGGTATGAATGTATTCTTCGCAGGATAATCAATATCTAGAAGAGTGGGAACTAAAATCGATACGATGAAGCGGAAAAAATATTTTTTCATCATTACTTATTATCGATTCGAGGCTCCAAAGAATGACAGGAGTGTAGCTGTGCAGAAACTTTGATTGAATTGAAAACAACACTCCGTTTCCGGAGTCTTTCGTTGCGAATGTAACAGTAAGTTTATTGTAGTTACAGTCAGTAACTATCCCATCAGTTGTTTTTTTGCTGATAGTTGACCGATTTTACAATTGGATCAAACGAAGAGGGTTCTATTTTGGGGATAGCAAGTGTGAATTTCTAGTGGCTCTTGTAGCTTCACTTGAGCAAATTTAGACACACGAGAATCGGGATGTAGAAACGAATAGGCACAAAACTGATCATGAACTCATGAACACTATGAAACGGAAAACTTTGAAAATTTATGTCATGAACAAATTGACACAAAGATGGGGCAAAATCTAGGTTCATTTGCTAGTAAAAAAACTAAACTTTGCACCATTCTCTTTGAGCGGTTTTCACCGTTTCTCGACTTCTACAAGGCTATGTTAAAATAGATTAAACAATTAAACTTGGACACAGACTTGGATACAGATAAGCTGATAGTCATGTTTCAGTTTTTGGAATCCGGAACGTTTCTGAAAATCGAAATATCCAAAAAACTACAGTTTCTTTTCATTCATAACAGAACCTATGAAAAATTAATAAGTAGTATAAACAATCGATGATGAGTTAATAATAAATTAATAAGTAGTATAAATCTGGAACACAATGTTTGAAGATTATTAATTTTTGACGAAATTCACTAAAAATGGCACTGTTTTGAAACAGAAGTAATATTGAAACGAACTGGTCAATTAACAATGCTTCGGTGTTCCGATCTCAAATTTTTACGGAATCCGTAAAACGTAAAATTTTACGAACACGCGCCGTAAAACCGTAAAATCCGTAAACGTGAAATCGCACCCCTGGTTTCGATCAGATTGGTATATTTTTAGAAAAAATTAGTTTGTTGTATAAGTGACTTGCCCTTCGTCAATAAACATTTAACAAGTCAAGTACATACGTCGGCATAAGGTAAATCAATATCTAGAAGAATGGTTACTAAAACTAATTTGATGAAACAGAAAAAAATGTATCTTTTCATTAATACTTATTATCCATTCGGGGCATTGAAGAAAAGCGAGTGTCATTATGCAAATATCCAAATGAATCGAAATCGGCACTCCGTTCTTCGCGGAGTCTTGAGTTGTGAATGTAACAGTAACTATCCCATCAGTCGACTAAACGTACTGAGACCGCCAGAAATTATCATGAACTCATGAGCACTATGAAACCGAAATTTTCGATAGTTTTCGTTTTCCATCTATCATGAATAAGTTGATACACAGATCAAACAAAATCTGAGCTATCTGTAAACTGCTAGGAGTCGAGATAGTCATGTTTCTGTTTTTGAAATTCAAAACATTTCTGAAAATTGAAATATCTGTAAAAAAAGTACAGTTTCGTTTTGTTCATAATAGAACCTATTAACAATTAATGAACAGTGGAAACTAATTGAACAGTAAAACAAAATTTCCATCTATGTTTTTTCAAGCTAATTTTTGGAGGATAACTCTCGGTCAGGTCATCAAAATATGTAGAGCCAAGTCGAAAATTCTTATACTTAATTTGCGTACTAATTACCACTGTGGAATTCACTAAAAATATCACTGTTTTGGAACAGAAGTAATTTTGAAACGGTTTAGTCAATTAACAATGTGTAGGTGTTCCGATCTGATTGGTTCATTTTCAAAACAAGATTTCGAATAGCTATCCGAAAACCATGGCGGCTCCTCGAAAATGTAAACTTTGAAACGGAAATTTCGGTTTCACAAAGTTCATAACCACTGGTTTCGTTTTCATTTCCGTTAAATATGAACTCTTTAAACAGAAAAATATGCTTCCAAATTATCAATTGAATCAGACAGTTTTAAAATTGCTTATGTTCCAAAACAGTGATATTTTAAAAGTCAGGTAAAACCTTCTAAAAAAACAAAGCCCTACACTCTCAAAAACATCCAAAAGTACCCGTCAAAAACCGAGAATAGGCCATCAAAAGTGTACACTTTTCTGACGACCCCCCTCTCTCGCTTTTTACTCTTTTCACATGTGCTCCAATTGGATTTTTCGAAAAGAGGAGGTCGCCTTGCCTTTATGGAGAAGCTCAATGCTCAGTCCCGCCTCAAACTCACATTCGAGGTCTAAATAAAGAAGAAACAAGAGAGAAAGAGAGAGTTGCATAATATATCCTCTTTCTGGATAAAGAAAAAGGCTCGTGAGCACTATTGGAAAAGAGCACACACAAGCGACGTATCCTTTTTCTCATTTTCACGAGCCACTGAAAATGAAAAAAAAACGGCTTAGAAAAGGAGGGGAAAAAATGCAAATCAAATCCGGCGCTTTGCATGTATTATGAGAATGACACTGTGCATGGGAAATGGAGGGGGGAATGGATCACGAGGGGAGAGGGTTTTCGGGAGCTAGAGGAGTCAAGCATGGATAATTAGAGGAGTACTGTAAGGTTCAAGGAGCGGAAAATGAAGAACGTTGGATCTTGAGATTCATAGATTCTAAGATTCGTAGATTAGAATGAAGACATCTGTCTAGGGAAAGTTATGAGCAGGGATACGACACTTCAGTGTGTGATAAGAACCATTGGAAATAGTATATTTTGAAACGCGTGTTTCAAAAACTGCTGTAGATCTCCAGAAGTCGAGTTATGACATTCTGAAATTTGACTTTCTGCCAAAATCTACCCAGTCTGTAGCGCGTGCAAAGAACCAAATCTCAGAAAGTCATAACTAGACTTCTGGAAAACGACAGCAGTTTTTAAAAATGCCATTAGACGTTTCAAATCCTGCTCTTTTCCAATGGCTCTTATCACATACTGAAGTGTCCCCAAATTAGCAATTATCAAAGGCTATCTTGAAATACTCACTGTTTCATTGTCTAGCTGAAACAGGATGATTTCTTTTCTCAATACTCACAGATTGGTAAACCAAGGCGGATGGCTGGCCGACTGATAACTCGGCTTGAAAACAAGATATTCGATAAGTTTTTCGGTTTCAAATGATAGATCTCAAATGAGCCCATCTTGTCTAGATGATACGAATCAGATTTGGGTTTGGTAACATGCCGCGAAAAGAGTTTGAGTGGCAAGCACTTTGATTTTTTGACAATTTGGGCAAAATTTGTCAATCAAACCCCGTTTGTAAAGGCGAGCTGGGTTTTTTCTAGATCTATTATTTGATAGAACTGACTAAATATCCGGCATTGAAGCCGAGTTATCAGCCGGTCCGATTGCAAGTATGTTTTTTTCTATGTTCATTAAAAATTTTGTCAGTTTCAGACTGGTCTCTAGAATTGGTTCTCAACAATGGGAGTTACTCAATTTGGCGGACCTAGAGCTAACTTTTCGCGCGTTCTAGAGCTGATATATTTATCCATTTTTGACAGCTAAACACTTCTGAAACGTGGTGCTTTGCTCTACAGTTATCTGTTTTTTTCTTTTTCATCCATTTGATTTTAAAAAAACTATCAATTTCTGATACATTCTGTCAAGATTCTAAAAAATCAGAGGACCATGAAAATCTTCAGTTGTCTCGACGGTTCAGCAATTTTTGCTATAGTTTAATGGGAATAAAAACTTTCGAAAAACCATGTTTCATTTCTTCCATGAACTTCATGATGAATGAGTGACTTCGTCCATCCTCCTAGCTTTTTTGGGATGGAAATTGCATCGGTTGGTAAAGCAGTGAAAATTTTGATTCGAACTTTTCGAAATTTCCAAAAAGTTTCTGTTTTCAAATTTTAATTTTATCGGAGACATTCTACGAGACACAATGAGCAGATGGGTCTTGATCGATTCCCGTTTTTCTTTCGATTTCAACACGATCCTCTGTCTCCCAGAAGATTCAATTTCCGATTGCTCACCTTTAATTTTTGATGTCTGACTCTGTTTCTGCTTCTGCTTTACAAGTGATAATTCCCACCCTCTGATTTCCGGAACACCGGAACTGGATTTCCCGACACAAATCTAATCCAGTCTAATCTGATCTGATATGATACTCAAAAGAATCAGCTAACAAAAAAAAGACACGTCATTTTTTGAACAAAATCGAAAAACTGGATTGAAAAAGAGGCGAGACTTGAGATGAGCAATTGAGAGATGTGGCATGTCTATATTTTTTGTGACAGGGGAGGAGTTGGAATAAATTATTCAGAGATGAAAAAAAAGAGGCTAGATAAATTTTGAAAGGAGGAAGTAGGTGAAATACTGAGGATCAAAGTTTGAGTAAAATTTGAAGAACCAGTGAAACCAGAAAATGTAGACATTCAGCTAAGCAAACATAATCTCAGAACCTAGAAACGTCGAATTCAAGAAAATTGGGAAACTGGAGTTTTGTTAAGAATATTGTCTATGTACTACTAGGATACCCATTCACGATTTCAAGAAAAAACACTGATATCATGAATTTGAAACTGGGAGAATTCTTATTATTAGGTTTTCTCTAGGAGCAAGAGGAATGTTTGTTCTTGATCAGTGTGTCTTTTCGAGAAAATATTCCTCGAATATTCGTGTTTGTCGAGGAATATATCATTGTTTTTCGAGAAAAATTTCTCGAAAAATAGTTCACGAAGAAAATTATTCGAGGAAATATTCGAGAAAGAATCCTCGAATAATTTTATTCGAGGATTCTTTCTCGAATAATTCCTCGAATAAATTTCTTCGAGAAACGTGTTCGTCGAAGTTTTCCCGAAGTTTAGTAAAAAATAGCAATTCGTAATTTCGGACATACTTTCACGTGACCCCCAACATGGCTATCATTCGAAATGCCATTTTTTTGTCTGTCAAGTAATTTTCCACGTAAAAACTTCGAGTAAAACTTCGAGGAATCCTCGAATATTCGAATTTTTTTTTGCGAATTTCTTCGAAAAATTATTCGAGGATTACGTGAAGATTTATTCGAGGATTCCTCGAAGATTTTCTCGAATAATTGTTCGAATAATTCCTCGAATAATTCGTCGAGGAATCCTCGAATAAATCTTCACGTAATTCTCGAATAATTTTTCGAACAATTCTTCGAGAAATTATTCGAATAATTCCTCGAAGCCGTGTCGAAAAGACACACTGTTCTTGATATAAGGAGGATTCCGGGCAACAGTTTTGTTTTTTTTTTTCTGCTACAATATGTGTATTCAAGTGTGCTGATTCCGAGTATCACATTGAAAAAATTCAAAAACTGCTCTAAATACTTGACAAGCCATTCCAAAAGCCATTTTTCATGCACATTGTCTCGAATGGTCGAACTATTTAATTTTCCTCGGCCATCTATTTTTTCACGGGTTCTTCACTGTTTTCATGGTTTTTTCTGCTAAAATCAAATTTTTGTTGACGTGTCCATCTTCCCCTTCGATTTTATCTATAAAACCCGTGAAAACAGTAAAGAGTACGCAAAAAACTAGGTGGCCGAGAAAAATTGAAAAGTTAGGCCACGCATGTCGATGTGATCGGAAAATGGTCTTTTTGAACACAAAAAAAAGTTTTCAAAACACAAAAAAAGTTTACATTCACGACTTCAAGAGAAAATAGTGATATCATGAATTTGAAACTGGGATGATTTTTATTATTAGGTTTTCTCTTTTTTTTTCTCTATTGTAAACAATTTCAGTTAGAAACAGTTCAAATCTGAACAGTTTGAAACACGTGAAAATGTGTTTTGACTCGAAATTTTTACTGTTTTGTATAGGTGAGTTTAGAAATAATGACTCGTCGATAGTTGATGCGTACGGTCCCTTCATATATATTAAAAAACAGAACAAAACTCAACAGGAGCGTTCCGGTCGGTGTTCACTACTCATCATTCATGTTACATGAATGACCACTTTTTTTGTGATCAAATTTTGGCAGTCGATAAAGCAGTGAACATTTTGGTTTGAAATTTTCGAAATTTTCAAAAAAAGTTTATGTTTTCAAGCGCTCACTTCAGGAAAAAGATTCTACGACACACAATGCATAACTTGGTATTGTGGTTGCAATTAATTCCCACTTTCCTTTCGATTTCAACACGATCCTCTGTCGTTACCTTTTTTGAAGCGGTTTTTCGAGTGTTTAGACGAGTTTTCGAACTTCCTCATTGTGATATTAGGAATCAGCACACTGGAATACATATTTCAAAGCCAAAAAAAGTTTTGTCTGGAATCCTCTTCAAGAAAATTCATTGGTGAACAATTTCAGTTCGAAGCAATTCAAATCTGAACAGTTTGAAACACTAAAATAGTTTTCGGATTCAAAAATTTTACTGTTTCGTATAGGTGAGTTTAGAAATAATGACTCGTCAATACTTAATGCGTAAGGTCCAATCAGTAATGAAAAAAAATCCAGCAATATCGTTACGGGCAGTGTTTACTACTGATCCTTCATTGCAAATTTTTTTGCACATTTTTTGAGTACTGTATATCAAAAATAGAACTCATTTTCTGACGATATAAAGACTCCAATCATATTTTTCTATGTTATGCTCGTAGAAGACGAATAAATGAATGCTGTTTCAGATTCTCTATTGAGATTACGTATCGAAAGAAACAGTTGATAATTGGAACTGCCGTTCAATAAGAAATACAGTTTGACCATCTCCAGTGCAAAATCATCAACTTTGAGCAGCTAAAAAAATATGTTCCAATAACCCGATTTTTATAAATCTTGGTGAATGTACGGAGAAACTCTATATCTTTATTTATGCAGCTGACAACTTTTTGCAAAAACCACAATCAAACCAGTTATGCATGTCGTGTTTGAGATCAGTGGTCTGAAGAAGTCCAAAATTTGCACTCAATTTTGATGTAACGTGACTATACGCAACTCATTTCACATCAATTTTCAAAAAGAGTTGTCAACTACGAAAAAAAGTCAAACTGCGTATCTTATTGAACGGTACTGATGATAATCCAGAAAAATCAAAGTTTCAAAATTGAATCAATTCCTTTTCAAGCGAATCATGACAAAAATTCGGTATCAAATCGAAAGTTGTGCAGGATTTTTCTAATTTGCAGCCAATACGTAGTACACTGTACATCGAAAATGTCTCTGACAGAATAAAGGCTTCAATTATATTTTGTACAAAAAGTTTCCACTCAATCCTGTTTCAAATTCTCCATCAAAATACGTATCGAATGAAAGAATTAATGTTTTACACCCTGGGGTTAGACTTTTCCCGAAGATGTGAAATGGTGTCTTTATTTAAACTTGAGAGTAGATCAAATCGTGGTGCTATTGCACTTGGTAAAAAGTCTGCGGCAAAATTGCCAAAGTGGGAGGAGCTTATCCAGATTCGTGTCAATCACTTTAACGTTTTGTTTCTAGATTTACCAGAATTGAGAATAACTCGGCTAACAAACAATTCCAGTTTCGAATGATTACACCATTTCAGTATCAAACTTTTTCGAAAATATGTTTTCTTCTCAAAACTAGTCGAAACAGAAAATGAGTTTCCGTGTTTCAAGTTTACCCATTTACTGAAACTTTTAATACACTCAAAAAGTACAACTACTAGTTCGCTCCCAAAAAAAAGAAAACAAAGAGCGCCGACTAGCTGGTGGTCACTGCTCCGTCTGCTCCTTAAAACCAAACCCCAAAACGTGTTGTATAGAAAAAAAGAAAAGAGAGAGGGGCCAATAAGCCACGCCCATTCTCTTCCATTTTACGACTAGCAGGGAGAGAGAGAGAGAGAGAGAGAGAGAGAGAGAGAGAGAGAGAGAGAGAGAGAGCCGAGAAGACAAGGGTGAGGAGCCACGGGGAGCTCAATAAGTTGGTGGCTATTCCTCACGCTCTCTGCGTCTCTTCTCCATTCCTCAGTATCTTCGCTTTCTCACTGTCTGCGTCTCTCCTTTCTCTCTCTTTATTCCGTGTGGCACATTGAAAAATGTGCATTGGCACTCCTTCTCTCACGAAGGGGGAATACACACAGACACAGACACTTCCTCTTGTTCGTTTTGTTCCCTGATGTTAGTATATTGAATTAATTTTCGAGCAGCTAGTGGAACCAGATGTCAGAGAGAGAGAGAGAGAGAATGTTGTCTTTTCGAAAACAAATTTTGGGTTTCGTCGAAGCACCAAATTCAATCAAGATGCATGTACATAGAATATCTATTGGAAACAGTGTTTTTTTTTTCTGAAAATCGGAATTCAAATAGGTTTTTTTTAAAATCAAAATCCGCATTCATTGACGTTTTTGAGTTCTCTTAAGTTGGTTTTATCAAACATGTATCAAAATTCGTCGGAATTTCCCAATAACAAATATAGACTTTGAAACTGAAAAAATGGATTACTAAAATTTTTTCCAGGTCAAAATGAAAGTACACTTTTGACACACCTGTTGTCGTATACCTTGAAAATCAAAAAAAAAACTGTTTAACATTATAGGAGTCCTTCCAAAAGTCCATCCTGGCCGAATATCCAAACACTCGGCCACCATGGTTCAATCTCTCCAGGAAAAAAACATTTTACCGTACTTTAAAGGAACATGTTTGATTTTCAAGTAATTTTCAGAGACATTTTCAGCGATTTTTAGGATAACTGATTACAAAAAAACAGTAATTCTGAAATTGACACTTATATAAATCTCTTACTTAATAACTGAACAACCTTTGTGGGTCTATTCAGCTGATTCGAAAACCGAGAAATTTTTATGTTTCTGATGCTTCAGAATTGTTACTGTCTGAGATTCATTGTATTTTCTCTAGCTTTTAAGAAAAACTCAAATTCGCAGTATTTAACAGCTCTAGGCGCATATGGAAACAGGGAAGCGAAATGAAGGAAATATCAACGAATGATTATTAGAAACTGTGATCCGCAGCTCAATTTCTTCGTTGAGAGTCCGTAAAATGACTTCAGAGAGTCAGGTAGAGCGGAGACAGAGACTGAGACTTTAGATATTGAACCTGTCTCAAGCATACAAAAATGCTGTTTCAGAATGCGGCAAAAATCGATCAATATTGATCAACCATATTAGTCTTGCTAGGAGAGAGATCTTTCAACTCAACTCCTCACTTGAAAGGAGCATGTTTGATTTGCAAGTGATTTTTGAAGGCATTATCAGCGATTTATAGGATAACGGATTTCAAGGAATTCTGAATTAAGTAATACATATGTTACCAGCAACTAAGTAAAATGTAGGACTCTACTATTCAGCTGATTCGAAAACGGAACTTTTTTATGTTTTTGATGCTTCGAAGTTGCTACAGCATGTGTTTCATTGATCACTCTCAAGTATTTATGGCAAACTCAAACTCGCAGTATTCAACAGCTCAAGGCGAATCTGGAATCAGGGAAGCAAATGGAGAAAAAATCAACAAGTGATTATTAGAATCTGCTCAATTTCTTCGTTCAGTGCCCGTAAAATGACTTTAGAGAGGCAGAGGCATTCGATATCAATTTGGTCTCGAGCATACAAAAATGCTGTTTCAAATGGTTTAAAAACCAATCGATATTGATGAACCATATTGAACAAGCTTCTCTTTCTGACATAGAGTAAACGACGCGTTTGTTATGGGTTGGATATAGGTTTATTAGGTCTCTAATGCTACATGAAATGAATGCGGGGCCGGAACAAGTGCAAAGAACGGAAAAGTGAAAGGGTAAGGGAAAACACAAATAAGTTAAACGTCTGGAGAACCGTCTCGAATGAGCGAAATCTCGCCTTTTATACTGCTCGCGAGAGAGTGAGAGACGCAGAGAAAGCTCGAAAAGTCCGCCGGAATTGTAGGGAGAATTCGGTGGAGCGCCGTTGCTGTGCCGTTGCCGCGCGACGAGAGAGTGTGGCGAACGAGGAGACGCAGACATCCGAGCTTGAAACTTGAGCGTTGGCGAGCGGGGTGATCGCACCAAACCCCTTACACCTCCCCTTTTTTTTATGAGACCGTCCTCGGTCGTGGGTGAACATAGACAAAAAAAGGGTTTGGTGGTTTGCTCTGGTCCTTCTTTGAAGTTGTCTTTGACTGGATGATTGGCTCTGGATGTGCTCGGAGTGTCCCTGATCCTGTAGGTGGAGTGACCGTGTCCCTGGTGTCCGCGTTGGAAATCCTCCCTGACTGGCTTTGACTGGCTGCTGCGTATCGACAGCCGTTGTAGATGTCGACTGGGGTCCTTGATCTGACGTCCGTCTCCTGCTCCCGACAGTGGTGCTGATCCATGATGGATCGTCCTCGGTCCTTGACCGTTGTGGCCAACCTTGCTCCTCCAGTTGTGTATCTGGAAACTTAACTTTAGTAACGAAGTGATGTTTTTGAGGACGTTTCACGACAGAGAGCGGACTCAAAGCCGATGTTTAATAAATATCGGCCAATCGAAGCGATGCAACAATTTGAGCCGCCGATGAATGAGCGTGTCTCCTTAGAGACCTGTGAGTAACGATGTAGAATCGTCCGTCTCGCCGTGGCGAGAGATCCGTTTGTCGACCGTAGTCCGTCCAACAGACGCGCGAATGACCTCGCGGACAAATTTTGGAATGAAATTCGAACAGTCGATTCGATTCGCTCTGTCGAAGACCCTGGAGTCAAACTCCTGCAAAAACTGCTTCTGTTCAGAGTCGTAATGCAACTCTTCACAGAAGACATAAAACTGGTAATGAGTTGAAAGTTGGGAATGAGTGGCATTCAAACAGCACTTCTCCCAGGTGGAATAATGAAATTCCACCTGCTATCTGGAGGTTACTGCTAGGATGGGGTTTCCACTCATTTTTCATACCTGGTCCGCTAGGTTGGTTGCTAACCATCTCGGCTTGCCTCGTGCCGAAGCACGACCTATCCGGGCTTGGGCTATGCCTTCTTGGCTGCTGGCCTTTGCTTGCAGGTACTGAATCCTTATTGACGATGCTCGTCGATGTCTTTTCCAAGGCGCCTTCTGCTGCCTTCTGCTAATCCTTGTGTGGGGACTTCAACTTCCTCGAGAGGTTGACCTGGACCTCGGATGAGGCCCGTTCGTCTTTGACTTTGATCCTTCTGGCTTCTCACTGCCGTTTCCTGGCGGTGTCTTCTCCGGCTCATAGGCCGTGAAACCATTGGCGTTGGTGACCGGACTGGAGTCCGAGTCTGAGTCCATGTGACGTTGCCGTCTGTGCTCCACCTGGTGGATGATCCTGAGCGACTGTCCAGTCGTTCTGCTTCTTCTGGAGAGAAGCGGCCTCGTTGATTGTCGCGGCCGATCCGCGGCTGGCTTGGAGCCTTGGATGTGCACCTCCTGATCATCGGTTGGTGTGGCTTCCTGAAGCCATGTCTTCATGGGAAGACTCCGAAGATACGTGCCATCTGGTGTGGTGTCCTGATCCACGCTGGTGCTCGATATCTCCTTAGAGATGTCTGTCCGTAGCTGACTTCCGGATATGGTCCGAAGTAGCTGCTCCTCTTATGTGACTGCTGCGAGAACTGGAGATGTGTCTCCACTGCCTGTCTCGTCTCTGACTGCTCTGTGTGCCTGTGTCTTGAGCTGATGTCCTTGAATCGGACCCTTGAGTGACATGTGACTCGATCTTCTTCCGATACTTCCCAGGCCCGCGAAGGGTCTGATTCCGACTTTGGACTACGTGGTGTGTCTGTCCGTGTCTCTGCTGAGCTGACTGGTGTCCTTCCTTGTCTAATCCTGAATCTGTAAAAAGTTTGAACCCAAAAGAATTCTTTTGGTGGAAGGATGATTTGAGTTATTTGGTTGATTGATGGGAATGGGCGGCGTCTCAGCAGTACTTCTCCTCAGTCGGAAAAATTTTCCGCCTGCTACTGGAGGTACTGCCGAAACGGGGAATTCCGCCCATTGGTTTTACCTGACTGTTCTCGGATTTCCCAGCAAAGACCATGCTGAATCCGGTTACATGGAGTCGTCCGAGTCTAACGACGCCATCTGCATGTCGCGTTTTGTGAGCGCGATCAAAGACTGAATTCTGTCTTCCTGTTTCTTGATTTTGCTCCTCAGCTTCTCCATCTCCTGTTCTTCACTGAGAGCATTTACTTCTGATCTTCCGACTCTGTGATTCTCTGTCGGATTCCTTGAATCGCCAGCGACCTCTCCGTTCTCCATATCGAATCGGCGCTTCCGGCAATCACTTTGGTAGTGCCCCTCCTTCCTGCAGTAGTAGCAGGTAACCTTCCGTCTGTCTGACGGTTCCTCATCGCTGTCTTCCCACTGGTTGGACTCGCGGTCGAGTACGATCCGAGTGAGCTCCTTGACTTGCTCACGGAGCTCTTGAATCTCCAACGATGTTGACTCCTGGTATCGTGCTAGCATATTGACTGTCCCTTGTGGTGTTGGTGACGATGGCATGATGAGTGGAGACGGATCGGATTCCTGTTCGAGCGCGAGTGCGTACATGTACGCTTCTTGGTGGTTTTTAGGCTGCTGAATCCTAACCAATTGTCTTATACTTTTGTCCAATCCCAGAACGAAACGCTCCATTGTGACTTTTCTGATGGTTCCTGATCCATCCGTCGCGTGAGCGCGTCGCGCCAGTTTACACACACGTGTGTAGTAGTCATCCACTGACTCCATGGGCACCTGCTTGGCATTGGTCAACTCCTCCTTGTACCGTTCCTCCAGAACTGGTCCGTCGAAACGCTGTGCCAAATGTTCGAAGATATCCTTGATCGTGGTTTCCGGTTTGTCCTCTTGAAGTTCACCGACAGCCTCCCGTGCTTCTCCTCTCAAGAAGGTGACCAGAAGATCCACTTGATTGATTTGATTGTCCTTTGGAATCAGCTTCGCACGATCCTCGAAGGCTCTCTTGAAAGCCTTGAGGTCCTCTCTTGCTCCTCCGCTGTAAGGGAGGAGGCGATATCCTTTATCGATTGATAACATGTTGATGCGATGGGTATGATTAGGGGTGTGTTTACTCTTTCGAGTAGAAATGGTATTGTTTAAACTTATACCTTTGATGACCTCAGGGGACTCCGAGGTGGAAATCCTTCCATCTCCTACTGGAGTACTGAGCGCACCATTTGCGTCTGTTCCGTCTTGTCCACCCGGAAAGACGACTTTTTGCTGCTGGTCGAGGAGCGGCAATCGACTGACGTCATCTTTAATGATCAGCGACTCGTTCGCATCGAGGTGTCCATGTTTTATTCCTTGAGCGAACATTGAGTTGAGATCGGCTCTGCCAGGTGGCGTCGCAAGAGCATTTGTCACGAATTCTGGACTTGTGTCGACCGAGTCCAATTTCCTGGCGTCCTCAGCGCCTTGTTCCGAATCCTTTCTCCTTGAATCGGCCGATTTGTCTCCGTTTTCGGGAACTTGCTCGCTATTGATTTCCGACGTGGTTGATCTGTCGGCGGGTGGGCTGAACTGGTTCTCGGAAGAACCGTTGATGGTATTGGAAAAGAGGCAGAGGAGGGGAGATTGAGTAGAAGTGAACACCCCTGTTCCCTGTCCCTGGAGGGACTCCGTGGCGGAAGTGATTCCGCCACCTACTGGAGTATCCAGGGTCAGGTTGGTGTGAACAGGGGAGGAGGGGATGGGGAGGGTGAAAAGGGTTTTTGGCTTCTGCACTTGGGCTGACTCCTTCTTCCCGCTGGCTCCCGGCTGCTTCCCGAACTCCTTCAGCTTCTTGTCCGTGTCTTCCGGCTGCTTCTCGGACTCTCCGGCTCCAAACACTGCTCGCTCCGATAGCCCGACTGCACCAGACCGCACGGGGCTCGTGCTGTTCATCTGGCTCGATGAGTGAAAAATGCAATCCCAAGCTGAAAACGAGAAAGAGAATATAACGAGATCCCGCTGGCACGGCACCAGGCGGGAAATGAGGAAGGGTTTTAAGGAGTGAAAAATCGATAAAAGAACTAATCGATGATCCCACCGACGGCTATTCGGAGTGATTGTTACACTAACGAAAATAGTAAGAGTAGAGAAAGAAGAAACGCAGAAGACGTGACACTCAAGCTGCGCACTTAAACTACTAAAAACTATACCAAACGGTGAATTAGCTTACACTAAACTGATACGTAAAATACAGCTACAAGCTGCTCTTAACTAGACGCGCGCATGAATAGAGAAGAGAGAAAGTAGAGACAATGCAAGAGTAAGCGGCGAAAAGGCAAACGAAAAATTATGCAGAAAAGAGAAAAGAAAAACCTAAAACTTGAGCGCTAAGGGGTGGATCGTAAAACGATCGATATAAAATCGATCGCACTCGCAAGCTACCAGTAAACGACGCGTTTGTTATGGGTTGGATATAGGTTTATTAGGTCTCTAATGCTACATGAAATGAATGCGGGGCCGGAACAAGTGCAAAGAACGGAAAAGTGAAAGGGTAAGGGAAAACACAAATAAGTTAAACGTCTGGAGAACCGTCTCGAATGAGCGAAATCTCGCCTTTTATACTGCTCGCGAGAGAGTGAGAGACGCAGAGAAAGCTCGAAAAGTCCGCCGGAATTGTAGGGAGAATTCGGTGGAGCGCCGTTGCTGTGCCGTTGCCGCGCGACGAGAGAGTGTGGCGAACGAGGAGACGCAGACATCCGAGCTTGAAACTTGAGCGTTGGCGAGCGGGGTGATCGCACCAAACCCCTTACAATAGGGACCGAGATAATTTTGGCCACGTGCCGGTAAGGATCTATTATTCCAATCTGTGAACAATACAGGAGGAAAATCAGTGAAGTGCTACAAAATGTGCATCTTGTGCATTTCATATTTTCTAGCATCACTGAAACATATAAAAATTGAAGCTAGAAGATTATTTCTCCAACAACTGTTACGATAGAGTGGCTTCTTTATGAACAACGCAAAACGACATTTTGGGCGACTGTGAGTTTTTATCGTTATAGGGTCACTATAATGGGTGAAGTAAAACTCACTTCTTCAAATGATCATCTTGAAACTGTAATAATTGTCGGTATAATCCAGAACAACTAATCAAAGCGTTGAAACTTTAAAAAATTGTCGAAGATTTTGATCATCTCCGAGAAAAAATGGATTGGGGAAAGATTCACGGCAGTGGTGCAAATACGTAGGATACGATCATCAGTTTTCGATTATGGGTGAAGGATATCAAAACTTTGAGAAACTGAAAATGTCTTCTGTTTCTGGAAGCTGAAAAAGTTGGATTATATGTCCACTTTTTCGCTGAACAAGAATTGCTACTGTCTCTCCAATCCATCCTTGTTGAATTGAAAAGATAGAGCTCGTCAAATTTTGTCATTCCCTAGCAGAGCGTCCTGGCAAGATATTTTTTGAGAAGTTTCTGTTTCAGATATGTGTGATCTTGGGAACGAGTTCCGAAATTTCAGTAATATGAGCAAATCATTGGAAAACAGGAGTTTTTGTCATGAGAAAGAAATCGGGAATATAAAAAACTAGGATACCGAGTGATGGCCTAGAAACCCTTTGTTCACCATAAGTTCGGTTTCAGGGATTACATACCTCGATATCGTTTCGAAGGTAGATGCTTGAACATTTCACAAAAATGAAACTGATTGGAGACTTCGTCGACGATTTTGATGTAACAGTTTGTTACATCTCACTAACAGCTCGACTGCGTGGGGTCAAAAGTAGACACTTCTCGCAAATGAACTCAAAAATGTGAAACTAGAAAAACTAGGTTTCGAACCGGTGATAAAACTGGCAGCACAATCTATCGTGATCTCATGTGTCTTAGAAACTAAATAAGTGCCGAAATTGAATGTTAACACTGTACGTTGTAATCCATTCAATAATCTCAAAAAAGGAAGCACTCAAAACTTCGACGGTCATCTTTAGTAATCTGCAATTTCAGAACTGATATCCTAACAGTAAGATGTTTATACTGAAAAACGATTTTTTGTTTTGAAAATTCGACGGTTTCATGAGACTGTGAATTGTTAGTGGTAGAGAATTTCTGTTGATTTGAACTGTATTTTTCCATGTACTACTAACAAACGCAAACTCAAAAATCTGAAACTGGAGAAACTTTAGGTTTCAAAATAGTTATGAAACTAACAGGACAAGCTATTCTACAGTGAGTTCAAGTATGTCCGATGTAATCCATTCAATAACCTCAAAAAAGAAAACACTTCAAATTTTGACAATTTTCATTCTTTGAAAAGAAAACGAACTATAAAGAAAGAAGTTCCGTTTGAATGCAAGGAAGATTTTCAGATGCCCTAGAAACGCTAATGGCGGAAAACTAGATCACAAAATGTTCAGTTTCAAGGCTTCCATACTTTGGACCGTTTTGAAGATATGTCGGTTGAGTGCCGACAACATAATCCATTAATTTCCTGAAAAACTCGAAACATGTGACATATGTTACATATCAACCGGAATCGTTACGGGACACAAATAACTGCAGAAATAAAGCAAGCCCTAGTGTAAAAAACTGGGAGAAATGTCAGAAAAAAAAACTTTTTTGTTTCACACCAATCATAAGTGAATTTTTCAATTGTCTGTTATTACTGTGGCACTTGTCGAGAGAGAAAACATCTAGCAAACAAAAAAAGCTCCGATTTACAGGTCCTTACAAAGCAAAAACGCGCTGAACACAGCTCGAATTCCAGCGAAAATCAGTCGGGTTCTTCAAATATCCTACACGTCATTTTCGCTACTTGTGGTGGCCGAGTTGTCGGATTCTAGGCCGAGGCTGTTTTGCATTCAGATTCCAGTAAAAATTGCGTTTCATGTGTTGATGGAATCAATGTGATTAGAATAAAACTGCGATTGATGTGAGAGATGAAAAACAGAGAATCTTCTGTTTTAAAATCCAGGCAAAAAGTCACTTCGGAAAGATAATGTTTTGTTTTCAAGTGTTCCTGTGAAGCTTTTGGTTCTGCTTCTTCATATTATTCCTGCTTCTTCATATTATCCGACTCAGTTTTGGAATGTGTTGCGTGGAATTGATTATTTCCTGAAGATCAATTTTTTGCTGATTCAACTCGTTTTGAAATTCAGTGCCCCGTTTTAGTACAGTTCTCCAAATAATCTTAGGTTCACCCCCGATTTTGGGAGAATCTCGTTTCCCATAAGTTTTCAAAAGTTGTCGGTATTGAAAAAAAGACAAGTTGACCAGTGGTCCTGGTTCAGTGGCCTTTAAACGACGAAAAATACGATTTGTACGAGAAAACTACTAGTTTATTCCAATCCAAGAACAACCAGCAATTAAAGAACAAAAATTATAAACAAACGCTTTGAAAAACCAGCAAAACAACGACTCTAAACTACCAAAAACACAAACTCTAAACGTAAACGGAGAGATGGGCGGTGCGCGAGATTGCCACGTGGCAGCGGGATAGCGGAGCGTCGTTGCGAGTATGTGCGTGTACTGTAAGAATGGGGTGTGAGTCAGCGGGCATGCCTCCGGCAACTTCCCCCTCCTCTCAAAGACCGGACCCCTGACCGGTGACAGATAGTCAGGTACAACGACAACTCGACTTACATTCGACTCATAACCCTTTTTGCACTCGCTTAACCCTACTCCTTTACATCAAACTACTACACAGATACTTATTTAATTTGTCCTAGTGACCTCAAAAACCAAAAACATAACTTTTGTCCTATTGACCTTAACTCATTAAACAAAAAACAATAATTTATAAATACTCGGCTGATTCGCCTCCTAGTTTCCTCGGTGCTTCTTTGCCTGTGGCTCCGTCTCCTCCACCTCTGCACGCAGACGATCCACCAGCGGATGCCCAGGAATCGCCAGTTCCAAGTACTCGACCGCCTGCTCCAAAGACCGCGGCTTCAACTCCGACCGAATCAACGGAGTCTTCCTCGTTCCCACTGGCATCATCGGGTTCACCACCGTAATGTGCGCAACCTTTTTCCATTGGTCTGTGACTTCTTGCACCTCGTCAAATCCACATTCCATTTTCGCCGGCACCACTACCACTTCGCGAACCTCCTTGGCTATCTCTTCTACCAAATTCACGAGTGCCTTCAACTCCTTCTCCTTCTGAGCCCATTCCACCAGCAGCACAGCCTTCTCCACTTTTTCCCATCGAAACTTCTGCTTCCATGTAGGAATCGCTGACGTTCTCACTTCGAAAACCGCTTTACTCCTCAAACCCATTCTTTGTCCAACGAGAACATACTTCTCTTGGATTATCGGCTTCTGTGGTTGACTCCTCAACATCACTTCCTTCTTCAAGCTTTCCGCTTTTCTGTCAGAATTAGCATTATCCAATGCACCATTCTTTTCTTTCTTCATTTCTCTCGGTTCCACTCTCTTCACTTCTTGTTTCTTATCCAGAGATATCACATTGACCACATGATTCTCTTTCTCCTCCGTCGCCATCATTTTTCCACTGTGCTCCTTTGCACACCCACTCGTTGGTGACTTCTTTGCTTCCCAGCTCAACTCCGCACCCATACTTGCGAAAGCATTCGTTCCCAACAAAAACATATTCCCCTTATTCTCCACGATCTGGAAAATCACATCCGCTGCGATCCCTCTCACGCGAATCCTCGTCTTCATTTGACCCACTTTTTCACACTCTTCTCTCAGCTCTTCAACAGTATCCACTGTTTTTTCCTTCATCCATTTCAGCACTTGCTTCTGCCACCCGTCACAGCGAACTTCCTCGAATCGCTCTCTCAACTCCACGCAGTACTTCTCCACCGGTGCCACTATCAAGACCTGCTTTCTCGCGTTCAACGCGGTGTCTCCTAGCGCACTCTGCAACTGCTCCACCAATTCTCCAGATTTCTCGACGAACTTTTTGAATCCTCTGATTCTCTTCATCTTTTCCCGCACGGTCACTTTCATCTCCACCATCTCGGTGAGATCCGACCCTAGCGACCCATCAGTTGTGCTGCCGGCTCCTCCAGTCCTCTGCTGTTGCCCCGCTCCAACCACAACATTCTCTGAGTCGTCCATGTCCCTCTAATTATACGATTTTCCGTAAAATTTATCCAAATTTTACTTCTAATTTCGCTCTGAGTCTACTCTCTCTGGATTTCCAAACGTTTTATACAACTTTGGTCTTTTCCTCGCCAATCAATCAATACTACGCCAATTTATACAAAATTTTCGTAAAATTTATCCAAATTTTACTACTAATTCTTGTCTTTCCGCCGCAAATTTCAAAATCGATCGAGTTCTAACTCGCTCAATCGATTTATAAGAAAATTCACAGACAAAAATACGAAAAAACGGTTCGAAGAAAGCGTTTGGGGAGATTGCGGAAGAGACGATGTCCCAGATGAGAGTGACGAAGTTGATGAAAGCTGTCCAACAGGATGCGTTGTTACATAGGTTGTTGATCACAAAGAGAATGGAAGTGGAAGTTGAAGATCAGTACGAAGTGTTGAAGGATATCGTGCTACAGCATGAGAACGAGGAGTTCAGGATGAATCAGCAGAAGAGAGCCTTCGGAGGAGAAAACAGAAGAGAAAGAGATTTCAGGAAAGAGAAGACAGAGATGGGAGAGAAAACAGATGCTAAGCAAGATCGAGGAGGACCAGGGGGAAGGCGCGACATGGGCGAGCATAGGCCAAGGGATGCGCGGAAATGCTTCAACTGTGGAGGTGTGGGACACGTGGCGAAACAGTGTACTTCCAAAGGGCTCAATAAAGTTGAGGCCAAAGAAACGGAAGAGGACTGTAGTGTTGGAAAGGAAATGGTAGAGACGGCGGAGATCCTTGGAAAGAAGAAGAAGATCATAATTGACAGTGGAGCAGTAGTATCAGTTATTTCAACTGGATTGTTGGGTAGACTGAAGGAAAATTGGGAAAAAGAGGTTGAGATAATGGAGAAGTCGGGTTTGTCGCTGAGAGATGCGTCCAAGAGGAAGATGACAGTTGTGGGGCAGATGAAGACGGTGATTCGAGTGAGAGGAACTGAAGCAGAAGTGGTTTTCCAGATCGTGGAGAATGAATTGGATGTGTTCTTGTTGGGAACTAATGCTTTCGCAAGTATGGGTGTCGAGTTGAATTGGAAGGCAGAGAAGTCGGTGGCAGTGACCGCACAGAAATTGAGAGTTCCGCCACAGAGTTGTGCGCAGATCGAAGTGCGAGTAGAAGCTGATTTGGGAGATGCTGTGTTGTTGGAGTCTATGGAAGAGTGGGTACCGACAAGCTTGTGTAGAAAGGATAGTAACAATGGGTTTTTGGTAGTTTAGAGTCGTTGTTTTGCTGGTTTTTCAAAGCGTTTGTTTATAATTTTTGTTCTTTAATTGCTGGTTGTTCTTGGATTGGAATAAACTAGTAGTTTTCTCGTACAAATCGTATTTTTCGTCGTTTAAAGGCCACTGAACCAGGACCACTGGTCAACTTGGGGGCCGAACCGTTTTTCGTATTTTTGTCTGCGAATTTTCGTGTATACCGATTGAGTGAGTATAAAGCTCGATCGATTTCAAAGTTTGCGGCGGAAAGAAAGAAATTAGTAGTAAAATTTGGATTAATTTTACGAAAATTTTGTGTAAATTGGCGGCGTATTTTATCGATTGACGAGGAGAGGACCAAACTTGTATAAACGTTTGGAATTCCAGGAGCAGCGAAAGCAAAGGATTCGAGGAAAGACCATGGACGACGGGTCGAATGATGGGAACGGAGCGAATCAGCAGCTGGAGAAGGGAGCCGCCGGCAGCACGTCGAACGATTCGTTGTGGGCGGATATCACCGAGTTGGAGGAAATGAAGGTGAGCGTGACAGAGAGGATGAAAAGAATCGAAGGGTTCAAAAAGTTCGTCGAGAGTTCGGGTGAAATGGTGGAGAAGATGCAGACGGCGTTGGGAGACACGTCTTTGAACCAAAGAAAGCAGGATATGCTAGAGAGCCGGTGAAGAAGTATTGCACGGAGTTGAGAGAGCGCTGGAAGGAAGTTTGCTTTTCGTAAAATTAATCCAAATTTTACTACTAATTTCTTTCTTTCCGCCGCAAACTTTGAAATCGATCGAGCTTTATACTCACTCAATCGGTATACACGAAAATTCGCAGACAAAAATACGAAAAACGGTTCGGCCCCCAAGTTGACCAGTGGTCCTGGTTCAGTGGCCTTTAAACGACGAAAAATACGATTTGTACGAGAAAACTACTAGTTTATTCCAATCCAAGAACAACCAGCAATTAAAGAACAAAAATTATAAACAAACGCTTTGAAAAACCAGCAAAACAACGACTCTAAACTACCAAAAACACAAACTCTAAACGTAAACGGAGAGATGGGCGGTGCGCGAGATTGCCACGTGGCAGCGGGATAGCGGAGCGTCGTTGCGAGTATGTGCGTGTACTGTAAGAATGGGGTGTGAGTCAGCGGGCATGCCTCCGGCAACTGACAGTAATTTGAACACAATTAGATACCTGAATGTGAATTTGAGAAAAAAAAAGTTTGAAAGGAATAACTGCATTTATTCGAAATAACCCGCTTAAAAATTCCAAAAAATGATAGGTTCACCCAAAAAAATTAACCAAAAAACAGTTTTCCCGGGGAGTAAAACAAAATAAAATGGTATTTAATATCTCGTATGACCTTCATTATTGACGATCGATTCAAAAATGCGAGCATCGAGTGATAGGTAGAGGTTGTCGATAAGATTTTGATCCAGCTGTTTCACATCATCGAAACTTTTATTTCCTTCGTAAATTTTCTTCGTCATGACTCCCCAGACGTTTTCGATGATGTTCAAATCCGGGGGCAGGCTGGCCAGTCCAGGATAGGGACTCTTCTGTCTTCCAAGCATCTGATTGTGCGACGCGCTCTGTAGCAAGGCGCTCCATCCTGCATGAACGTGTATTGACGGTTTTGATTTCGACGCCAGAAGTGAGAGAGATCACGTCTCAAACACTATCTGTACTGGAATCCGTCCATTCGCTTTGAAACCAAGCTAAGTTTTACTCGTTCGACGGAGCTTATCGCTGCCCAGACCATACACAAGGTTTATAATCACAGGTGATCTTCTCCACTGAGAAGAAATTCAATTGCGACGGCCCCGACGGATACCGTTCGTACTGGCATGATCTGAGAAACCACCACTCCGTTTTTCGCGACGAAATTTCAAAGGTGGAGGCTGTATGGTCTGGGCAGCGATAAGCTCCGTCGAACGAGTAAAACTTTGCTCCGTTTCGAAGCGAATGGACGGATTTCAGTACAGATACTGTATGAGACGTGGTCTCTCTCACTTCTGGCGTCGAAATCAAAACCGCCAATACACATTCATGCAGGACGGAGCGCCTTGCTACAGAGCGCGTCGCACAATCAGATGCTTGGAGGACAGAAGAATCCCTATCCTGGACTGGCCAGCCTGCTCCCCGGATTTGAACATCATCGAAAACGTCTGGGGAGTCATGACGAAGAAAATTTACAAAGGAAATAAAAGTTTCGATGATGTGAAACAGCTGAAAAAGGCGATTTTCGAAGCATGGCATACTGTGGATCAAAATCTTATCGACAACCTCTACCTATCACTCGATGCTCGCATTTTTGAATTGATCGTCAATAATGAAGGTCATACGAGATATTAAATACCATTTTATTTTGTTTTACTCCCCGGGAAAACTGTTTTTTGGTTAATTTTTTTGGGTGAACCTATCATTTTTTGGAATTTTTAAGCGGGTTATTTCGAATAAATGCAGTTATTCCTTTCAAACTTTTTTTTCTCAAATTCACATTCAGGTATCTAATTGTGTTCAAATTACTGTCTTTTTTTCAATACCGACAACTTTTGAAAACTTATGGGAAACGAGATTCTCCCAAAATCGGGGGTGAACCTAAGATTATTTGGAGAACTGTAGTATTCGAATGTTACCCTCGGATCTGAATAACTAAAAAAGAAACGAAAAAATTTTTCACTCAGATGTAAGAATTTCCACAAAGGGGATTTCTGAAGAAGTGTTTTTCTCGAGATGATATTATTTCCAAATTTCGAGAAAAAAATAGAATTACCGTATTCTGGTCATTTTTTGATTTGCCTAGAGAACCGAAATGTGATGTGAAGGAACTCTTTTTGCTCTCTTTTTTTTTGCTTCTGACATGTTTTTGATATTTTCAGTCTGAAATTATAAAAACTCGGATCATACACGAAATCGAAAAAAAAAACCGATTAGAGCAGTTGAACATCAAAGAAATAAACTTACCGAATATTTCAAAGATAAGGCACTGAATTTTCAGAACAAGTTGAATCAGCAAAAGAAAAACTGAACATCAGGAAATCAAAAATTCCACGCAACACATTCCAAAACTGAGTTGGATGAAGTAATATGAAGAGGTTCACACGAACACTTGAAAACAGAACATTATTTTTTCGAAGTTCTCAAAGACTTTTTTGCTCGGATATCGAAACCGAAGATTCTCTGTTTTTCATCTTTCACATCAATCACAATTTCACTCTCAACACGTTAAGTACATTTATATCATAATCTCAACTTGTACAGAAATCTGAATGAAAGGCGCTATTACATGTTAGCTGGGACATTTTGCCGTGAAAAAACGGCGAGGAATACGGCTTTTGGAGAAACAGGGAATAAGCGTTTAAACGGAGCATCTTCGCGGCGAGACCCGTTTTTTTGAAGTATAAAACTGCGAAAACGTTCCGTTGAAAAGCGCTTCTGCCACACCGTTTCTTCAGAAGCCGTATTCCTCGGCATATTCTCAGCGCGAAACGCTGAGCATC
Organism: Caenorhabditis sp. 40 LS-2015; assembly: GCA_900536305.3. NCBI lineage: Eukaryota > Metazoa > Nematoda > Chromadorea > Rhabditida > Rhabditidae > Caenorhabditis > Caenorhabditis tribulationis. The sequence goes on along the minus strand of LR544770.1, from coordinate 31,302 downwards.
TGCTCATAATCGGGCACTCTCGTGTACTCCACGTGGACTATTCAAATTTTGTGTCGTAACTAACATACTCCCCACAGTTTTTCCCCTCTCTCAAAGAATCGGGCAAAAAACCAAAGAGAACTGTAAAAGAGGGATTATCCTTCCTCCTTCATGACGGACAGATGGGGGAAAATGATGACGAGATTGGAGAGAGAGATCTACTTTTTTTTTGTTTGATTTCGGTTTCGAGTGAATTTCAAATGTTCAGTGTGTCGCCAAACATGATTCGATCAGTTTTTCTGCTGATTTCTGGAGTCCTAATGAGAGTCGCTAGCGGACAAGACTTTGATGCGGCAGTGATGCCGATTTCTAGTACTGGTGAGTTTGGGAAGTTTTCAAAGTGAACAAAAATTTTTTCGGTTTCCTGAAATCTATAAATCTAGTTAGAAAGAATTCATAAAGGTTCTTGATATATACATGGAAATCCAGCATTGGTGGCCTAGTAATTGGAATCTTCCATTTGATGCAGTCCATTGGATACCTCTGATTCAATGAATCCTTAACTGTAATAGAATCCCATTTGGATAGTTTAGAAACTCAAAATTATCAACACAAAAATTTCAGTTTCGAGAATCCCATAAGTTTTCTTATCACTATGAAAAATTATTTCCATTGACATGTAAGTCAACCAGGGGAGGTCTAGAAACCCACAAAAGCTTCGAGATTTCAGAGTAAGAATATTTCAAAACGCATCGGTTGCTTACAAGAATGACCGGTTTAGAAATTCTCTCAGATGTTTTTTCCAAATTGACCCATATAGAATGAACTTTGAGCTGTCATGTGTGCTATTTGGATATCTGCACAAATTTCTAGATATTGAGATACCGTAAAAACTTTATTAGAGTGCCATGGCACTGTATTGTTCGGAGATAATTTGGGTGGCACTGTATTAGGTTCTGGCATTCAAATAGAGGCTGGCACTTGATTGTTCGGCACCAATTCCATTTGAACTCATGTCAAAAAAAAAGAATTTGTACTTGGAATCGTTGAAAATGTTCTTCCTTTCCAGCACTGACACAGAGTAATAGTAACCAAGTATTAAAAAAAGCATAAAAACCCGGAAATTTTCTAACTTTGATAACTTCTACCACAGCAACATCAAATCAGCACTGGCACTATATTAGAGGCTGGCATTCAATTAGGGGTGGCTATCTAATAGAGTTTTTACGGTATATATAAGTATGATTATCGAGATGACACATCGAACATATAAAAAAAGCTCTGAATTTCAAAAGAATTTGAAACTGAAAAATTTTTCCATTTTCTTTGAGATGGTATTTTTGATTGGGTAGAATAGGCGAATCAATAACACGGTCGCTTCTAAAAGCCAAAAATTGATCAAAATTGGTTTAGAAACCCGAAAACTCCAAAATTTCAGAATCACCAGAAATCGAGACCATGATTGACACTCCGGCGTTCCTGAATGCCGCCAGTGATAGTCAACGTAAAGAGTACATAATCCACTGGGATAGTCTTGAAGCTCAAAATTATCGAAACAAAATGTTCAGTTTCTCGAATTCCATAACTTTTCTTATTAGGATAACAACTTATTCAATACCGTGTTAAATCCAAAACGAATCTGAATATATGAATACCCAACCAGAAGTGGTCTATAAATTCAAAAAAGCTTGTTTCTTGTGGACTAGGAATCTTCGAGAATTCAGAGTAAAAAGATTTCAAAATACATCGGTTGCTTACAAGGATGACCGGTTTAGAAATTCTCTCAGATTTGTTTTCTGAGTTGGCCCATATATAGAATGAACTTTGAGCTGTCATGTGTGCTATTTGGATATCTGCACAAATTTCTAGATATTGAGATATTTTGCTCCAAAGTTTGGGGCATTTTTCATCAATGTAGAATCAATACAAGTAATAGTCGCAGTGATGAACCCATTCCAAATCTAAAATTGAGAAATTTTATGATTCGGAAAAGAGAGGGAGGCTTAACTTTAGAAATCATGCACTAACTAGAGATTCCACATCAAACATGTAAAAATAGCTAGAAATTTCAAAAGAATTTGAAACTGAAAAAAAAACTTTTCAAGTTTCTTTGAACCGGTAAATTCTGATAGGATATACCAGGCGAATCTTGGAAGTTGAGCCTGACTCCAAAATTTCAGAATCACCAGAAATCGAGACGATGATTGACACTCCGGCGTTCCTGAATGCCGCCAGTGATAGTCAACGTAAAGAGTACATTGAGCTGGAGGGGAACCCCAACTTGACCATGAATATGAAACAGAAGGCATTGGCGAATTGGGCACTGCGATGTGGAAATCCGGTTAATGTGAGTCTAGATAACGTCTATGCAAGAAATTTCAATTCTCCACATTCATTGCTGTTTCAGAAGGTTTTCAAGGTCCAACCCTTTTGAAATGAAACCAATCATCTTTTACCATCATAAGAACACAATCCCTCATTTCAAACCCATAAGACGGTGTTTCAGGGCCTCTACCAAATGTACACTGCTGAAAAGCAAACACTCCAGTCGCAAGAGGACGAGAGGATGTCCCAAATTGTCGCTGGGCTCTCGGCAGAAGCCCAAGCAGCCGATAAACATGTCAGGGGTGAGTAGGATTAATATCTAGAAAAATCGATGAGCTAATAACAGAGTTCGGTGGGACACGTTTTTTGAGTCTGTTATCCAAAAAAATGAAATCGAGAAAAGATGGTTTTTGCAACAAAACTCCGCGCATTTCGCTCTTGTTTTAAGCTCCGCCCCTTTTAGCAGCCCTTACACGCCGAACCTGCAAAGATGCTGCCTGCATTTGGAAATCAGTGTAGAATCTGCAAAAATGTGTAATCTTCCCCAATATTCTGTCTGATTTTAAGGATTGGCGTGTCCGGGTTGATTTGGCGAATGGGGCGGAGTTTAGAGCGGCACATGCGGATTATCTTTGTTTTCAGCTCACTGGAGAGTTTAAAACAATTGAACGTATCACCCTTGTTCAGATCATTTCCAGTTTCTGAAACTGCAAATATCGTTTCCAAATTCTTCCCACCTCACTTTTTTGGTGAATCAATCCTTCACATCAAATTAGACCTCTGACGGAAAAACAGACACACCGATATCGTTTCCCTCCTATTCCAGGCATCACCAACAACCTGAACCAGACGAAGAAAGAAATGGACACAAATGTGGAGAAGCAGTTGAACAAGTTGCCCAAGAAGGTCTACTATGAGCTCACGTTCGCTACACAGTAATTGTTCCAATATCCTCATGTTCAGAATGAATAATGTTACTCTGAATAAAATATGAAAATGTTGAGAAAAAGTGACTTCATTGAATATCTTGAAATCTGTTAAAAGAATCTATATTGTCAGAGTGACAGTAGGAAAGTTGCAGTTTCATGGTGTTTTGATCTTCTGATCCAAACGATAAGAACCCGGCTGCAGCTGGCAACTTTAAGGCGAAGAAAGCTACAAATTTCATTTACGGCGAGAGTTGGCCGTCCCAATATCCCATCGACACTCCTCATTTTTACAAATCCCAAGAGGCGAATCTCTGTGTGTCTAGAAAACGTCATCTGGTGACCTTCACATTCTCTCCTACTGTATGTGTCATCATGTCACTCCTGTTACCGAGTCACCCCATCTACTCCTCTCTCTTTCTTTTCATTGTTTTATTGGTTCTCCTCCACCCCTCTTTACACGCCCCTTGTGGGTTTTTACAAATTTTACTTGCTTCCCTGTAGTATTTGTTTTCTTTGTTAGTTGTTTTCTGTTTCAGTTGTTCCTAATAATTCTGTCTTGAACTTTCGCTTTCACCCCCCCCCCCCC
>LR544770.1:0-22074 GCA_900536305.3 Caenorhabditis sp. 40 LS-2015 | reverse complement strand
TCCCCCCCCCCCCCCCCCCCCCGAATTCGATTAAAAAAACCGTACTTCGCAGGAGCATGCAAGATTCTTAGATGGAAAAAATCGGTTTCAATATGTCTTGATGTGTATGGACTCATACATAACTGTCACTACTTGGCGATGCTGTTTAGTTTATGTTTAATGAAATAATCAAGCAATCATGCGCCTTTAAGTGAGGTTACAGTATCTAGGCAGGCCATGGCTTCTACATAATTTCGTTTGACCATATTGTACTGTTTTGGGACATGATCAAATTCGGTTATTCACTGCGCGAACACTCTCAGGCCTAGCTGGAATCCCACTCACTTGACTGAACCATAGCCGAGTCTCCTTTGCACGGACAACTGTACCCTCCGGACAGGCAAGTACGGGTTCGTTGCCACTGAAAATAGGCAAAATTTTTATCTGGTTTTCTGACTTAGCCAAGAACTCTCAAACTAGACAATGAACTTGTCAATAAGAGATCAAAAGAGTCCACTCACCGCCACCTGATTCGTCACCTTGCTCCAAATGCTCCACCCGGACCAGTACCCGCCATCGGGACAGCAAGACAAGGTGTAGTTGTCTGGAAGTGGGACACAGTGAACCCAGTTTTTGATCATTTGAGTGGTCTTCCCGTCGCAGCAGTTCAGACTGGAAGCGTTGTATCTCGGCCAGTTACAGGCTTGCGTATTGCACACCATCTTTCTGGTGGTGTCACCGCTGAAAGTAGGATCTTTTAAATGACTCTGCCTATCATTTGCGAGAAATCCTAGAGAATTGAAATCACACAATTGAAACAGACATTTCAAAATTGACTCTCGCAACTTTCCCAGAACTCTTGGAAACTTCAAAATCGACCTCCAAAACCAATAGAGTCTGCGAATAGACTTCTAGAATAAATAGAATCCCTTGCATCGGATCCTAGGATCCCTAGTAGCCCAGAATCGGTTTTTGAACTTCTTGAAACTCTCATCTCAACTTATAGAACCCCCAGAATCCTAGATTAGATTCTTGGATGGTCCAGAATCATGAAATGAGCTTTTAGTATCCAATAATTGGTTGCTTGAATCCCTAAATTTCCCGGAGTGTCTAGAATTCTTGAATTGGCTTTGAACCTCACATCAAACATGTGAAAATAGCTGGAAGTTTCAAAAGAATATGAAACTGAAAAAAATGTTTTCTGTTTCTTTGAACCGGTAAATTCAGATGAGTAACCAGGCTAATATAAAAAGTTCCTGAAAATCCAAAATTTTCAGAATCACCAGAAATCGAGACTATGATTGACACTCAGGCGTTTCTGAATGCCGCCAGTGATAGTCAACGTAAAGAGTACATTGAGCTGGAGGGGAACCCCAACCTGACTATGAACATGAAACAGAAGACACTGGGCAACTGGGCACTGCGATGTGGAAATCCGGTTAATGTGAGTCTGGAGGGCGTCATTGTGAAAAAATGAATTTTCCACTTATTTTTGCTGTTTGAAAAGGTTTTCAAGGTCCAAGCCTTTCCAAATGAAACCAATGTTGTTTGCTAGTTTTTCTAATGGTAAGACCCCAAATCCATAAGATGTTTTTTAGTATTGCACACCATTTTCCTGGTGGTGTCACCGCTGAAATTAGGTAATATTTTGAAGACCTCGATGCCGATATAATCTGCGAAAATCACCAGAAGCTTGAAATCAAACAATTGAAACAGATATATCAAAATTGACTCTTGCAACTTGCACAGTCTCTTGAACTCCAGAACTCCTGGAATCCTAGAATTAAGATCTAGAGCTCATAGAATCTTTTGTGTAGAAGCCTAGATCCTCTAGAAGCCTAGAATCGGTTTGTAGACTTTTTGAAACTCTGATCTCAACTTATAGAATTCCTAGAGTCCTAGATTAGATTCTTGGATGGTCTTGGAGATTCTTGGAGAATTATCGAATGGTCACCTAGAACCGAAGAATTGGTTTCCAGAACCCCTGGACATTCTAGAAACTGACTCAAGGGTGTCTAGAATTCCTGAATCGTTTTCTATCATCTGCACAAATCCTTTCAGATCCCATAGTCTGCTATTAGCACGACTTTTTGATCCAATTTCAAATACCCCTTAACTCTTAGAATTGACTTCGAAAACTCCTAGAATCTAGGTTTCTTATAATCAACTTCTAGAATCCCTAGATCGCTAAACTCGTCTCCCAATATCCGCCCAAACAACTCACACACAAGCACACTTCGTGGGCATTTGATCCGACAGGCACACCCTGGAGTAGTTGATTTGTGAGCATCCGCCACAAGTCGTCGCACAGGTTTCCGTGGTCGCCCAATCCGACCACAGACCCCCTGTGGGACATTGCTCGGAGGTGCAAGTTTGAGCGAGACCTGTGAGGGGAAGAAGGAAGAGAAGGAACCAGAACATGGTATAGCTGGAAATGTGAATGTTACGGAGAATGAAAAACCGGAAAAAGGGAGGAAATTTAAATATGAATGAAACCGAAAAATAGGAAAAAATAAATCTTGACAATAAAGATCAAAGAGGAAAGTTTCATTGTGTGGAGAAGCCATCGAGAATTGCTTGGTCAAACCTTGAACAGCTAGGTTACACAATTGAAACTATGATTGGAAATCCATAGAAGAACATGTCCGATAATAATATGAAAATTGTGAATGAGTACTTTTTCTGCTGTTCCTGAAACTGCGAAAATTTCCTTATTGGTGATTGACACACTTTAGGCGAATATTTACAAATTCGTGTTTTCAGGGGTACATTTTCTTGTTAGAAACTATCACCAGTGATTATACTGCTGCTCTCTGATTGCTGACACTGTTAAAGTAGCCTGCTGACCAGCAAACACAATGTCTTGATACTGAATTTTTATGCCGTTTCGGAAACTGAAAAAATAGAATGGCTTGAATTTGATATTCTGATTGTTTATACAAATGATACAAATGAGTCAGATAACGAACCAAAAGATTTTGTGAATGAGTTTTTTGTGCTGTTCCTGAAACTGCAAAAATGCCCGTATTGGTGATTGACACTTTTCGAGGTTCGCGTTTTCTTGTTAAAAAACTTCAGAGGTAAGGCTATGGGTACGTAGCATAAACGTAGCGACTGTACAATCGCTTCTCTCTGGTTTCTGATACTGACAGGTGGTGCAGTAGGAGTACGCTTAGGGGGAAGAAGTGCCAATATAAGGAAAAATAGCTAAAATTTTCATGCCTTTTCGGAAACTGCAAAAATAGAATCGCTTAAAATGGATTTTCAGATTGCTTGTTATCGATAAGAGTAAAATACAATTTCCACTGTTTGTAGCACTCTGGAAATGTTTCAACGTAATTTCTGAATATTTGATTGTTAGTTCAAACCTGGAAGTTTTGTGCGCCCATGTGCTTGATCTGCCACTAGTTTTTCAATGTTTCAGTACCCCAAAACTTTTCCATTTTCATTATTTTCTCAAAACTGCAAATTTCTTAATATTAAATTTTTATGCCGCTTCGGAAACTGCAAAAAAATAGCTCGAATTTGATATTCTGATGATCTGTGTTTCTTCTAGGCTTAAAGGTAAGACACAATTTTCACTGCTGCTAAATCTTTTGAAATAATTTGACTTAACACTAATTTTTCAATGCTTCAGTAACCCAGAACTTTTCCGGTTTCATTATTTTCATAAAACTTCAAATCTATGAATCTTGTTGATATAAGTTTTATCAATAGAATCCCTCAATAAAACTGAGCAATCTCAACAACATCCACAAAGGGTACCCCGAAATAGCTTCCATAAAATCTCCCTGTCGTCATATTGCACAGAAGTTTCGCCTTATAGAACGCCCCATTATTCCCGGGAGCTCGAAATCCAGTTCCATTCATGTCGCGAACATTACAAGTTCCCGTGGTGTCGATCCATCCAACTGTGGTGAGATCCGAGCCGTCGAAGAAGGCGTGACGGAAGTTGGAGGCGTCCATGAGGAAGAAGGCTGAGCAATCGGCGGCGCGGTAGTAGGGGGTGCGGATTGTGTTGGGGGTCTTGGTGGTAGTGGAGCAGGAGGTGATGGTGGTGATGGCGGGACAGGGGCAGGCTGCAAACGGGTTTTGATCTACTTGATATGCACTTTTTTCTGACGTTCAACGTTTCAGATCATGCACAAAGCTGTGAATAGAATTAGAGTTTTCAATGACTTTCAACCCAGCCACGCCCACTTTTCCATACAACCTACTGTATTTTGTTTCCGTTGCTGAGCCGGTGCACGCACATCCTAGATCCGCACTGACACATGTTCGGTTTCGGGTGAACTGAAAATGAAGGTTTGAAGGATTTTAATCAACACTGCACTTATAAGTAAGCAAATTTAAGAACCTTCGTAATATGGTCAATATGGAACAGTGTGTTTTGGATTCTTGGATTGTTGGATGCGTCAATTCTTGGATTCTTAGATTTTTAGATTCCTCTTGAATTCTCACCTCTATCTTATCATCCGGCTTCGACCAACCACTCCACGCCGACCAGTACCCTCCACTCGGACAACATGCAAGTGTATTATTGGAGGCCAATGGGCCACAATGGTACCAATTACCAATGAGCATCGCGGACCCTGTACAGCATATCACACCGGTGCCGTTGTATCGTGGATAGTTGCACGCTTGCGTACCACAAGCCATGATTCTTGTTGAGAGGCCACTGCAAAAAAGATGTCATTGAATTCCCGGAATTTTAAGGGATTTTTGTGGACTTTGAGAAACGGTTCTTGTTCAAATGATCAGATTGCGGAGGAGGAAGATGTAAAACAGTCGGGAATGTTTCCAATGCAACGAAACAAGTTTGTACGATGATCACTATCTGATCTCTGCTCACCAGCAGCAAGAAAAAAAATTGTCAGCAAGAAATACGGTTTTCGTCAAGTAATGTAAAAACTCATCTCAAAGACTTCAAGTTCAAATTTGATGTACTTGAAACACAAAAATTGGATTTTTTCAACGGTTTCATTGAAGCAAGAATTTGGGCGAAAAATACTTTCGTTTCAATATGTATATTCAATGAATTGTGCTGATTCCGAATATCATAATAAAAACGCTCAAAATTTTTCTAAGCGCAAGTAAAATTGCCTCAAGGAGGTCATTTTTGAAGAAATTGGGCTCTGGTGGCCACCGTTTCTTTGCCCATTTTGAACCACTTTTTTGTATACTTTGTATAATGGTTTGTAATGGAGCGATGGAAACAGCTACTAAAATGTATAGAAAATCAACAAAATGTTAAAAAAAAACTGAAGAAAACAGTAAAAAAAAAGTTAGCGAAAACAGCTGACCAAAATTGACTACTTATCGGTATTTTGTTTCAATTACATTTTTTGTGGCAAAACAAATGTTTTGCCCGGAATTCTCCTCACAAAACGAAATTTTGACGGCAGCGATTTTTTTCAGTTATTCAAGTTCTCCCCAAATGGTTCATCATGGAAACTTGCACAATCGTAGTGATCTCTGAATATTACCACTTTTCATTCTTAATCACGATGATGGAATCAACTGTAACCGATTCTGGTGAAAATTATGACAAAATCGAAACATGAATAAAGTCCAGTTTCAGAAACAAGATTTACATTCTAGATGATTCTCGAGGCAGTCAATTCATATTGAATGATTAGATGGATGGAATTCCCAAAATTTCAGTCTTGGAGTGCTCATGATGGTGTACTTTTAAGGCTGAAACCAGAAATCTTTGAAATTTGAACCGTATTATTATAACCAGAGCTCAAGAAGTCTTAAGAATAGGACATATCTCTGCGTCATCATTTTCAGTTCCCTCACCTTCCTCGTTCCCGTTACTAATCTAAAGTCCAATATCAGTCGTTTTCCAGTTGCTTACCTACACTCACACGCTTCATCCATACTTGTCGACAAGCAAGTTCTGGTATAAGTCAAATTGTTACATGCTCCACAAGTCGTCGGGCAAGTCTCCGTGGTCGACCACTCCGACCATATTCCACCAGTTGGACACGTATTAGAGGAGCAGGTTTGAGCGTTGGTGATTGTAAAGATGAACGGGAATAGGATGAGGAACCAGTGACGGAACATTTTTCTTTTGTGAGCTCGATCAGCAGTTAGATGTGTATCTATGAATGCGATGAAACAGTTAACCTGAAGATTTCAAAGCTTGAAGAATGGCGTGAAATGGAAATTGTTAGTCTATTGTTAGTCAAATTGCGGTCTTCATGAATTGTCTGAAAAGTTGAATCTCGATGTTTGTTTTGATGGTTTTTACAGTTTCAGAGACATCATTTTAAAAATTGAGTTACTTGGATTTCAGTGAGTGATTTCAGTAAGTCCTGGGTCGAATTTCTTGGTCTCTCCAGGTCTCTCCATTAGACCGTAGTTTCAGGAAATTCTTTTTTTCCGGAAGTATTGGAAGGTCGAAGCCAAGATTCAGTATGTTCTTGCTTCTAGAAGTTGAGAGAAAAGTTCCAAAAATGGTCATGAAGACCTTAGATTATTGAGTTGTAAACCCTTTTACACACGTAATCCAAGATTGAGTAATTAGTACGGAAACATTCGTAGTTTCACGAAACTGAAAAATTTTCTCGAACTTTTAAAAATTTCCACGTTCCAGTCTTGTCATTATGTAACCCAAAACCCATTGGCTTGCGATGGTCAGAACACAATCATGAAGTTTCCACTCGACATCAACAGGGTGACGTCTTCTAAATCCTTCGTCAAGTTCTACATTTCGTTTTCTGAGAACATTTAGTGCTGCTGCTTTGGCTTCCACCACAAAATTCCAATCATGTGTGACACAGGATCATTATTGTCGTCAAATCCAATGTTTCGTTGGATTTCGGTATTAGTACCTTTTGGAGCACAACGCCAGATATGGAGATCCGCCTACAGTACTTTTTTTTTCTCCAAAATTCGACCAAAACTCCAGGTTCTACACACTGACGCAAAAATGCACAAAACAGGTTCTGATGGCGAATAAATCATTCATTCACTTCGCAATAGAGTAAACGTGGAATAGGAGAATCTTCGACGCCGTCAGATTCTTCAAAAACTTCGAATCCCTCGACGTCATCGAATCCTTCTGAAGCCTTTACCCAAGTTGTCTCTCAATGATCCCGACCAATTCGTAACTATTGGGTATTTCTTTCTGACTCCAGATCTGAAAAATAGAACTTTCCGATCTTCAGAATCTCCTGGAAACCCGACTCACCAATTCATGCATATTGTACTCTCATTCGAATCCATCGAGAGCTGAAGAGATGACGGCAGGTACTTGGAGATGGATTCGTGTGGTACGAACTGCCCGGATGAAGTTTCATTTCATCTTTATCGATTGATTGGTAATTGATGGATTTTCGTCGGAATTTATACCCATTTCTTATCAAGATGACCTTAGCGTACGACAAATTGGTCCAGAAAGTTCAGAGAGGAAAAACCTACGTGGTAAAACAGCAAAATTCTTTGAGTGTTTTTAATTGAATTAAGAACTGCTACACAAAATGCTTATTGTTAAAACTGAACATGTTTAAAGCTGGTTGTTGAGCCTTAAGCATCTTGGCAAACATTCAGGAAAAACTGCATATGGTAAATGGGAAAATAGAAATCGCGGTTGCATAAACATCACTTGAAAACTTGAAATATCTCGATTTCAGTCGTCATATTCTTCTAATCGTGTAATAACAGTATAGTCATTTCCAAAACCTCTGCCCCCGAACAAATTGAGTCGTTTTTAAACTAGCTTCGAAGGCCGGAGTCCCCATCGTTGAACCCTGAAAACTCACAAAATATGTAGTGTTATTGAAACAGCAATATTCGGTTTGTGAAAGTGAATTTCGGAGTAATGGACTACTTCTACAACTCAATAGACGATTCATAACACAAAGCCAAAAAATAAAAAAGAGCAAGAATTCGAAGGAAATATAGTAGACAAATCATTTCAACAAAAACATTTCTCAGTTTCGAGAAACTGAAAAATGTTCTAGAACTTCAAAAAATTCTGTTAACGATATCAGTTCCCTAGGAGATCATTGGAAGTGTCGGGTAAAATAGTTTTGTATCTCGAGGGTGAATTTTAGCATGATTCGAATTATGAGAAAGAGTTCCAGACCCTCTGAAAATTCTCTTAGTCAGATCCAAACCAGCTGACTAGGGAATAACCTGAGTAATAGTTAGAGTTACAAAATTTGTCATACATCTTTGGAAAGCTGAACAAATTTCCAGTCGACTGATATATCTTGTTTCCGCTGCGGACTCCGCGTTCTCGAGTGAACGGAGTACACGGATTTCAATTCAAATTCACTCGTTTCAGGAAATCAAACTCAATTTTCTCAAGAATACAGAGTCTGCAGCAAAAACAAAATACATCAATCGATTGGAAGTTTGTTCAGCTTTCGAATGATATTTTACACTTTTTGTAACTCCAAACATTGCTCAGGTTATTTCCTGGTAAAATTTGACGAGAGTTCAGACCAGTTTTCATTACTCTTTTTTTGTTAAACTAGCCTCTATTGACATATGTGACCACAGAAACCTGGATAAGTGAAACTTGAAACTGTGATTTTTCGGTTTCAATTGGTTTTTTAAAAGTTATGCAGAATTTTCGGGTTTAGTCGTGTGATTTCCTCTATGCTTCACATTCTCTCATCACCTTTAATTTTTGATTCCGAAAACTACACCATATCTTATCAAATCTTCCACCCTATTACCCTTCACTCCTATGACTATCTAGAAAGAGAAAAAAAATGACCCTTGACCACTCAATCAGATAATAAAAAAAGACAGTTCTCTCTCTCTCTCTCTCTTATCTCTCCTCGTTTTTTCTTCGCATCGTTCTCGATCAATTTTCTCCGATAACACAGACACGTTAGGTCATTCTAACATTCTATTCCTCTCTCTTCACCCAGTCATGTACTCCCTACGGATTTCTCAACGTTTCAATCAGAAACGGCGATTCTCGAAATTCCTTCAAATTTCTGAGCAAGTCAAAGAAGCGCTGGCTAATGGAGAGGGCGTCGTGGCACTGGAGAGTACGGTGATCACTCATGGGCTACCGTATCCCGAGAATTTGAGGTGAGCTAGAAATTCTTGATCCATCATCACTGAAATCAAAGAAAGTAAAGAAAATTTTATCAGATTTTGGAAACCGTAAAAAATTTTTTTTTTTGAATTAAAAAAAAAAAAAAAAATTCAAGTTTCATCAAGTCATCAAATCCTCCCTAAATATATCATTGTTCAATACGTGCTTGTCATTTATTACAGTACTGCCAAAAGTTTGGAGCAGAAGGTTCGAGCCTCTGGTAGTCAACCCGCCACCATTGCACTGTTCGACGGAAAAGTGAGTGCTTTATTGGAAAACAAAAAACAACGACACTCCGCATATGCCGCAAGTTTTTTTTAAGCTCCGCCCCTTTGACAATCCTCGCACACGTCTTGGCTGATATCCCGAACAGAATATTAAACTTTGTTTTTTTTCGATAGCTTTTTTGCAAGATTCAGAAACAGAAAAACTAGAGTCTGTATTTTAGTATTTTTTTTTGCGAATCTCGAAAAAATGTGACTTGTGGTTGATCTCAAAATTCTAGAATTATTGAAAACTTCATACTGTTTCTTTGATTACTCGACCTGTCCAGTTGGACTTTCCCCCCATAACTAATCAAAGGTAAAATCGATTCTCTAAACTTTTTCTCGGAGCAGGAATGAAGGGATTGTAGGATGTCGACGTCTGGCTACTAAATTCGGCACTTTTTTTCAAAATCTGGAACTAGAGAGTCGATTTTATCTTGAGTCAGATTACAAGAAAAGGTTCCCCAGTCGAATTATTAGAAAAAAAAAAGAAAATTTTCACACTTCCTTGAAATAGTTTAATTTTGGTGTTATTCAAAAACTTTTTATTTTTTTTACTTCACATTAATATTATGTTGACAACATTGCCACAACAATACAATTACCTTGGAACGGAAAAAATTAACGTGAAAGTCGAAAGTTTCGAAACTTTTTTGATTCAAGCAAATTTTGCAGTTCAAACGTTTATCATGTCTCGCTTCAAGTCATTCAGCTTCTAGATTCTTCTCATATTCATGGCCATTCAAAACCTCTTCAAATTGGAAAATTCAAGTTTCAAGAGGTCACCAAAATCTCCATTTTCAAGAATGAACAATGACAAATTGTAGAGCAAAAATGTCTGACATCATTTCTGAGCCGAGTTCCAAAGTATTTCATGAATGTTTACAATCTCAAAATCTGTATTAGTGAATATCCAGTTCAAATCAACAGAAATTCTTCACCACTAACACTTCACAGTTTCATGAAACTTTTGAATTTTCAAAAGAGAAAATACTTCATTTCCATTTTTTTCTGTCAAATTTGAGAATTAAAATGTCTTTTTATGGTTTTTTTTCTGCAAGAATCAATTGCAGCATTTCTAGGATCCGTAATTGAATGTTTTCCTTTTGCCAATCCCGGGAAACTTTGATTTGTGATCTATTTCGAACTGCACGCAAAGAAATCGCAATATCACCATGCCAAGGTCGCAAAGTGGCGGAGTGTCGTTGTTTTTGACAAAAATTCGATAGCTTCAAAACGTTTCTTTGAGAGATTACTCTGGTTGAACTTTTCCCCCATAACTAATGCAAGGTAAAATCGATTCTCTAAACTTCTATCGGGGCAGAAATGGTGGGAATGCTGAGAGTCGACATCTGGCTGCTAAATTCGACATTTTTCATCTCAGTCTTAATATGTTCACAACATTGTCACAACAATACAATAACCTCGGAACGGAAAAAATTTACGTGAAAGTAGAAAATTTGAAACTTTTTCGATTCATGCGAATTTTGCAGTTTAAACGTTTATCATGTCTCGCTTCAAGTCTCATTGAAAATTGAATAGTGCAGAAAATTTTATAAACCTAAGGAAAATGTAATGATTTAGATTTTTCGATGCAAAATTTCAAACTCAACTTCTAGATTCCTCTCATATGTATTCATGGCCATTCAAAATCCTTTCAAATCGAAACATTGATGTTTCAAAAGGTCACAAAATATAGCCATTTTCGCGAATGATCAATGACAAATTGTAGAACAAGCGTGAGCAAACTGAAACCTTTTTGGCATCATCTGGAAGAGTTGCAAAACGTGCTGGAGTCAGTTTTCGGAGGAGTGTAGAACCAAAGCATCAACAGTAATTCTCTACCACTAACACTTCACAGTTTCATGAAACCGTCAAATTTTCGAAAGAAACATCGTTCTCCGTTTTGAGAGAAGCTTTCATAGGAATTAGATATAACCAATTTCTATTTTTTCACAGTTTCTCGAATCTGAAAAGAAGATTTTCAGAAGATTAACCAGTTGTACGCAGCATGTCACGATTAGGATACCAGTTTCGAAATGGCAGATTTGAAAAGTCCTGTCGCCGAAAATCTGTACAACCACAATCTGTTCTCCCAATTTCGCGGTGTGTTGACAAACTTTTAAAGGCACATGACAAAACAGAGAAAGATATCTCGCCCCGAAATTATGTTTTCTGGACTAAAAACATCTTCCCATGAAACGTTGAATGAAAAAGTGGAAATCATTGAAAAATTTCACAGTTTCTCGAAACTGAAAAAAATTTACAGAATTTTCCAAAATATTTGAACTTCATCCTCACATCTTCTTACAGATCCACGTCGGTCTTGACAATGAAAAACTGGAAAAACTGGCTTCCTCGAGTCAAAACGCCGTGAAAGTCTCCACACGAGACATTGCGAAGACTCTGATCAGGGTAACGTCTTCTGAACTCATCGTCAAATTCCAGAATCTCCTTTTCCAGAAAGAAATCGGTGGTACCACCGTGGCGTCCACCATGAAAATCGCGCACGCCGCCGGGATCAGCGTCTTCGCCACCGGAGGCATCGGAGGCGTTCATCGAGGCGCCGATCAGAGTAGATTACTTTTCGATTGTCAACAGAGCGAATTTGCAACACTTTTTTCAGCCTTCGACATCTCGGCAGACCTGCAAGAGCTCTCGCAGACGCCCGTGTGTGTAGTTTGCTCAGGGGTGAAATCGATTTTGGACATTCCAAAAACTGTGGAATATTTGGAAACCCACTCTGTCAACTGTGTAGTTTATGGAGAGGAGAATGTCTTTCCGAGTTTTTTCACTCGAAAATCGAACAGTAGAGCGCAGTTTCAAACGGAGAATTTGGAGGAGGTAGTGCGACTTCTGAGTGAGTTTTTAGAATTTAACGAGTACCCTAGCTGGAAGAATAATAATGGTATCGAAAATTGCCAAAAAATTATAACCTTTCAGAAACATCAAAATCTTTGGGCCTTCCTCATGGTACTGTATTGGCTTGTCCGATTCCGGAGAAATTCGCAGCCGATGGAGATGAGATTCAAAGGGCTATAGATCAAGCTGTTCAGGAGGCAATGTAAGGTTTTGAAACCAATGGTAAAATGTGGGGTTTTAGAGTTTCCTGGTTTCAGAATATCCCGAAACCAATTTTTCTCGTAATTTTCGGTGAGCTCGATCAATCCAACATAAAATATGTCAGGCACTGAAACTTAATGGTTTCATGAAATCGTCATAATTGTAAAAATAAACACCGAACTAGTAATCTTGTAAATCAACAAAAAAAAATAAAAAAAAAAAAAAAAACTTGATACTTTGAAATCCACGATTCTTGCCAAAGTTGACTGATCTTCGGTCGCAAGAAACGATTCAGATCTGTGTCACAGTGGTGAGACGGTTTATCTTTGGAATGAAAGATGCTACAGGGAAGGTGTCAACAGATAAAATGTAGATCATAATAAGAGCTATCGATTGGTACAAAAAACAGCTGAAAATGATAACGGGTAGTTGAGATATGGCGTTTCTTCTTCCGTCTAGCACACTGAAAACGGAAGACGGAAGAAAGAAAGACTATATTTTAGTTGTCAGATAAGACTTTGCAACAACTGCTGTACCAAACGATAGCCCTCATTGAGAGCTAAATTGTATCTATTGACTTTTTTTCTGTGGCGTTTTGGATTCGCATAGCATAGGCTTCGAACGTTTCAAAAAATATCAGTTTCTTGAAACAGATAATTGCGATTTCAGTTTTTGGCTGATTCTCGAGGTTCACTTTTGCTGAATTTTTAGTAATCAGAGTTTCGACACGGAAACCAAATTTCCAGCTTTTTCCGTTTTAAAGCGGAATCAGAAAAATGTGTCAAGCAATGAAACTTGTCGGTTTCATCAAGCAGTGAAAAAACGGAATCCTTATCCAAAGTTTTGTTGCATAATCGCTTTTTTTTTAATTCTTGAAAATCGTGTAAGATTTTCAGAATTTCCTGGTTTCGGAAGGTTTTTGAAATCAACCTTTTTTTTGTAGTCGTTGAGGAGCAAAATCAGCAACATGTATCTAGCACTGAAACTTAATGGTTTCATGAAGTAGTAAAAAAAGTGAATTCCTATCAAAAATTTGTTGGGTGATCGCTTTTCAATACGGTTTATCTTCGGAATGAAAAATGCTAAAGAGGAAGTGTCAACAGATAAAGTTTAGCTCACAATGAGAGCTATCGATTGGTACAAAAAACTGCGGAAAATAATAACGGGCAGTTGAGATATGGCGTTTCTTCTTCCGTCTAGCACACTGAAAACGGAAGACGGAAGAAAGAAAGACTATATTTCGGTTCCCAGACAAGATTTTGCAACAACTTTTGTACCAAACGATAGCCCTCTTTGAGATCTACATTTTATCTGTTGACACCTTTATTGAAGCATTTTTCATTTCAAAGATAAACCGTCTTCCGTAAATTTCCTCTGGTGAAAACCGAAAACGTGGGCTATCAAGTTCTCCTGGTTACGGAATTTCCTTTTCCTTTTTCTTCGACTTCTATAGGATGAATCAGTTAAATGTGTCAAGCACTGAAACTTGTCGGCTTTGTGAAGCGGTAAACAACGGAACTCTTATCAAAAGTTTTGTTGAATCATTTCTTATTCTTAAAAATCTTTCACTCCCGCTAAAGTTGACTGATCTTCCGTTTGCAAAAAAAAAAACGAAAAGTTCAAAAAAGTTCAGAAATCTGCGTCGATATATCTTAGATTACTTCATTCAACATGTCCAGTACTTCGTATGCATCATAGGTTGGAAGTATCATTTTCATTTCAAGGTTTCAAAAATTATCAGTTTCTTGTAACAGAAAATTGTGACAAATTAACTATGTTCTTGTTCAGTTATCGATATCAATAAACGTCGAATTTTAAGTGATCAGAGTTTCAACACGAACACCAAACTTTCAGCCACCAAAAAATCGCCTCTCAACAAGTCACTCCATTCATTCTCGCCCGAGTCAATGAGCTCACTCGCGGAGCATCTATGAAGACTAGTAAGTATCCGTGTGGCCGAGTTGTCGGATTCTAGGCCACCAAATCATATTCCAGACATCGCCCTTCTCGAAAACAACGCTTCGATTGCTGGACGCCTGGCTGCTAAACTCAATGATCGTCGACCAATTGCGATTTCGAAAATCAAAAAGAATACCTCGATGATTGGGACAAAACCGAAAGTGGTCGGTACATTCTGAAACTAAGGACATTTGGAAACCCAACAATTTCAAAATTTCAGATCTCCATCGGAGCAGCTATTGTGGATTTCGAGGCGATCACCAATGAAGACTTGAAGGTTACTGTAGACTTTTTCCCAAGTTCCTAATTTTTGATCTACAGGACGACGGAGGATCCTACAACGGTCAAGTGATACAACGAATGGGGGGCGTGGCTAGGAATCACGCCGAGGCGTTGGGAAGGTATTCATCAATCTTTTTTTTTCAAAATTTGAGATTTGGCGCCAAATTCAAATTCAAATTCAAATTTCCCACAGACTTGGCTGCGAATCCATATTCATTTCCGCAGTGGGCGACGACTCGAATGCTCAATTCTTCCGGCAAAATAGTGAAAAATTCGACACTTCTAGAGTCAAAATTATCACGAATAAGCCTACATGCACTTATCTAGCAGTGAATGTTCGTGGAAACGTGAGATATGGTATCGTGACAGCGGAGCCTCTTCTGAGCACATTGACTCCAGCATTAGTAAGAAAAAGGAAGCCAAAAAGGGGCGGAGTTTAAGGTTCAAAGTTCAGATCGAAACCAATGAAGACGCTTTGGAAGCTTCCGACTTTATCCTGCTGGATTCGAACTTGTCGGTCCCAATAATGGGGAAAGTTTTGGAAATTGCGAAGAAGCATGAGAAGCAAGGTAATCTACATTTTAAGCCATTCTTTCGCGCAACTTTGAGCCAAGTTATAATCAGTTAAAGTTCACACTAACTGTCTGCGTCTCTTCTTTGCTCTTATCTTGGCCTACGAGTGTTCTGATCATCTGGTTTTTGGCACGAGTGCTCTAGGGAAAATGGCCAAACTTTTGAAATAAAAACAAACTTTTTAGCATAATTTCAGGCCGAGTTATGATTGTTCGAAGTTTTATTAGAGACGCAGACAACGAGACGCTCTAACTGTCTGTGTCTCTTCAAAACTTCAATCGCTCATATCTCGGTTCACCAGTGTTCGGATTAGCTGATTTTTGGCAAGAACATTCTAGGGATAATTGCCAAATTTTTGAAATAAAAATGAGCTCTCTATAATGATCTTGGGCCGAGTTACAATGGTTTCAAGTTGGTGAGAGCTTTGAGACGCAGACACTCTAACTGTTTGCGTCTCTTTGAAACTTCATTCGCTGGTATCTCGGTTCACTAGTGTTCTGAAAAACTGATTTTTGGCAAGAACACCTTACCAGCAAGGGTTTTTCAGGCACCGGTTGAGATACAAACGAACTCTCTAGCATGCTTTTAGGCCAAGTTATGGATGTTCAAAGTTTCACCATAATTGCCTGCGTATCTTAGCATTCCGTGTTCCTGTTTCTTGTTCATTGAAACAGTTTCAGTTTGGCTCGAGCCCACTGACATCGACAAAGTGAAGAAAGTCTTCTCCACCGGTCTAGTGGACTCTGTCACCGCCACCTCTCCAAACGCCAACGAGTTTTTGCACTGGGCCAAACATTGTGGCGTTAAGGTGGACCCATCTGTAGTGGACTCTGCGGATAGCGTGTTGGAGCTTTTTGAGAAGGAGAAGAGTCGATTGCTGTTGAATACTTCCTTGTTTGTGGTGACACTGGCTAATAAGGGATCGGCGGTGGTCTATAGGTGGGTTGAAGCACTTTTCAAGAATTCAAATCCATGAAGAAGGTTTCAGAAATAACATTGGCCAACTCGAGTTTCAATCCCTGCCCCCTCCACTTCAACAGGACAAAATCATCTCGGTTTCGGGTGCCGGAGATAGGTAGGACTATCCATTTTTCAACAGTATTTCAGAAACTGTTTGTCTTTCAGTTTCAATAGTGGAGTGATCGCTGGGTTGACGCATAACAAGTCAGTGGTGGAATCATTGCAGCTAGGACAGGAATGCGCGCGACAGACTTTGCAGACGACGTTGGCGGTGTCGGAGGCCATCAGTTCGCAGTTGTTGAAGTAGGAATCAAGATGAATTGTATTGATGCGTCCCTCCATTTTTTCGTATCTCAATGAAACAGTAATAAATTTTTGAAAATAGTATGTGTGCTTGATCCAATGAAGATGGGTTGTGTCGTCTAAACGTGCCCAACTAGACTTCCAATACAGCGCGTTTTCTCTATCCATACCAAGGCAAAGATAACCAATACAATCCAATAATAGCAAACAAATCGTCTGTTTGGCAAATGAAAATTTGTCTCCGTTTCAAGAATGTGCCAAAAAATGCGTGCTGCTCGAACACTGATTACTAAATACAAGATTAATACCAATTCCGCTGCAGATGGTTCTGAACTTGCTCTACGCTACTTTGACCTTACGGAACAACCCATCATGCTTCTTTTCGATAGCCAGAATTTTTGCTCCGATTGAAACTGACAAATTAGAAATGTTATTAGAAAAGCAACCAAAACGCATTCTTCGGTCCCGATTTGAAGCTCTTCAATTGTTCGAAGCTGAGGGGAGCCATGCATGAATAATATTTCCCACCTCGAATTTCAATCCCTGCCCCCTCCACTTCAACAGGACAAAATCATCTCGGTTTCGGGTGCCGGAGATAGGTAAGACTATGAATAACGGAACAGTACGTTCACGACCCGAGTAATTCACTAATTGTGAAGCAGAGAAAAATGAGTAACTGGAATCTGCTAAAACTGTTTTTCTGAAGAAGCTGAAACTCCCTAAAAGCTGAAAACCCCCGGAACAAGAAATTGTTTGATTTGATTTCTTTATTTTTCGAAAATGGAAACTTCAATTTGAATCAAATCAAAAAGGAACAATTGAGATACTAGTAGCGATGTCTGGGAACAGAATGAACATGTTACTTTGGGGGCTTGAGAATCAGGAGAAAAATGCAGAGGTACTGGGAATAGAGGGGTACAGAAAAAAAGTAATGTTTTTGAACGACGAGAACGATAAAATGAGAGAATGGGGAACAGTTTCTTAATTTCGACAATCTTCGAAATCTCTTCCGAACATTTTTCGAAAAAAAAAATTTTGAAAATGTTTTTTTGAAACACTGCACCATCATGTTTCGTTTAGATATCCTGAGTTTTAGCTCTGATTGAAGCTGAAATTTTGGAAACGCCATGAGCAACCAAATCGTATACTTTGGTCTCGATTTGAGGATCTCAATTATTCGAATCTTCAAGGACCCATTCATGAATACAGTTACTCATCGTTCGTTTCTTTCCTTTCAATAGCGGAGTGATCGGTGGGCTGACGCGAAACTATCGCGCGAAAAACTTTCCCTGAAAAAGAGGTTTTTGAGCCGCCCGCATGTGCTCACTTTTTGTCGAATCAAAAATCTAAATAGACGGGCATCATTAAGACCCCAATTCTGATGTCCTGTGAAAAATTCAGAAAATTTGGTCCAGGGGAAACCGCGCTATAGTCAGCGAACGGGTAACAGACAGACACACACACAGAATTTTGCGTTTGTTAATAGTAAAAATAGCTGCTTTTTGGCAAGAATATTCAGGGCAAAATAGCCAAAATTTTGAGATAAAAATGAACTTTCTAGCACGACTTTAGACCAAGTTATGATAATTTTGATTCGGTAGAGATTGGAGACGCAGACACTCGAATTATCTGCGTCTCTTTTCTCTCATATCTTAGCCTACGAGTGTTCTGAATAGTTGGTTTTTGACAAGAATATTTTAGGGAGAATAGCCAAACTTTTGAGATACAAACGAACTCTCTAGCATGATTTCAGGCCAAGTTATGGTCGTTTCAAGTTGTTGAGAGATTGGAGACGCAGACACTCTAACTGTTTGCGTCTCTTTAAAACTTCAATCGCTCATATCTCGACCCACCAGTGTTTCGTAAAAGTGCTTTTTGGTCAAGACATTAAAGGGAAAATTGCTAACCTTTTGCGCTAAAAACAAACTCTCTAGAATAGTTTTTGGCTAAATTATGATAATTTTGATTCGGTAGAGATTGGACACTCGAATTGTCTGCGTCTGTTTTTCACTCATATCTAGGCCTAAAATTGTTCTGATTAACTGATTTTTGGCGAGTGCATTCTAGGGAAAATTGCCAAACTTTCAAAATAAAAATGAACTCTCTAGCACGCTTTTAGGCCAAGTTATGATAATTTTGATTCGGTAGAGATTGGAGACGCAGACACTCGAATGGTCTGCGTCTCTTTTTCACTCATATCTAGGCCTAAAATTGTTCTGATTAACTGATTTTTGGCGAGTGCATTTTAGGGAAAATTGCCAAACTTTCAAAATAAAAATGAACTCTCTAGCACGCTTTTAGGCCAAGTTATGATAATTTTGATTCGGTAGAGATTGGAGACGCAGACACTCGAATGGTCTGCGTCTCTTTTTCGCTCATATCTGGGCCTAAAATTGTTCTGATAAGCTGATGTTTGGCAAAAATATTTGAGGAAAAATAATCAAACTTTTGAAATAGAAACAAACTCTCTAGCACGATTTCAGGCCAAGTTATGATCGTTTGAAGTTTTACCGTAACTGCCTGCCTTCCCGTGTTCCTATTTTTCTTCTTCCCGTGTTCCTATTTTTCGTTAATTGAAACAGTTTCAGTTTGGCTCGAGCCCACCGACATCGACAAAGTGAAGAAAGTCTTCTCCACCGGTCTGGTGGACTCCGTCACCGCCACTTCTCCAAACGCCAACGAGTTTTTGCACTGGGCCAAACATTGTGGCGTCAAGGTGGACCCATCTGTTGTAGACTCCGCGGACAGTGTGCTGGAGCTTTTTGAGAAAAAGAAGAGTCGATTGCTCTTGAATACATCCTTGTTTGTGGTGACACTGGCTAATAAGGGGTCGGCGGTAGTTTATAGGTGGGTTTGAAGCACTTTTCGAAGATTTGAAACTCATAGTAAGAGGAAGATTTCAGAAATAACATTGGCCAGCTCGAATTTCAATCCCTCCCACCTCCACTTCAACAGGACAAAATCATCTCGGTTTCGGGTGCCGGAGATAGGTGAGACTATAAATTACTTAACAGTACCTCTCAGAACCGAAATTGTTCAGTTTCAATAGTGGAGTGATCGCTGGGCTGACGCATAACAAGTCAGTGGTGGAATCATTACAACTAGGACAAGAATGTGCTCGGCAAACTTTGCAGACGACGTTGGCGGTGTCGGAGGCCATTAGTGCGCAGTTGTTAAAATAGGAAGTTTGAAGTGAACCAGTATGTTAACGTCCCCTTGTTTCCTTTCATATTTTCTTATCTCAATGAAACAGTAATAAATCTTTGAAACTATTCTGTGTGCTTGATCTTATGACACTGAGTCGTGTCGTATAAACTTGCTCAACTGAATTCCCAATAGAGCCCGTTTTCTCTTTAATTTCCTACCAAGGCTAGCATAACCAATACAATCCAATAATAGCAAACGAATCGACTGTTTGGCAAATGGAAATTTGTCTCCATTTCAAGAATGTGCCAAATGCAAGCTACTGGAACATTGATTACTGAAGAACTCCGTTCTACCAGTTCCGCTGCAGATGGCTCTGAGCTCGCTCTTCGCTACTTTGACCTTACCAAACAGCTCCGATTGAAACTGACAAATTAGAAATGTTATAAGCAACCAAAACGCATTCTTTGGTCTCGATTTAAAGCTCTTCAATTATTCGAATCTTCAAGGAGCCATTCATGAATAATATTGCCCAACTCGAATTTCAATCCCTCCCCCCTCCACTTCAACAAGACTAAATAATCTCGGTTTCGGGTGCCGGGGATAGGTAAGACTACGAATTACGGAACAGTACGTTTCCGACCCGAGTAATTCACTAATTGTGAAGCAGAAAAAAATGAGTAACTGGAATCTGCCAAAACTGTTTTTCTGAAAAAGCTGAAACTCCCTAAAAGCTGAAAACCCCCGGAACAAGAAATTGCTTGATTTGATTTCTTTATTTTTCGAAAATCGAAACTTCAATTTGAATCAAATCAAAAAGGAACAATTGAGATAGTAGCGATGTCTGGGAACAGAATGAACATGTTACTTTGGGGACTTGAGAATCAGGAGACAAATGCAGAGGTACTGGGAATAGAGGGGAACATAAAAAATTAATGTTTTTGAAAAAAATGAACGAGAATCTGCGAGAAACATTGAAATAAAGGAAAGGTTTTAAAAATTTTCAAAAAGCTTTTCATCGAATGTTCGAACGTTTTTGAACAATTTTTAAATGTTTTCTTGAAACACTGAATAATTACCCATCATGTTTCTTACAGATATCCAGAATTTTTGCACTGATTGAAACTGACAAATTGGAAATGTTATAAGCAACCAAAACGCATTCTTTGGTCTCGATTTGAAGCTCTTCAATAATTCGAATCTTTGGGGAGCCATGCATGAATAATTTTGTTCAACTCGAGTTTCAATCCCTGTGGTGGGATCCTAGAAAAGCGTGGTGAAGTCTTTTATGAAGAATAATATATTAGAGTCACTGTTCCGTTTCATATTTTCACATTTCATTGAAACTGTAAAAGTTTGTAAGATCATCGGTGGGACATTAGTTCGTCCGCAAGTTGAAAGTCACATTGAAAGGCACTCTCGAAAAGACATCCCAGCTTCATAGATTCGACAAATGCGCTCCAGTGTAACAAAGATATTTCGGATTGTCTACAGAATCTGATCTACACCAGTCACATGGCTCCTGTTGATCGCATAATCTTGTCAACTCTGAAACTTTTGCTGTGAGAGCTGTAAAAGTAAAAATTACGAAAGAAAAGACCAGTCATGGATTTTGAGAAACCGGAAAGTTTTTTCGGCCGTTGTAGCAGTATTTTCGTGGTAGAAAAAGCAGTGGTGGGGTTGTCAGATCCGAGACCATGAGTGACTCTTGTTTAGATCCTTACTATGATTCCTCCGATTCTAGAATGCTGTAAAATACGAAATCAGTTTGAAGAAGTTGTAAAGCATTATTTGTTGCTTGCCAAGCGGTTGAAAAGTTTGAGAAACAAAAGAAATCAGAAACCAAAATGGGTCAAGGCCGAGATATTGATAAGGGAAGGGGGGCGAAGTCTAAAAGACAGAAAAATATACCTTTCCACGACTTCCATACATATAGAAGAATCGAGAGGTTATGATCGGCTTCCTTCCAATCGCCTACGTCTACTAATGGCACATTTTTTATATAGTAGGCGGAGACAATTTCAGCTCATAAACACGTGGGCGTGGCTTAGCGGTCGTGATAGAACCGAGAAAATCATAAATTTTCGATGGAAAAACAAATGCTGTTTCTGAATGTTGCAAAAACATTGCAACTTGTACGAAGATGTAATCGTTGAGAGAACTACAGTCGAAGTACAAACTAAAATTTGGGAAAGGTAATATGAAAAACCAAAACTCAGAGAGCTCCAAAATTTGCTCTACTGAAGTCTGTTGGAAACATTGGACAAAAAAAACAAGTAGGAACGACTAGAACGAATGTTCAAGACTCAGGAGAAGCACTGTGGGGGCGTGGCTTGTTGATACTGAGTGTCTGACGGGGTAATTTTACAGAATCGTCCCCCCCTATTTCAGAATCGTCCCCCCTATTTCAGAATCGTCCCCCCTATTTCAGAATCGTCCCCCCTATTTCAGAATCGTCCCCCCTATTTCAGAATCGTCCCC